>CM053502.1:43340520-43765576 GCA_028627145.1 Eidolon dupreanum | reverse complement strand
TGACTGATATGTGGAGCAAGTGTTTTAGTAGACAAATCTTAGAGACATTCCCAGAGGCAACAGTAAGCTGGAAGGCGAAGCTCACTGGCAGGTAGTAAATAATTAAATGAGATTTTATTCTTAGTTAAAATTTATGTATTAGCTTGAACTGCCATAACAAAATACCATAGACTAGGTGGGTTCGCATGTCTTTATTCCCTACAATAACCATTGAGATGGAAACTACTATTACCCCTATTTTATAAATAGGAAACTGATATAGAAAGATGAAATAACTTGCCTAAAGTAATTTTGACCCCAAGCAGTGCCCCTGTTCATAACCAATAAACCACCCTGCTCTTTGAGATGATGCCATTGATGTATTATTAGAGCTGGTCTGTTAAAAATACTGGAAACTTTCTAAGTCATACCAGAATCTTATTTATAACTCATTAAATAAAGTCATCTAAAGGACTTTTAAAGGTTTTATTTACCAGAAGATGAGGGATCAACTTTTCAGTTAATTCTTATTTTTTGGGATAGTTATTATATTATTTTGGAACACATTGTTGAATCCTCTTTAAATTGATTATTATGTATATGACCACCAGTGCTAAGCAATTGTTGGACACACTTTCTGTTTGGTTACCTACCTATGGTGCTGATCAGCCCATTTGTATTTGACACAATACCTATTTTTTCTAAAAGACTTTTACTAACTTAGAGTTCCCTATGTATGTTATATCTTGCTTACATAAATAGAAAACATATATATTTTATAGAACATATACATTTTATGAAATAAAATACATCTATCTATATATTAACATTTCCTATTTAGATTAAAATCAATAAAAATTGAACATCTATTATATTTACCCTTTTATATTAAAAATCATTGTCTAACCTCTATGCTGTACACCTGAAGCTAATAATATTGAATGTCAACTGTAATTGAAAAGAAAAAGAAAAAATATGATAAAAATAATCTATAATTGTAAAAACATACATTATGCACATGGTATATTAATCTTTCTTTTTTCAAAATATTACTGAATTTGTGGCTTTTATATACTCTACTTGTTTCAATTATACTAAAAATTGTGATGATCAAATTGTTACAAGTTGGTGGCTGGGAATCCCTTTTAGATGGCTTCTTTGTCAAACACTTTTGACATCCTTGCTTTCTAATAATAACAATAAATAAATAAATAAATAAATAAATAAATAAATAAATAAACGTATTTAAATTTTTTCCAACTACACTCTGTGGAATATTACTCCCCCCCCACCCCCGCCTTCAGAATAACATTAGGGACAAAAATCTGGGCTGCTAGTGTTACACATGACTTTCGATAGTGGGCAAAAGTGCTGCTGCTACTATCTCTGCTGGATCATCTTTAGTACAAAAATGGAAAATGGCATTTCTTTGTAAATTTATGAATTCACCTTGATTTTTCCAACTCAGCATCTCATAGTGTTATGTACTCTTTTTTTTTTTATGGTATGAAGTTTCAGCAACCATACAGTCTTTCAACTATACCCTAACACTCTGTAAAACACAGTTATCTTGATTCCCTCATTTGTGAAATTGGTATAGTCGAAGGATTATTTAGATGACTGAATGAAATGATGCCATAAAGCCCCTTAAAAAATGTTTGATAGGTAGCAAACACGCATCCAATGTTGACTATTGCTATATTTAGAAACATCATGACCATTTCTTCTTTGCTAACTTCCTTTCTCCGGATCCATAGGGTGTCTTGCAGCCTGCCATGTTAGTACAACTCAGCATTGACTATAGCTGATCTGGTTTTCTGAGGAACGCTAGGTCAAATTCCCTTTTACAGATCTTAATTATTATATCTTTTACTTTTGAGAAGTAATTAGGGTTAGTAGATTATGAATGTATTCTTTTTCACCAAAGTGAATCACTTTAAGATCTGTGTACACCTTTTTCTAAAGATAAAAGACACATTCATCTGGCTTGCTTTAGTAAGGTGTCCACATTTGGTTCATGACTGATGGGGTGGGGGCAGGGTCAAAGAAGATTAAACCTGGATTGTTTTGTGAATTGGAGAAGAGAGGGTAGTTTCTTAAAGAAGAGGAGTTGTTGTGTGCCAAGCAGGCAACCCAAATGTGTTTAATGCTAACTTATAAAGGAAATAAATGATCCCAAAGTGGAATTATTGATATTCTAGAGCAGTGTAATCCAATAAAATTTTCTGTGAGGATGGAAATTCCCTCTATCTGTACTGTTCAATAGAGTAGCCACTAGACATACGTGACTTTTCAGTACTTGAAATGTCACTCGTGCAATCAAAGAACTGAAGAAATAAAATTAATTTTATATAATTTAAATTAATTTAAATTTAAAGAGCCACATGTGGCCAGCAGCTATTGTCTTGGACAGCACAATTTTAGGATTATTTATGAGACCACATATCATATCAACTTAAAACTTCACTCCTGGGTAAATTTGGTCTTTGCCATTGATTATCTGAATAAATTTAATGAAGCTACTTTAATTATTTAAGGCTTAATTTTTCAATACAGAAGTGGAAATATTAATCCCTATTTTGTATAGGACAGTGCTACTCCAAATGTGTTCTGCATATCAGTATCCATCAGTGAATTATTTATTAAAGGTCAAAAATTAAGAGTGAGAAAAAGAAACTTAAAAAAAATTTTGACAGAGTAATTTTGTGTCTTTTGACTCTAATATAATTGTGTATGATATTTAAATTTTTCATTTTTCCAGCTATTTGTTTTTGTTGTATTTTACAAAAGTATCAATCTACAACAGATTGCAAATAAAACAAAACTTATACTTTATCACAAATGATGGGAGAAGTACTGTCAGAGATTCTCTGTGAAGATGAGAGGTCTAGAATGATGTCTGTTATGTAACAAACAATTGATGAATGGCTATTGTTATAAATGCCAATCTTGTAATTTCTGTTTCTATGGTAAAATAAATAATTCCTCTTTTGAATTGCTTAGAATATAATCCCACTGATTGATTCTGTGACCAGTTAACCATGTCCAGGCCTATAAATTACTGTTTCTTCGAGCAGCCATAAGGCACAATAAATTAGGGGCACTATGCGTTAATAGTGATATACTTATTCTAATGATTGATTGTACTTTTGATTGAAGAATGTATTGTTAATAATGTAAGAAATAAAGTTTGTTACTCTAAGTGCTTAATGAATAGTATGTATTTGAATGAATAAAAAAGTACTGTAATTAAAGTGGAACATGGAGAATTTTTAAGGCAGTGGAAATAGTCTGTGTGATAATATAATGGTGGATAAATGTCATACATTTGTCCAAAGCCATAAAATATGCAATGACAAGGGTGAACCTTAATGTAAGCTAAGGACTTTGGGTAAATGTGATATATCAGTATAAGTTCATCAATTATAACAAATGTATCACTCTAGCGAGTGATATCGATAATGGGGGAGGCTATGCATGTGGTGGAGCAGGAGGTATACCAGAAATCTTCGTATCTTCCTCTTAATTTTGTTATAAACCTAAAACTTCTCTTAAAATATAAAGTCTTCAATGAGGAAAAAAAGATTGTTAGCTTTTACTGCATTTGAGATTTATATGGTTATTTGATGATATTGTTTAAGAACTAAGTATTAATGCAATCCTAGGAATCACAAAGACCAATTATTATTAATTTTTAATTATGTTTTATTAGATTATTGTGTAAAGCTATTTTCTCATGTTGAAGACTTTCAAAGTTTAAAACATCATAATAATCAATATTAAAATTTTTTGTCCACACTGAGATACTGGGCATGCAAAATGCCTTAATTATTAATAAGCTGATGTGTTATAGCAATAAAAAGGATTATTATAATTGTATAAGTGAAACATATCTAATCAAAACATTTTAATTTCAAAATGGTTACCCAGAGAGCATATGTGCTTGATAATATTCTTCAGAAAAGAATCTTAGAAAATAAAGAGATGCTGAAGTAACATAAATTGAACATTTAAAAAATAAAAAAATATAGCAAACAACATATGTGATGAATAGCCATAGCATCAAACAAACTGAATTTATATTCAGAATGAAATAATCTTCATGCAGTGAATATGGAAAGAAATTAAAGCATATATGTGGGATTCATTGAAAATTTAGAAACACAGAATAATAGAAAATGCCTAAATGCTGTATGAAAGGACACTTGGAAAAGATGGTGTTTTAAAAATTAGGTGGTGTTTAAAAACTAGAGACTGAGTTATCAAAATGAAACTGTACGTATATTGTAATATATCTTAACTAAAATTAATCTGGATGAGTTTCTTCTTCTCCTTCTGCTTCCCCTCCTTCTCTTCCACTACCTCCTCTACCCCTGCCTCCTCTTCCTTTTTTAAATTATGGTTATTAAAGACCTAAGAATAATTGTCCTAAATTGTGTATGTGTGTGTGCACATGCTCACACTCATGTGAGTGCACATGCAGAGGGTAGTTTAAAAAGTCTAACAAATACTTTAATTGGTAAATTCCATTCATTAGTAATAGTCCTAATTCCTACTTCTTGAAATGAAACATGAAAAATATTTTGCTTTTAATTTTATGTATTATTAGTATATAGATAGCACAGTGAGATTCCTCCTCAAAACATAAAAATAAAGGGAACAAGCAGAATTATTTGTAAGTTAAAGTTATTAAGGAATGAAAACAAAACAAAACAAAACAAAACGGAGTCACAGAGACACAAGTTGGTACTGGCCATCCAAACATGATGTGTTGGTGAGGAGTGGGCTGGTGCTCCTCAGGTCTTGTGACTCCCCATCTGCCTCACAGAGAGAAATTTTGCTCCTGTGGAACAGGCTCATCAGGCTCTCAAAACACAATGCCATTAAACATTAAAATCAAATAATTGACTCCTTTTCTTCTGATTCCAATCTCACCAAGCAGCCTTCTGCTTATTTGGCTATATATGTAGTTTATTACAAGGGGATGTGCTGATGACTAATTCTAGTCCACTTGATCATTCATTTTAGATTGGAATTTTTATATATTAGTATTTTATCTGTGGCTATCTTAAGTCTATTCCTGGGAAATGGCCTCACTCTCAGAAAGCTGATAAAATTAGATTTCTTTACTTGTCATAATGGGGACCAGCTCACAGATGATGGTGAATCCATCGTATTAAGTGCCATTGTAGAAGGATCTTGACTGTCAGCCAACAGTGTCCAAATAATAGCTGTCTGCATTCCCTGAGCCAAATGTTCATAACAGTCAAGGAACCACAGTGGTTTAGATTTCAGCAGTAGAGTATCCTCGATAATTATATGACCATTTGATTTATTTTTCTTATTTTTCTACTCTAGATATTGCCTCAAAAGGACCCAGAGAATACTATTTTGGAAGCTACAAAAGTAAAATGTGAAGATAAGAATTACCTGAGAGCTGGAATTAGAAAGTTTGACAAGTGGAAATAAATAGAGATGACGCAGTTGAGGTAAAGATGGCATCCTAATGGTACTGGTTGCACATACGGTTTTCCCTGTGCCAACTGATCCAGCCTCAACTCTTCCCCAGTATCTACCTTTTCTTCTACTAATGAGAATAGGAAATGCTCATTAAAATCAGGAAAGCATTTTAAAATCAGGGTTGAAGAAAGTGTTGGTTAAATTAATAATGCTATACAGAAAACAGATTAAACACAAGAGAGAAAACTGAAGGGGGCAAATTCATAATAAAGGAAAGATATATTATTTTTTTAAGGTAATAATGCACTGTTTTTACATATGGGGTTAGGAGCTATCAGTTAATCATAATATTTAGTTAGCAGCACATGGACTTTAAGGGAAATGAACAAAAAGGGCAGGCTGAGAAGAAATTCAGGTAACAGCAAAATTTTTATTAGATTTCATAAATGCATGCTGCATCAATGCATAATATCTACCATATAATAAAATAATGCCTACTATTTTCACCAAACTTAAATTTATAGAAATACAAAGAAATTTTCCTAAACTAACTCCATATTCCTCAGTGTGATTTGTACAAGCTGAGGAACACTTACAATGTGCTAATCCTAAACAACAAAAGCAAGACCTAGTTTCGGTGCCAGATGATATTGAAACCAAACTTTGCAATATGAATGACAAAAGAGAACTTTATTCCAAGTAATGATTTCTAATCTACCCATTATGAGGTGGTAAGATTTGTGATTTTATCTAAATATTGATTATAAAAATAGAGTAAAATTATAACATGCCTCAAGAACATTAAATTAACCAGCCCATCATTGATATTAATTTCTACAGTGAATAATTATTGAGGGTCTGTTAGTGCCAGACATTGGGCAGAGACCATGGATATTAGAATGAACACAACATAATGTCTATACTTTTAAAAGTTTATATTCTAATAGGAGATATAGGGAAGTAAGTCAGCAATTACACTATAGAGCAAATAAATGATAAGTGATGGTGACATTGCTGAATGTTCTGGAAGTACATGGGAGAAGTACCTAACCCAGACATAGATAAGGTACCAGGGAAGTTTTTCTGAACATATTGACAACTAATTTGAGACTATGACAAGAGGAAGGAGGGTGGGGCTCAGTTCTTGGTAGAGGCAATACAGAGGCTTGGAGGTCTTTTGAGGAAAAATTTTCAGTAGGACCAGACTATCATGTACAAACAACAAATGGCAAAAATTAGAGAGATAAACAGGGTCAGTGAAACCATGAATGTGTTTGTAATCCATGTTTGCTTTTTTGGACTTAATTTAGAAGGGAATTAAAGAATTAAAAAAATATTTATTATAAATATTTGAGACACAATAAGCATAATAATATAAAAATATGTATATGTATCACTAAGCTTAAGAAATCATTAGTATTCTTTAAAAAAGGGAAAAATCCAAAAAGCAAAAATTAAAAATACATGCTTAATACAAACACATATTATAGAATTTCCTCACGTGTCCCTGTGTGTGTTACATGCAATTGAGTTGTCTTTGATTCCTGGGGACCCTATTAATGAGTGATGTCCACAATGTCCCAGCCTCAATAGCCCTACCCAGCTCCTGTAGAGGCATACCTATGGTTTCGTGGATAGAGTTGATCCATCTCATACTTTGTCTTCTTTTTTTCCTGCTGCCTGCTATTTTTTCCAGCATTAGTGTCTTTTCCAAAGAACTCTGCCTTCTCATGATGTTCCAGAAGAAAGACAGTTCAGTTTTTTCATTTTTACCTCTAGTCAATGTTTCAGGCTTAATTTGCTCTAGGATATACCCTCTTTTTTTTTTTTTTTTTTTGTCTTTCTGGCAGTTTAAAGTATTTGTATAGCTCTCCTCCAACAACATAGTTCAAATGAATCATTTTTTTGCCTATTAGCCTTCTTTACCGTCCAACTTTTGCATCTATACATGGTAACTGAGAGTATGGGGTGCGGATGATCTTAGCCTCGATCTCTGACATATCTTTGCTCTTTATGATCTTTCCTAATTCTTTCATTGTTGCTCTTCTGAATCTCAACCTTCTTTTGATTTCTTGCCTACTGTCTCTATTTGAATCAATGACTGAACCAAGGTAAGCAAAATCTTTAATAATTTCAATGTCTTCATTGTCTGTGTTAAAGTTGTGAATTTCTTCTCCAATCATGATTTTTGTCTTCTTGCTTTTTGATCTTCTTGATGTATTCCTAACTGGTGGCATTCTTCCACCTTCATTCTCCATAGAAACCATTATCCTGCATTTTCCATTATTAAAAATGTAACTCTAAATTACATAAGTAGTTGAAGGGTGAGTAAGGTTGTCAGATAAAATACAAGTTAACCAGTTAAATTTAAACTTCAGATTTAAAAAAAATCAATTTTTTTAAATATAAATATGTCCCAAATATTGAATGGATATTTGTAATACTTGTGACATTGTCTTATACAATATTTGGGACACACTTATATTAAAAATTATTTATTCCGAAATTCAAATTTAACTGGGTGTCCTCTAATTTTATTTGACAAATCTGGCAATCCAGGGGGTGAATGGATGTGGTTGTTATGATGCATGAGACACAGCATTTCGGAGGAAGTTTTTAGAGATAGTAGCCTGAAGTCAAGAATGGTCAGTGTAAAATCAACAGAATTGGTTTAATTTTAGAGCTATATGGGAGTTAGAAAGGTCAAGATTTGGTGACTGGTTGAATGTGGTGCTATGGGAGATGGAGTAGTTAAGGATAATTAAAGTGATATACAGGTTTGGCCAGTGAGATTGCTGATGGAAATAAATTCTATATCATATATGTTGACTTGGATAGTCTCTTGAGGAATATTTAGACTAATCGATACAGCACATAGCTGTTTGTATTCTGGGCAAGAAAGTAATTTAAATTAAAACAGAATCAGGATGCCGGGAACACAAGTACAGATCTTTATTCAGCAATACCATTTAATCTCTTACATATCTACCTATTGTATCTTAACCTCTTCTTTCACTGAAAAACTCATTCACATATGCATTCTATCTTTTGTTTCAAGCCTTTGTGATCAAAAAATAATTTCATTTATTAATGTTGCACTTTATCTTTTCCTTTTTATCTCGTATTGGCTTGTAATTCTATCATTATGCTCCTGGCATCTTTCCTCCCTCCCCCGTTTCCTTCATAAGTCTGTGTGTTTTATCTGTTTGAGAGGAATTGCTTCCTTCTGGAACTTCTAGCTATTGGCTCTGGGTTTCCATGGCAACCCCTGCTTCTCTGATTTTTTTCTGATTACTTAATCAAAATCTGACTAAATCACTAATAATCACCGATCAGAAATAGTAGAAAGTAAGTAAAGTGTCCAGGCTTGCTTCAGAAATGAAGTGGATAGATTTAGAGAAAAAAGGAAAATACCAAGACCTAAAGAGATGGATGTAAAATGTGTAAATAAGGTACAGATTTACATGATTTGTTATTTTGATTTGTCAATGCACTATTAGGAGTGTTGTCAGGGGATGTTCAAGATGGTAATTTTATTAGCCAGGTAGCTGTATCATCTATTCAACTGAAATTTTCCTGGGCCTTGCTCAACCAACATAGAGTTAGGAAATCATATTCTAGATTATTGTGAAAATATGAAATACAAACCTTCAAAGAAGAAAAAAAAGATGTAGACCAAACTTGCTCTAATGTTTACATTAGAAATATATACACTATAAAGAGGATTTAGTAAAATTAGTAACTACCAATCTTAATTTTAGGTTTCTTGACAGATACATTTATAAAATATATAGGCAGTGCGATTTTATTATTTTGTACAGTACGTTCTATATTTCATACTGGTTACCATTGCTTTTATTAAAGACCCAGAATGGGGATTAGGTGTTTTGTCTAAAGCTAACATAGAATCGATCATAAATTTGTATTAAAAGTCAGAATGTTCGTTCTTAGAACCAGGCTTAATTCTCTAGTCATTATTGGGTATTAGTGAACAGTAAGGCATTTTAGAAAACCCTCACTTGAAAAAGCTGAAACACACACATTTATCAGAAGATACTTCTTGCTGCTATTCAAGGCAAATAGATAATTATTTGATTCTTAGCCATATCCCAAGGGAAATGAAGAAGTGCTAGTCTGTAGGACCAGAGTATTATCTAGTTATTCAATAACAGAGTTATATAGTTGCGTTGTTGCATTGAATTTTATGGTGGTAACATTGAATAAAAAGTAAATATGTTATTTGACAGTGAAGTTGTTTACTCATTGCATATTGATATAATTGGAAATCACAACATAGTTCATCATATCTAGTCCAAGACACTGAAACAGGCATGTTTTTTTTTTTCCCCAAGTAGAATTCCACTTTAAGTCTATAAGAGCAGCACTGCTCTTGTTTTTATCACCCCATCATCTTTCTCGCCTCATGCTCCTTATGAAATAGTTTTGCAGTTTGGAGGGCTTGGCGCCATCCCGCCTGGCTCAGAAATGAGAGCTGATTGGATAAAGCTGATCAGTATAATTTCCTTCCACACAGGGATTTGTTTAGGTAACCCAGGCCTGAGCCAATCAACACTTTCCTGCACGCAAAGATTGCACAGGGTCTTCTTATGAATGTTAAGCACCAGACTTCTGTGGTCACCAGCCCTCCTTCTGGATATGAAGGAGGATGCACATGGTCCTTGTTACCACTGGCAGCTATCTTCTGTCCCTGAGGGAAGCCGGCCTTTGCAGGATGCTCCAAACAAGGAGAGGTTCACCGAGAATTACAAAGGAACTGACGCATGATTTGAAGATGTACCTCTTTATCTTTTGAAGACATATCTCTTCATCTTTCTTTTATGTAAGTCAATAAATCCCTTTAAGCAAATTTTAGTTCAGTTTACTGTTATTTTTAAATGTCAAAAAAAAAAAAAAAGAGTTCAATATGAACCTATGTCTATTCTTGGGCCTCACATAAAAATCCAAGACAGTAGTAGTCAACTTTAGTGTAATCTGATTGGGATTATTTAAATTTATTTAGCATCTTGTCACTTAGTTTATAATTGTCTTGGTACGTTGTAGATACTTTGTGGTTTTATGTTCTAATTGATTGATTAATTCTACAACTGTTTATTATTATTAAGCATTTGCTATTTCACTATCTGTAAGGCTTTATGCATAAAGCAGTGATAAACATAGTTTCAGTACTCAGAGAGCTCAAAAAACTAGTTAAGGAGGCAGAAAAGAATGTCAAAGAGGCACGCAAAAGTCAAAATGACAAATCCGAATGAAGGCAAAGGAGGGACACCTAATTCAGAATGGTGGGGTGATGGATAGAAGAGAAGGAGAGGGAAGGGCAGATGCCATTAAGAATACTAAAAAGTAGTTACTAACTTTTGTTTTGACCTCTTTGGCAGTATGGTAAAGCCTAGGGACGCATTTTTAGAACAAAGTTTTTAAATGCATATAATACTTTGGATTGCAAAGGAAATATTAAAATAGCTATTGAAATATCTTTAAAAACAAATTTATGATATAGTAATGTATGTGCTTCTTTATTAGCTCATAAAAGAGCAAGATGGAGTGGTGGGCATAATTATTAACATAATTTTGAGATGGTGATGAATGCAAATGATATTTTGAGTTATTTGCAGCGACTATAATATGATATGAAAATATCTGTGGTTTCTTTTGGTTGCAAAGATACAGATATTACTAATATTATTGTGGTTTGTGACCTACATTCATAATAGAAGGATGTGCTAAATTTTATTTAGAAGCTTAATTTGATGTAATTTCCTGGACCCCTGAATTCTATACCAAGTTAAAAACAAACAAACAAAAACCTTGTGCTAAGAAAAGATAAAATTCAAACTAAATTTTGACAGATTGAAGGAGCTCAGTGAATGAAATAGAAATCAGTTTGGGACATATGGAACAACCTGTGCAAAGGCACAGAGGCATGAGAGAGAATGAGGGACTGTTAGCAGATTGCTTTGTTAGAATGAAGAATGAATTTGGTATTGTGGTAGGAGGTGAAGCTGAAAAGACTGGCAAAATCTCCTGTCTTTGGGATATGGGTTGATTGTATATTATGATGATTAAAAGTGATTCTGTCTTTACTGTGTTTGAAATCTTTTGCAAACTCTCCATTGCCTACCATATATAGTCCAAGTTTCATACAGTTTTTCTTTGTAATCTAGCCCATGCTTTTCTTTCTCATGTACCATCACTTTTCCTGTCATATACTATACTCTGATGATTCTCAAATATCATGCTGTATTTAAACATACTATTCTCTTTACCTTTACTCATCAGGTGAATGATTACTTCCTGTGCCTCTGTTGTTTCATCTGTAAAATAAGGACTGTAAGTACCTCATAGACTTGTTGTGGGGATTAAATCAAATAGTTATTGAAACTTGCTTGGAACAATGCCTAACACATGAGAAGCTCTCAGTAAATGGTAGCTGTCATTATCTATATCTTTTCCCCCTTGCCTAATTTGCTAATTCCTATATAGTCTTTAAAACCCAATGTTGACATTACCTCTTCTAGAAAGATTTCCTGATTACCTTTCATTTCTTCCAGATAGGATTAATAATGTCCTCTTCTTCACTACATCAAGATTTCATATAATTTCAATTCTTATATATTTTACAATGTATTTTAGTCTCATATTGCTATATCATTTTCCCCCTTTATACTGTGGAACTCTTAAAAATAAGGCTAATATTATTTTTGAAGTCTCAAGTTTTTTATTTTATTGGGAGGACACTTAGGAGTTTCCACTTCTGTCCATGAGTGGCAGCCACTAATAAGTTACTTCATAGATATAATGGTAGACTATTTGGTGTAGGTTTGTGATAATAATAGGATGCTGGCCACTCTTCCTGTACATACTCTTTATATATTGCTGCTTTCAAGGTTTTTTTTTTTTTTTTTTCTAGATTGTATATTAATGTCTTACTCTATACACTTGCTTGAGGAAGTCAATCACTTCTGCGGCATCAATTACTATGTAATGATTCTCCTCCTAAATTTTAACCCAGATCTATGATTCTTCAGATTCAAGATATCCAAAACATACACCATCCAACTCCTGAGTAAGCAACAAGAACCTTCAATTCAATATGCCAAAACTTCACTGACTTAAAAAAAAAAATCTCTTAAACCTTCTCCAGCCTCACTCTTAGTCCATGCTCTCGTTACTTATCACCTGAATTACTGCATACTTTAAAAAAATTAATTTCTTCTGATTAATAAAAATTAACATTTCTTCTTTGTAAAAATAAATTCAGGCAATGCAAGGAATATGATTTAGTAATTCCATTTTCTAGAGATAACCACCTCGTGTGATATATATATCCTACTAAGACTTTTACATCCAAATAGTAAGATATTATTAATTACTATTTGATTTATGCAGTAATCTGTTTCCTTGTCTCTAGAGTAGCCATTCCCCCCACCCCCCCGCCCGCTCCGCCCCCATCCCCCTGCGGTAATCTGTTCTCTATACATACTTGCTGGGGGATGGAGGAGGGGGAAGAGATTTGAGAGAAGAGGCTGTCAAATGGGACTTTGAAGAGATAAATGGGTTATTGCTAACTTCCTCCCCTCCTGTTCTCTACAGCTTTAGTTATTTTGTCAAGGCTTTATGGATGCCAGATTTACATTTTTTATTTGTGTTTTAGAATTTGAATCTGGGTCGAGGTTGGCCAATGAACTAGCGCAGTGATTTTTCAATTGCACAATTATTATTTGCCATTCTTCAGCGTCCTCTCTCCGTACTTAAACTCTGACGCCTGCCAGAAATGGACACATTAACAAATACTGAGTGACCTCCCCTCTTCCCTTCTGCTGAATAGACTGTTTTTCAAGGCTAAACTCTTCTGATGAATTTTCTGACACTAAAATTTGCCACTCCCTTTTTTGTGCAGCCCGGCTCCCCGCATCCACTTCATTCCTCGCGCAGTTAAATATTATACCCAATTTCTTGACTCTTTTCTCTTTTACTGAGCTCCTTTAGCCAAGGGTGGCGTTTTTAAAGTCTAGGTAGGTGTATAGCACAAAGTAGATGCTTAGTAAATATTTATTAAATTGACTGTCCTGTGCATTTCAGTGACATCACATCCTGCGTACTGGGGGAATGAGTCTTCACTCCTCTGCGGGAGGCCCAGAGGTTGAAGGGTTTAAGTCATTGTTTGTACGATGCATCAAATATCTAAATGCTGGCTAAGGTTTCAAAACCTCCACAAGCCGCGCGGCCACAGGAAGTGGCATCTCTCGGCTTTCTAACTCAGGACTCCACCTTGGCGCGGAAACACGTTGCCAGTGAGGTGCGGGGGAGGGAGCGGGCAGCTCACTTATCGCGGTGTTTCCTTCCTTCTCCCTCCCGGAGGAGTTCTCGCGAGAGAAACCAGAGGAAGATGGCCGTGACCTGTTTTTCGCGCTGAGGCAGTGGCGGCGGCAGTGGCGGCGGCTTCGGCGGCGGCGACAAGGATCCTGCTGTCGTGGGCACTTGAGCTCTAGCTCCCCCCAGCGAGCGCGCGTCCTTTCGTGCCTAGGCGAGAGCCGGCTCTTTCTCCGGGAGATGCGTTTGTTCTGGGCTCGGGGGCTCTTTGGGACTTCATGCTGCGAAAGAAGCTCCTGGCCACCGCTCTAATCGCCTTGTGCCGCCGCAGCGCCAGTTCCGTTGCCGGCGGTGAGCCTCCCGGATCCTCTCTGTGCCCCTGGCGGCGATGACCGGGGAGAAGATCCGCTCACTGCGGAGGAACCATAAGCCCAGCAAAGAAGAGGGGGACCTGCTGGAGCCCGGGGATGAGGAAGCGGCGGCTGCCCTCGGCGGCACCTTTACTGGAGGCAGGATTGGCACAGGCGGCAGCGGCAAGGGCGGCAAAGCCTGTCATAAGATCTTCAGTAACCATCATCACCGGCTGCAGCTGAAGACAACTCCGGCCTCCTCCAATCCCCCCGGCGCTCCGGCCCTGCCGCTGCAATATTCCTCCGTAACTACCACCTCCCAGTCCCAGACTCTTCTAGCGGGCACCAACCCTATCGCTCTGGTCGCAGATGGAGGCAGTTGCCCCGCACACTACCCGGTGCACGAGTGCGTCTTCAAGGGGGATGTGAGGAGACTGTCCTCTCTTATCCGCACGCACAATATCGGGCAGAAAGATAATCACGGTGAGGAGTGCTCGCCCTTCACCTTTCCTTCCCCGAGCCTAGGAGGTGCCTCCCCAGGTTTCTGGAATTCTAGGCTCCTGTCCATCAGATCCTTTTCCCTTTTTTGCCCATCATCCGGGCCAAATGCCTGTAAATCACGAGGGATTCAGTAATAGCATGCCAGTGGTCAAGGAATTGGTTCTTGTGGTCGCAAAGGAATCCCTCCTTGCCCACTTCAAAGTTTCCTTTGAGAAGCTGTTTTGTTTATGAGAGGGGCCTTCACTGTGTTGAGTCTTGATAATAAGTTTTAGGTTGCCTTCATTCAACTTGGTCTTTTTCCTTTGTTTATAGAACTATATTTCTTTCCTTTCCCTTCCCACCTCCCGCCTTGAGATCTTGAAATCGTACAAATATATTGCCCACTTGTCTTCATTATCCAAGTACAGATCCCAATTTAAGTGCAACTGGTTGTAATTTCTATCTGCCATAGGTTGTCCCCCCCCCCCACGCCCGCTTTTAGGGAACTTAGTATGATACAAAGTGTCAGCATTTTGTAAGATGGCATATATATAATACTTTGATTTCTGATAGCCACACAGTACAAATTTTTGGGATTTGATACCTAAGGTAAAGTGACTTCCGAGTAGCTGAAATTTTGTTGGAGTAGAGTTTTGAGCTTTTTGCTTGTCTTACATAGGTAATTGTTAATAGTAATGTTTCATCTTGATGATTGTGACTAAATATAGGACTGTGGTTTTTCATAGTAACTTCATGGTGGCCTGACAAAATAGTATCGTTTGTTATTCAAAGGCTGTCTTTATACTTTTTGCCTTCTCTTAACTCATCAGCTGCATTTTTTGTTTCTTTACTTTTAAAAACAATGTGATTGAAATGACTTTCAAGCAACAGTAAACTTAGTGAAAACTAATGTAATCACTGATATTTTCAACATTTCATAAATAGGCCGTTTCAAACGGGGTAGTTGGCAAATAATGTTGATAGTTCTACTTTTAACTGAACATGACTGCAGTATACATTCAATTAGAACACGCTCAACTCTGTCCTTAAAATAATATGACATTAATGAAATACCTGTGGAATAAAATTACATTGGACTCTAGGCTTATCGAAAAATAGGGCAAAAATTGAGATAAAAAAGTAAGATTTCTGTTGGTTGTATAATTTTCTAACAACTGCACTGGTATCCTGAATTTACAGTATTGTAGCAATATCATGACTTGTCATTTATCGTAAATCAAATCTCCCCCAAAGTTCCTGAAAACTGCCCCTGGTTTTTCATTTCTACGTTTAATTTATTTAATCATTTTACTATTGTTACACGAAGCATATTATTGTTTGTTGATGGAAATTATATTCTTACTCTTTGGGAAAGAGTTTTTAATAGGAGATGTGTTGTAGCTTCGGGTTATTAGTCAATTCCTAGGAAGTTTTTCAGGAAACACTGTTAGGAAGTTTATAGTAACTGTAGATATGTTTTGTTTTGTGGTCATTGCCTTTGAAAGAAATATTCCTGAAAACAGATAAAAGTTTCCTTTGAAAGTTAATTCCCTTGAAAGAAGAGATGGCTGCATGTGGCTGACAGCAAAAATAGTATAGCATTCTGGAACTGATTTTCTTGATCACAGAAGGTACTGAATTGCAGGATTATTACGCTTCCTTAATCCAATTTAGGAGTTGGTTCGTTAAAGGATAAATTCTGTTCAAAGTAATTAGAATCCTAAGTACATTTAAACTCTTGTCCTTAGCCTGCTGAAATCCACTTTTTAAATTGCCTTGATAAACCAAATATTAGCGATGTGCTTAGCTTCCCTTATATTGTTGATATTTCTGGTGAATGTAACCAGTGGTTCATGTACCTCTGAAAAGTGTAAATGTTTTTCCCCCTGCAACATAGTTCTCATGTCCTGCAGTGAAGTCTCCTAGGAAGAGTAGTTTGTATCTAATGTGCTACTGCTTTAATCCCTGTTCCCCATATAGCTGCATAATTTTTCCATTATGTTACTTTTACTCTTCATATTTTAGTAACTTGGATACTTTTAGATTTTTTAGAATATTTTCATTTCAGATTACAAAAGATAAATCCTCTTTAAGTCACACAAATAAAAACGAGCTATGTATTATATTAGGATTGTTATAACATAGGAAGTGCATAGGAGAATCACACTCATACAGGTAGGTACATAGCAGAGCCATTCAGCCATTCAATACCACATATTACATAGTTTCATATTTACTGTAGAGATTCCTTTTACAACATTATGATGATATGATGATCATCACTGTCAGTTTATCAAGTCTGAGCACTATGCTAAATGTTTACATACATTGTCATATTTAATTTTCACAATAACCCTTATTTTAAGGATGGGAAAAGTAAAGCCAGAGATGTAAGAAAACTTTTCTAAATTTGCATACTTAGTATAAGTTGCAAAACTGGGAAATGAACTAATAGCTAGGACTCCAAAGCCCATGATCAACCTCTTTGTAAATACTTCTATTGATCAGAACCCCCTAACAAAGAAGTCAATTCTAATAATGTGTATGTGGCAGTTTACATATGTATTTTCTCATTTAGTTCATATAGTAGCCTTGTAGAGAGATTCTGCCATTGGACACCTCTCAAGAGTTTGTCTCTAGAGCCCAAATCTCTCACTCTTGTTTGTTCTTTGACTTTTGTATTTAATTACACAGATAAATGGGCTACCTCATTCACATGATATCCCTTTAGATATTTGACAAGAGCTATCATGTTCTTATCTTCAGGTAAATATTCCTAACTTCTGTATCCATTCTTCATATAAGGTGACATATGAAGTGCTTAGAATGGTCCCTGAAACTTTTTAAATACTATGTGTGTGTTAGATAAGTAAATGAACATCTTAATCATCTTTTAGTGAAACTGTGAGTTTGTGAATTCTCCCCTTTGAGGATGGTACTCAGACTAACCTTACTACTGGAGCTATAGTAGCCTCATAAGCAAAGACAAAAAGGAGATTGTATTTATTGCTCTAAGCAATATAAATTTAGTAATGTGTGTTACTAAAAAGCACACGTTAAGTAATTCGGTGCAAGATTATGTTAATTTTTTAATAGTGTTCTTAAGTGATTGGCTGTCCTACCATTCTGTTCACTCTTACATTTTTTTTAATCTCAAAAGAGGACTTTTTAAATTTTGTTGTTTTGATCCTTTACTCTGCATCTATAAAGTTTATTGAATCCCAATTTGGTCACAATTTAGCTCACTATTAGCTCTTTCAGTTTTCAGTGACCTCTTAATTGAAAAAGTTTTTTGGTGTGTGTGTATTACAAATTATTGGCAAGTTGAATAGGAGCAAGGAGAGAGCTTTATCTTTTGGGATAAAATGTTGGTTATGAATTGCTTTTTCTGAACCATCAATTATTTCGAGGAATATTGTATTTGCATCCAAACATAGCTCTTGAAATATAAGTTAAATACACTAGCAGCCATGACATCATGTATATATTGTGTTCAGATATGCCAGATGATTTTTGGGTGGGTAAAAAAAAACATTACATTAAATATACACAAACTTCTTAAACTTTATGTCTTCAGTATATCTAGTTTTATACCACTTTTTTCTTTAGTATAGAATTAAAGTTTAAACCTAAGCCTTTTTTCACAGTGTTAAGATTTTTCTGAATCACTTTTAGCCCAGCCATCTTGGCAACATGCTTTTTAAAAATAATTGATGTTAATGATTTTTATTTCTCCACCTTTAGAACTGAGAATGTTTGTGAAGTATATATATGGAAGACTTTCTTGATTTTGAAATTGTTCAAACCAGCCTTTCCTAGATTGTGAAAAATTTCCGATCTATTCTGAGTGATTTGGCAGTTTCTACTGCCCTGCCTTTAATTACTTTGCCTGGCATGTGACAAGGCATCTTCTGTAGACAGATTAATTTTTATTTTTATGAGTTGTGTATTTTTTTGAAGCTATTGCACGCAATTAGAGATTTCAAATTTAAGTTAAAATTCAATTTAGAGTATTCCTGCCAATGCAGGTAACTCATTGGAGTGATAAGGAAATGGTTAACATGTGTAATATCTCTGCCTGGTAGCTGACATATTTCTTCAGGCAGAGATTTTAAAACATCCTAATTTTAGGAAGATTAAAAATGTGTGTTTGAGAATCGAGGTAATAGGATAATCTGGTGCTCAAATGGTATGTTTATTCTGTATAAATCCTTAAATTTCCTTTTGATATTATTTTCTCTGCTTTTTGTCAATAAAATCTTCATGATAGATGATACAAAAGAATAATGAATAATAATCTGAGAAGAGGCGACTAAAAGGCTAAACTTTGCATGGCAAAAAAAATTTTGAACTAAGCCTTAGGTGAACAGTTTTAGCCAGGAGGGTAAAAATGATGGTACATCTTTAACAGAACACTAGTAGTTATGTCTATTCTTGTGTTTTGTAGCTTTTCTTAACTTTGTTTTTGAAAGGCAGGCCTCCTTTAGAAAAGAAGTCATTTCTGGAGGCCCAAGATAATCCATTAAAGTGTAATATTCCTTCACTGGGTAGAAGGGTGATTTGGCAATGAATCCTGTCACTGTGCTCATCTATTGGGGTGATTCAGTTGATCTTAATGACTATATGAATATACCTCTTCTCTTATGTGCCATTTCCAACATAGTAGGACGGTCCATGAATTAAGTGGCTGTGTTTCCTGATGGTATCATCTTTAGCACTATAGAATATGATTACCACTTACAATTGCAAAATGAACACACATCTGTAGAGCTACCTCTGCAGAGGGAAGGGGGAATTCTCTTCTCCTATTTCCTGCACTGAGCTACAATAGGAGTAGGAATTATAACCTTCATTTGGCAAAAAAAAAAAAAAAAGTAGTAGAAATGAGCATTTATTGACAGGGCTGTGTCCTGGATTCCTCAATGAGGCAGGACAATTCTGGAGGGCTCATTAAGGAATTGAGCATCTTTGCCTCAAGTTAATGTCATTCTTAAGTCATAGAAATCTATGTAATTGTCAAGATATTTCAGGTTCTAGAAAATGAGTGTAATTTCTCAAAAATTGGATGGAGGCTGGGCAGAAAAACAGTATGTTCTTGTACCATTTATTTCTTTGGGGGAGAGATGGAAGATCAGTTTTAGTGCAAGATTGAAGCATGTAAAATCAGGTTAGGAAAAAAGGAAAAAGGATTTTTTTCTAACTGAAGATTATGAGTGGTGCTATCAGGATATATGAGGTTTAACTGTGTGATTATTTGAATTTCATCAAAAGCCTGTTAGAATTGTTGCAATCTGAAAGATTATCTGCAAAACTAGAAGACCATCTCTGTGTTTGGAATCATATCTCAGTTTGAAGTTATGCTTCTCTACAAACTGGTTTTTATGAAATTGTAATACCTATCAAAATCAATATTTTGCTCGCACTTTTGGTGTTAAGACCTTCCAGAAGGAGACTTTCTTGTTTTTTGAGGTTTAGATAGGACCTCCCTTGAGGTTTTATCTGATACTTGAATTTATACTTCCTGTCAGTCTGAGTTTTAAGGTTAGGCATCTGCGGCCTGCTTACTGGTGTAACTCAGTTCAGTGCATGTTGTAGATATCTATCAGGCATGTTGGTGCATGATCTCTCTTGCTCAGCACTGTACCGAATTCTGTAAAACCACATGTGCAGTCTTACATGTCGTCCAATGCATGTATAGCCTTTGGTTGGCTTTCATAATCATGCGGAGATCTGCATTGTCCTGGGGTGAAATGGTTTTTGGAGAGTGAAAACATTTTAACATTATTCTGAAGAATTTTTTTTCTTTGTTTATTCCTTTATATAACAAGTATATCCTGAGCTCCCAATTTGTGATAAATTGTTTTAGGTGCTAGGGTTGCAGAAGTGAAGAAAACAGACAAAAAGCCCTTGCTCTCATGGAGCTTATATTTTAAAGAGGGAAGATAAATAATAAAAAAAATGGTAATGATAAATATAGGGTAAAGTAAAGGCAATTGAGGAGACTAGAGAGTGCTGGGAGTAGAGAGGAGGGAAGGTAAGTAATTTCATTGAAATCAGGATCAGAGAAGACATCAATGATAAAAGAAAGTTAAGCAGTTACCTAAAGAAGATTAGGGAACAGATATCTGGCTGAACAGAGTTTCAGGCAGAGAATAGCAAATGCAAAGGTACAATGTTCAAGCAATAAGAAGGTGGCCAATGTGGCTGGAACAAGGAGACAGTGGTAGGAGATAGATTTGAGAGGTAGTAGAGGGCATAAGCACGTTTCTAGAATATTGTTAAAGATTTTGGCTTTTACTCTGAGCAGCATAGAAAATGATTCAAGGGTCTTGAGCAGAGGAGTAACACAATCTGATTTTCAAAGGCTCACTCTGGCTGCTGTATGAAACAGATACAGGTGGGCAAGGGTCAGTTTAGCATGCTATTTTAATAAGTGGGATAACTGGAAATAATGAGATGGTAGAGCTGGTTAGGAGTTGACGATGGATTGGATATAATTGTGCATGTGTGAGTTTTAATCTATAGTATAGAACCATTTGTGACAGAAAATAGAAAAATTCTCTGTTTATGCTTGCTTGAATATGACTGGAAGGTGTAGAAGCTAGAGCTATGTTTGTTTTAGTTCTTGCAATTTCCTGCTTTGCTTCCTAGTTGGGGGGCACATCAAGCAAAAACTATTGTTGTAATAACAGAAAATCATTGCTTGTCTTTCTCACTGGGCTGACATTTTTGCTGATGCTACCTACAAAAGCAGTGGTAGTAAAATTGTTGGAATGTTAGTATGTGAATCAAGGCACCAAACTGCTAATAGACATTATACTGTTCACTGTCATGTACATGCAGGAAAAAAAAACATTTTAATGTCTTGGATGAAGCTGTAGAAATGATTGATTTTATTAAGTATTAATCTTGAGTACTTACCTTTTTGATATTCTTCATGACATAATGTGGATTATGCATGATTTTCTCTGCATATTGATGAGAAAATAAGGGAAAACATTTGTGCAGTTGTTAAGAGTTGTAAACCAAACTAGCTTTTGTGATGGAACATCATTTTTTACTAAAAATAAAATAACAGTTTACAGACAAACTATGGTTATTTCAATTTGGATATTTGCCAGACAGTTTTTAGAAAATGAATTAAGTGAGCCTGTGACTTCAAGGAAAACAATTGACCTTTATTTGTTGCCCGTGAAAAAAATTGAAGCTTTGAAATGAAAATCAGAATTTGGAAAAGTTGTGTTTGTTGTTCTAAGCTTGACAGCTTCCCAGTATTTAAAGGCTGTTCTGGTCAGATTGGTGATATTTCCAAATATGATTGTTTTGATTTTGTGCGATAAAATGTGTTGATGTTTAGAAGATCTGCATAACTCAGTCAACTGATATTTTTCAAGATGTTACAAAATCCTGTATCAGTAAAGGATCTATTCAAGTGCAAACCAATGGATTTCAGTGTAACATAGTACAAAAAAATGTATTGATGTGATTTTAGATTTCACATTGCTATTAACTTTTAAGATAGGACCACTTACTGAATTTTGGCATAGTGTCAAGGAATATACCCAAATATTTGAAAAGCTTGTTAAAATATTCTTTTTTCAATTACATATCTTCTAATCTGGATTTTCTTCATATATTTCAAACCAAAACACCTGATCGAATGCAGAAACAGTTTTAAAAATCCAGCTGTCTTCTATTAAGCGAGACATTAAAGGAATTTATTTTAATTTTTAATTAAAGAATTTAAAGTAGCACCACTTCTTGGGGTCTTCAGTAATTCTTAAGAGCATGAAGGATTCTTTAAACCAAAATGTTTGAAAACTATTGGTTTAGTAAAAAAAAGATTTTAGAATCATGACTCCCACAATTTCTAGGTGTGGAATTTTAGAAAATAGCTATTACAAGCTTTATTTTTCTTACCTGTGAAATAGGAATAAGATTTGTCTCACAGTGTTATTGAGCAAGTTAAATAAGATGTTATATAAAGTATATAGCATAGTGCTGGGCACATATAATAGATGTCCCGTAAATGCTAGCTATTTGGTTGGTAATTTACATACTTTAATACTGTAATGTTCTTAATATTACTGGAATGTTTTTTACTCACTTGACATAACAGTTCAATTTTGTTTATCAAGTTAGAACCAAAGCATCCAATTTCAGATTTTAAAACTATTGTGAAAAGTAGGCATAGAAGGTTATTTTAAAGTGTTTGGTATTCTTTGTGTAACAAATTAGCTTTAGCAGCAGATTGAGGACTTAAAAAAGTGAGGGGATAGTAAATGAAGGTGACTAGGATATTTGAGCCCTTAGTTTCAGGATACACTTGGTCAGTAAAGTAAATGTAGTGTTGGCTACATGAGGGTGATATTGTTGATTACCTTGCATTTAAAATATTGAAATCACAGCATGTAATTTGGTGTCCTTCAATGTAGTATGTATTTCTGATTATGTTCTTACCTGTAAAATGAGAGGAATTGAATTGTTGAACTCAAAGTCATTTCTAGTTTGAATGTTTTGGAAATATGATTAATTTGAATTTGTAATGGGAAGTTAAATTTTTAACTTCAGTAGGTACTGATGCTTTTACTCTTTTATCTATATGTTCAGGGCATTGGGGTGTTTAAGAAAACAGTAATTATCTAAGTGTGTCTTTACTAACCCAGTTACCCTCCTTGGCAGCAACTAGTGTTATTTCCTTATTTTCTTTTTCAATTACCATTTAGAGCATGGGAAGTGAAGAAAGAGAACTAGTACTACCTTTTCTACTATGAGGACAAAGATAGATACTCAGAAATTTATATGTTTGATTTTAAATCAATCCCTCCCGCCCCTTCCCCCACCAAGTCATTTATATCTCCAGCCTATACTTCTTGGAGTTCCAGGTTTTGTAATCTCTCTACTTGGAAATCTCAGAGATATTTCAAAATATGCTTGTCCAAAATGGAGTTATCATTTTCCACTTCATCTCTTCCCAACTGGCCACACAGTCTTTTAGTAAATCATGTCTTTATTCAGTTGCTTGAGCTTCTATCATTGGGATCACTCTTTGTCTCACCCCCTTCTCGTACCCGTACATATCAATTAACAAATTATTTCAAATCAGTACACTTTCTATTTCTGTTGCCACCGCTTTGAGACCAACCAGTTTTTATTATCTTTTCCTTAGAATACTGCACCAGACTCACAACTGGTCTCCCTATGTTTCCCTCTATTCCGTTCTCTATATGGTAATGAGTGATCTTAAAATGTAATTTGTATTATGTTGTGTCTATGCTCAAGATCCTTTAATGCCTTTTCCTCTTAAAAGTAATTTTATAGTTCTTACCATGATTTGGTCCATGCCTACTTCTCTGTTATAATCTTGTAAAAATCTCTCCTTTCCTGTGTTCTGGCTATCCTTGTTGTTTTTGTTGTTGTTGTTGTTTTGTTTTGTTTTTCAGTTCCTTTAATATGCCAGGTTATTTCTGGCCTCAGTCTGGATTACTTTTCTTCTCATTCTTTTATTTCTTAGTTCCTACTTAGCTTTTAGATCTCATTTTACACATTATCTTTTAAGAGAAATTTTCCTGACTAAAGAATCAAAAAGCATGTCTCCCTTTATTATTTTCAATGTTAGTCTTTTGCAACTTTTCTTAATATCTGTCACAATCTATTCTGTTTTATTTTTCTTTTACTCTCCTTTATGAATATAACCTCCACTAGGGCAGGAATTACTTCTAGCTTGTCAATAGTTGAATCTCTAATGTTTAGCACTATGTCCGCCACATAGTAATGTTCAGTAAATTTTTACTAAATGAAATTGAATGGATTTTACTCCTGGGTAAAATGTTAGAGAAATAACAGAACCTTTGAACTCCTTTTCTGACTTATATTAAAATATAAAAATGACACTAGAATCAAGTATATCAGATTATGACAGAAATTTTTAAAATGTGATTATATATAGAAATTATACTGATGACTGACAGATGTTTATCCTGGAAACAATGCAATATGACGTGAAACCTTTACGGATTAGAGCAAGGGTCTACAAACATTTAATTAAAGGGAAAGATAGTAAATATTTTAGGCTTGTAGGCCATACCATCTCTTGCACAAAAGTAGCTATAAACAGTTCATAAACAGTTGGTACATGGCTGTGTTCCAGTAAAGTTTAATTTATGTCACATCCTTGAATTAGAGGATGATAAAGTTTCTAAAACAGTAAACAGATGGCAAGAACAATTTTATGCCCTATAGCAAGCCTACTCCTTCCTTTTGCCTTCATTTATTGCTGTCATTAGGACTCATAACAATAGAAAAATATCCAGGTATTTCTAGTCTCTTATTTTAGATTGAGATATTCACACCAAAGAAGCAAGTGGGCAAGAAAGCTTATTTAAGTCTAGAACTAGACTAACCTGGGTGATGGTTATTAAAGTAAAATAGGAAGTCTAGTAAAAAGGCCTTTGTAAATAAAAACATTAAAAAATATATGTACCTTCCATCCACAGATAAAAAACAAATGGAATAATGAAAATTATCAAAATAGAAGAAAGTAAGAAAGATGAGAAAAAGGAATATAGAACCGGCAGGACAAATAGAAAATACAAAGCAGGATGGTAGATTTAAACCCCAATATATCAGTAAGTATACTACATGAAACTAGATTAAAATTCTAGTCAAAGACAAATATTATTGTACTATATGAAAAAACATCTTACCACATGTAGTTGGAAACACATCTAAATTTTAATGATGTATAAAAGTTAAAAATGAAAGGATTGAGTTACATATTTCATGCAAATATTAACCCAGGAAAGTTGTTGTATTAACATCACAGTAGGTTTAAAAGCAGAAAATATCTGAGATAGAGATGCCTCATAATGAAAAATCATTCAATGAACCAAGAAAATAAAAAGATTTGATTTGTATTTAATAATATAGCCTGAAAATATGTCAAGGAAAAATTGCTAGAACTACAAGAAGACATAGAAACTCCTGGTTACAGTGGGATATTTTAATATTCTTCCTTCCAGTAAGCCAGCAACAACAAAAAAGATGTAAATGACACAACAGCTGGATCTAGTAGATTTATATCAAATGCTGTATTCAGCAACTACAGAGTACATGTTCTTTTTAAGGATAGAGAAAGCATTTACAAAAATTGACCAGACTTGAATTCTTCTAAGGATGGCAGAGCAGATAAATAACTATGTTTGCCTTCTCCCATGATTGCATTAAAATTGCAACTAAATTATAGAACAGTAAACCTGGAGAACCATCTAAAGATTGAATAGAACTCCTATAACTAAGGATATAAAGAAGAGGCCACGTTGAGACTGGTAGGAGGAATGGACACACAAAGTGGGCTGGTCCAGTACCCACATGTGGTATTTGAGCATCAGGCAGGATATCTCAGCTGTGGACATCTTCCCTGAGGAGTGATGGGTCTCAGCCCCACACTGGGGCTCCCCAGCCCAGGATTTCAGTGCCAGAAAGAATTCCTATGAAATCTGGCTGTGGAAATCTGTGGATTCTAACCGTCTGGGTGAAACAAGCCTATTGGAAACCCTGATGTCTCCTTAAAGGGCCTGCACACAGACTCACTTGCTCACAGGCACTCCCCTGGCTTCTGGGGCAGGGACAGCAGCTCGGGAGGCAACAGAGACATACAAGAAAAGATTGAGTTGTATGGCCTCAGGATGAGGGCTGGAGGGATAGTCACCATTATCCCTGTGTTGAGCCCTACTTCTGTGCAATCTACAAGTGGGCACCATCTTGCCTGTGTTGAACCCTCGCCCTACATGGCCAAATCTGAATCTGCATTGGCTTGGTGAACTCAGCTCACTCCACCCTGGTGATTCTCTGAGACCCTTCCTCATCCAACTTGTGCATTACCTGAAGCATTTTTGTAGCTGGGCAGTCAGCCCCACGCTATGCTTCCAGCAGGAGGCTCCTTCAGCAGCAATCAACAGACCTTGGCTCCTATGCCTCCAGAGATAATTTTGTTAGCAGGCAATCAGCCCTACCCAAGCTGCAGTATTTCTTGAACAAGTCTTGGTGGTATGTGGGCCTGACATAGCCAGCAGCTGGCTTGATGTGATCTGAGATTTCTGCGAGTGGCCACAGACTCAGTACTAGCACCAGATCTGAATCTTCACTAACCTGGGGAATACCACTTTCTTTACCCTACTGATTCCCTCAAACCCTGCTTCATCCAGCTCTGGTACCCCAGAGGCTCATTCAGCTGCTGTGCCTTACAGGCAGCTGTCAGGCAGCCTCAGGTGTGGGGATGCCCTGGACCTTTGGCTGAGCTTCCCCATGCTGGGTACTGGTGTCAGTTGGCCTCGATTTGCCATGTGGCCTCTCTCACATAACTCCAGGTCCAGCTCAGGCAGCAGCCATACACAGATAGCTTTGTAGCTCCTATCAGGTAGCCCTGGGCTGGTCACAGGCAGTGGCTGACGTTGGCCTGCATGGAAGCTCCTCCCAAGGGGCTCCGGAATAAGCACACTTGATTATCTCCATAAGTGTCACACCCAAACAATGTTCTCAACAGGCACACCAGCCTGCTGTGGTGAACTGCACTCTATGGGTCAGCCCCCACAGAGTAGCTCATATGTTGTGAGTGTGGCCAGTCTCCACAGCCAGTCAGTCTGAGACTCAGTCCCACTCACTGACATGCTAACAACAATTAAGGCTCAACTACAACAAGAAGGTACACACAATCACACAAGGGTCATTCCTAATCACCTGGTGCAGGTGATCAAGGAGACTGCGCCACTGGGCCACACAGGGCACCTATGACATCAGGCCACTCAGCTAAGACTGGGAGATGTAGCAGATCTACCAAATATATAGAAATAAACACAGAGAGGCAGCCAAAATGAGAAGAGGAGATTGAAACATAGCAAGTGTCTTCCCTGACCACAATTGTATGAAACTAGAAATCTGTTATAAGATAAAAAACTGAAATATACAGAAACACATGGAAGCGAAATAACATGCTACTAAATAATGAATGTGTTAACAAAGATCAAGAAAGAAGTCGAAGGATACTTTGAGACAAATGAAAGTGAAAACACAAATACCCCACATCTGTGAGAGACAGTGAAAGCAGTCCTAAGAGGGAAATTCATAACAATGCAGGCTTACCTCAAGAAACAAGAAAAATCTCAAACAATCTAACCTTACAATTAAAAGAACTAGAAAAAGAATAGCAAAGAACCCAATGTGAGTAGAAGGAAAGAAAAAAGATCAGAGCAGAAATAAACAAAATAGAGTCCAGAAAAACAATTCAAAATGTCAGTGAAACCAACAGCTGGTTCTTTGAAAGGATAAAGAAAATCAATAAACCTTTAGTCAGACTCATCAAGTAAAAAAGAGGACTCAAATAAAATCAGAAATGAAAGGACAAATAACTATAGACTCAACAGAAATACAAAGAATTATAAGAAAAACTATGAGCAATTATATGCCAATAAATTGGACAGCCTGGTAGAAATGGATACATACAATCTCCCAAGACTGGGTCAAGAAGAAACAGAAAATCTGAACTGATTACTACCAATGAAATCAAATAATCAGAAAACTCCCAACAGGCAAAAGTCCTGGATCTAATGGCTTCACAGGTGAATTTTACTAAATAGGCCAAGAAGAATTAACACCTAATTCTAATAATAATAGTTCTCAAACTATTCAAAAAACTTCAAAAGAACAGAGGCTGCCAAGCTCATTTTATGAGACCACCATTATCCCGATTCCAAAACCAGACAAAGACATTACAAAAAAATCATCCCTGATGAATGTAGATGCAAAAATTCTCAACAAAATATTAGCATTCACCAAGACATTAAAAAGATCATACCACAAGTAAATGTGCTTTATACCTGGGACATAGGGTTGGTTTAATACCTGCAAATCAATTAATGTGATTCACCATTTTAACAAATAGATAAAAATCATATATTACTAGATGTAGAAAAAGAAAATCTAGCATCCATTTGTGATAAAAACTCAGCATATTGGGAATAGAGGGAACATACTTCAATATAATAGAGGATATATATGACAAACCCATGGCTAACATACTCATTGGGGAAAATATTAAAGCATTTAAGATTAGGAACAAGGCAAGAGTATCTACTTGCACCATGTGTATTCAACATAGTATTGGAAGGCCTAGCCCCAGCAATCAGACAAGAAAAAAATGAAAAGCATTTATATCGGAAAAGGAGTACACTCATTATTTGCAGTTGACACGGCACTATATATAGAATACTCTCTAAAGATTTCACCAAAAAACTGTTAGAACCAATGAATGAATTCAATAAAGTAGCAGGATACAAAATTAATATTCAGAAATCACTTGCATTTTTATACACCAATAATGAACTGTCAGAGAAATTAAGAAAACAATCCCATTTACATTGCATCGAAAACAATAAAATACCTAGGAATAAGTTTAATCAAGGATGTAAAAGACCTGTACTTGGAAAATTATAAGTCTGAAGATACAAATAAATGAAAGCATATACTGTGCTCATGAACAGAAAGACAGTATTAAAATGTCCATACTACCCAAAGCAATCTATAGATTCAATGCAATCCCTATTAAAATACTGATGTTATTTTTCATAGAACTAGAACAAATAATCCTAAAATTTATATGGAACCATTAAAGACCCTGAATAGCCATAGCAATCTTGAGAAAGAAGAACAAAGAAGGAGGTATCATACTACCTGATATTAAACTATATTAACCAGGCAACAGTAATCAAAACAGTATGGTGGTGGCATAAAAACAGACATCAATGGAACAGAATAGGGTGCCAAGAAATAAATTCATGCCAACATGGTTGTTTAATCTATTACAAAATACACACAAATATACAATGGGGTAAAGATAGTCTATTTAATAAGTGATGCTGGAAAAACTGGGTAGATACATGCAAAAAAAAAAAAACAAAAAAAAAAAACTAGACCACCGTCTTACACACTATACAAAGAATAAACTCAAAATGCATTAAAGACTTAAATGTAAAGCCTGAAATAATAAAACTCCTAGAAGAAAACATAAGCAATAAACACTCTGATGTTCTTAGTAATATTTTTTTTTATGATATATCTTCTCAGGCAAGGGAAAGAAAAGAAAAAATAAATGGGACTACATCAAACTAAAAAGTTTTTGCACAGCAAAGGAAATAACAAAAACAAAAAAGACAACCTACTGAATTGGAAAAGGTGTTTGCCAATGATACAGCTGATGCTATTAGTATCTAAAATTTATAAAGAACTCATACAAGTCGACACAAAAACAAACAATCCAATTAAACAATGAGAGGATCTGAATAAGCTTTTCTCTAAAAAGTACATACAGATGGCCAACAGACATGAGAAGATGGTCAGTGTGACTAATCATCAGAGAAATGCATGTTAAAACCACAACGAGATATCCCCTCACACCTGTCAGAATGGCTGGCATCAATAATCAAAAAACAAGCATTGGAAAGCAGCATAATACACATCCATTAATGCTCAGGTGGAGAAATAGTCCATTAAACACCATGAACAATCAAGGTGACAAGGCATCTCAGAAAGAAAGACAAAAATCTCCAGAAAATAAGCTTACAAACATAGAAATATGTGACTAAAATGACAGAGAATTTAGGATGAATTCTGAAAAAACTCAGATAAAAAATCATATTGACAACTTTAGGAATTGAAAAAACAACTAGATGAGCAGAGCAAGGAGCTTGAAATCCTCAAAAAGAACCAAATAGAACCTCTGGAGATAAAGAACACAATGCAAGAGTTGAAAAATGAAATAGCAAGCTTGAGAAATAGAGTTGACCAAATGGAGGAAAGGATCAGTGATATTGAAGATAGAAATCTGGAAATGCATTAGAAGAAGAAAGAAACCAAAGAATGAAAAATAATGAAAGAGAAATATAAGAAGTAGCTGATAGTATCAGGAGAGGAAACATAAGAATTATAGGCATTATCAAAGGTGGGAAAAAGGAGCAGGGACTAGAAAGCATTTTTGGACAAATAGTGGACGAGAATTCCCCAAATCTAAGGAATGAGCCGGAGCTTGGAATTCAAGAAGTCAACACAACACTCCATTATCTCAACTCAAAAAGGGCTTCACCAAGACACATGATATTAAAGTTATCAAAAATCAACAACAAAGATAGAATTCTCAAGGCAGCCAGGGAGAAGAAAATGGTAACATATAAAGGTAAACCCATTAGATTATCATCAGACTTCTCAGCACAAACAAGTCAGAAAGGAATGGAATCAAATATTTAAACTATTAAGTGAAAGGAATTACCAGCCTAGAATAATGTATCCAGCTAAGCTCCCCTTTAGATATGAAGGAGAAATTAAGACCTTTCCAGACATAGAAAAATTGAGAGAATTCTCCAATACAAGACCTGCACTACAGGAAGTACTGAAAAGGGTCAACTCACCTGAAACAATGACAATATGTACATAATTAGGAGTAAAGCGACTATCAGGCAAATAGAAGCAGAGGAGTGCAACCCTTACTAAAAACAGGGCATTATAGCTTAAATAGGAAGTGAATTGTTATAACAAGATAGGAATGAATGTTCAGCATACATAGAGACAAATTGAGACAACAATGACTAAAAAGGGGAAGATTCAAAGATCCAAATTCGCAAAGGGGAATGGAAATAAGGCACGCGCAGAAGAAAGTGCACGGCTGTGTATATATATGTGTGTGTGTGTGTGTGTGTGTGTGTGTATACATATATATGTATACACACACACACGTACATATACACATATGCATATATACACATATATATGTGTGTGTATATGTGTGTGTGTGTGTGTGTATATATATATGTACACTATTCTTTTCATATTTGTATTGGTAACCACATACCAAAGATTCAGAACTGAAGTATATAACACAAAACAAGAAAAACCAGAGGGAAAACCCATAAAAGCCTACCAAAATAAAGAAAACAGAAACAAAAAGACAAAGAAGCAATGGAAACACCAAGCTAGTAGAAAGCAAAGATAAAATGGCTCTAAGAAGTCCTCATGTTTCAGTAATCACCCTAAGTGTGAATGGACTGAACTCACCAAAAAAAAAGGCACAGAGTTACAGAATGGATCAAAAAAACAAAACCCAACCATATGCTGCCTCCAGGAGACACATCTCAGCTCCAAAGACAACTATAGACTCAAAGTGAAAGGGGGGAAAATGATATTTCAAGCAAATGGCATTCAGAGAAAAGCTGGAATAGCGGTACTAATATCAGACGAACTAAACTTCAAAATAAAAAAGGTAAAGATATGGAGGGAAACTTCATAATGATAAAGGGAGTCATGCACCAAGAAGACAGAACAGTTATTAATATCTATACTTCCAATCTGGAAGCCCTGAAATATGTAGAGTAATTACTAACAACTAAAGGGAGAAACAGACCAAAACACCATCATAGGGGACCTAAATATCTCACTGTTGGATATGGACAGATTATCCAAACAAAAAATCAATAAGGAAATAACATTAAATGATACATTAGACCAATTGGACATAATTGGCATTTACAAAGCCTTCCATCCCCAAACAGCTGCTTGTACATTCTTCTCTAGTACACATGGAACATTCTCAAGAATTGATCACATCCTGGGACACAGAGATAGGCTCAACGAATATAAGAGGGTTGAATCATATCAACCATATTCTCTGATCATAATGCTTTGAAACTGGAGATCAACTGCAGAAAGAAAGCGGGAAGAACCACAAATACATGGAGATTAAACAACATGCTACTGAAGAATAACTAGGTCAGAGAAGAAATAAGAGATCAAGAGATATGTAGAAACGAATAATAATGATATTACAACATATCAAAACTTTTGGGACATGTTATAACCAGTCATAAGAGGAAAGTTCATATCATTACAGGCCTATCTCCAAAACCAAGAATGAGCCTAAATAAACAACCTAATGCTTCATCTTAAAAAACTAGAAAAGGAAGAACAAATGAAGCCTAAAGTCAGCAAAAGGAAAGAAATTATCAAAATTAGAGCAGAAATAAATGAAATTGAAAACAAAACAAAACAAAAAAACAATAGAAAAAATAAATGCAACAAAGAGCTGCTTCTTTGAGAAGGTTAATAAAATTGACAAACTCCTGGCTAGACTTACTAAAGAAAAAAGAGAAAGGACACAATAAACAAAATCAGGGCTGAAAGGGGAAGTTAGTACTGATATTGCAGAAATACAAAGGATCATCAAGAATACTATGAAAAAATATTTAACACCAAATATTATTATAGAAGAAATGGACCAGTACTTGGAAAAATACAACCTTCCTAGAGTGAATCAAGAAGAACTGGAAAATCTAAATAGACCAGTCAGCAGTATGGAAATTGAAACAATCATCCAAAACCTACCAAAAAGTAAAAGTCCAGGACTAGATGGCTTCACCAGTGAATTCTACCAAACATTCAAAGAAGATTTAATACCTATTCTCCTTAAAGTCTTCCAAAAAATTGAAGAGGAGGCAATACTTCCCAACTCATTTTATGAGGCCAATATTACCCTGATACTGAAACCTGGTGAAGATAACACAAAAAAAGAACTATAGATCAATATCTCTCATGAACACAGATGCAGAAATCCTAAATAAGATACTAGTGAACCAAATACAGCAAAATATTAAAGAGATTATACACCACGATCATGTGGGCTTCATCCCAGGGGCACAGGGATGGTTCAACATACGCAAATCGATTAACGTGATAAATCAAGTAAACAAATTATAAAGTAAGAATCATGTGATCATATCAATAGATGCAGAAAAAGCCTTCAGCAAGATACAGCATCCATTTATGATCAAAACACTTCACAAAATTGGTAAAGAAGGAAAGTACTGTAACATCATAAAGGACATCTATGACACACCCTCAGCCAACATTATACTTAATGATGAAAAACTAAAAAACCTTCCCTCTAAAATCAGGAGCAAGACAAGCTGTCCACTATTGCCACTGTTATTCAGTATAACATTGGAGGTCCTAGCAAATGCAATCAGACAAGAAAAATATAAAAGGCATCCAAATAGGAAACAAAGAAGTCAAACTCATTATTTGCAGATGACGTGATTCTCTATATAGAAAATTCTAGAGACTCCACAAGAACACTTCTAGAAACATTAAGCAAATACAGTAAAGTTTCTGGTTACAAAATCAACATTGAAAAATCCATAGCATTCCTATACTCTTAACAATGAAGTGTCAGAAAAAGAAGTGGAAAAAATAATTCCTTTCGCAATTGCAACAAAAAGAATGAAATCCTTAGGAATACATTTAACAAATTGTGAAAGACCTATATAGTGAAAACTATAAGACCGTATTAAAAGAAATCGAAGAAGATACAAAGAAATGGAACGATATTCCATGTTCTTGTATTGGAAGAATCAACATAGTTAAAATGACCTCATTACCTAAAGCATTATAGAGATTGAATGCAATCCCCATCAAAATCCCATTGGCATTTTTTTAAAGAAATAAAACAAAAAATCATCAGATTTGTATGGAAGCACAAAAGACTCCGAATTGTCAAAGCCATCCTGAGAAAAAAAGAATGAGGCTGGAGGCATCACTCTGCCTGACTTCAAATTATACTAAAAAGTGACAGTAATCAAAATGGCATGGTATTGGCAGCAAAACAGGCACATGGACCAGTGGTAAACCCATATTTTTATGGGCAAATAATTTTCAACAAAAAAGCCAAAAACATACAGTGGAGAAAGGAAAGCTTATTTAATAAATGGTGCTGGAAAACTGGAAAGCCACCTGCAAAAGAATGAAACTAGACTGTTGTCTCTTACCACACACCAAAATTAACTCAAAATGGACTAAGGGCCTGAATATAAGACCTGAAACAATAAATGCATAGAAGAAAATAGGAACTAAACTCATGGACCTTGGACTTAAAGGGGATTTCATTAATTTGACCTCAAAGACAAGGGAGGTAAAAGCAAAAATAAAGGAATGGTACTACATCAAACTGAAAAGCTGCTTCTGCACAGCAAAAGGAACCGTCAACAAGATAAAGAGACAACCATCTGAATGGGAAAATACATTTGCAAGCAGCGCCTCTGATAAGGGCCTAATATCCATAATATAGAAAGAACTCATGCGACTCAATAACAAAAAAAATACGATCCAATCAAAAAATGGGCAGAGTACCTAAACAGACACTTCTCCCAAGAAGACATGCAAATGGCCAACAAATATATGAAAAGATGCTTAATATCACTAGCTATTGGGGAAATGCAAATGAAAACCACAATGAGATACCATCTCATACCTGTTAGAATGGCTGTTATCAACAAGACAAGTAATAACATGTTGGAGTGGTTGTTGGGAAAAAGGGACCCTCATACACTGCTGGTACGACTGCAAATTGGTACAGCCACTAAGGAAAACAGTATGGAGGGTCCTCAAAAAACTAAGAATTGATCTACTATGATCCAGTAGTCCCCTTACTGGGCATTTACCCCAAGGACTTGAAAACTCATATCTGAAAAGATATTTACACACTAATGTTCAAAGCAGCATTATTCATGGTGGCCAGGACATGGAAGCAACCGAAGTGTCCTACAATAGACGATTTGCTAAAGAAGCTTTGGTACATATATACAATGGAATATTACTCAGCCATAAGAAGAGATGAAATACTGCCATTTACAACAATGTGGATGGACCCTGAGATAATCATGCTGAGGTAAGTAAGCCAGACAGAAAAAGTTGAAAAACCACACGATATCACTTATATGTGGGATATAAATCCCAAAGCAGCTAACAAACAGGACAAGTAAACAGAGACTCATGGACATCGACAATAGACTAGTGGTTACCAAAGGGTGGGCGTGGGAGGTAGATGGGATAAAAGGGGTTAAATATGTGGTGAAAGAAAGAAATCTAACACATATTATATTATATATATATATGTATATATATATATACATATATATATACACATATATGTATGTGTATATATATACACATATATATGTAATACACACACACACACACACAAACGCACGCACGCCTACTGTTAAATTGTACACCTGAAACTTACTAGATTTTTTTAACCAGTGTCACCATAAAAAAAAAAAATGTTCATTCAAAGGAAACTCCAGGGCTAGATGGTTTTACAAGTGTATTCTTAAGATTTAGGAAAAATAGCACCGAAACCTTTCCAATTATATCACCTAATTATGGAAACATTTGCATTTGCAACCCTTACCTAAGATAATGCTGTTGGATTTTAATTATTTGGTTTCTGTAAATATTGATATTATTAAGGTTGGTTTCTCCATTCAGAACTTTTTCTCTTGCCTTTATTCACAAATGCTTATTGACTGTTTTGAATTTCAGATGAATATGTGAAGCTTTTGGAATACATAAATTAACAGAATCTGTATCTAGTGATCCTAACGTTAACATATAATGAAGGAGACAGATGTTTACACATAAAATTGAAAGTTGAGTTCATGTTGCAATACATAGGTAGGTATAGAAGGATATGGAGGAGAGCAGAAGGACATCTGATTGCCTAGGACAGACCCGAGAAGGCTTCACTGAATAGGTAATGTTTGAAGTAAGTCCTGAAACATGAGTAGTAATATGCCAGGCAGAGAGTGAAGGAACATTTAGGAAAGATGAAAAAGTGTGTAAAAGCATGCAAACCTGGCTTATTGGAGAGTATTGTATGCAGTTCAGATTAGATATAGGGTGAGGAAGAAAATAGAAGAAAGGTAAGGACATAACATCAAGTACCCTTTATTCCAAATTAAATAGTAAATTTGGAGTGCTTCCAGTCTTTTGGGTGGAAGTATAATATGGTCAAGTTTTTGTTTTAAAATTCCAGTATAGAGAAGAGATTGAATTGGGACAAGACTGGAAGCAGGGAGACTATTAGAAGGTTGTTGCAGTAGGTATTCAGATAAGGTGATGAACGCTTAATGGAGAAGAGACAGTAGGAATTAGTGTTGGCATAGTTGGTGCTGATCTTTCGTTTTTGGCACTAATTTATCAATAAATTTGTTTACTTTTAAGACTACTTTTTGGTCCTGATAATCATAGAATGTGAATGCAAACTTATAAAATTTACTATGATATTTAGGAAAGGAGGAAGATGATCTTATTCTATGCCACTCGGATTGGAGATTGACACTTATACGTGTGGATCTCTCTCTCTCTCTCTCTCTCTCTCTCTCTGTCTCTCAGTGTCTTTTTGTCTCTGTCTCTCTGTATCTCTCTTTTGAGCTAAATAATCATGAACAAAATATATATTGTTTAGAATAATAAGTTTCTATTTTTAGTAAAACAAAATGTGCACCTTCTACACATGCACCTAGGAGTTAACATTTTGAGACAGAAAAAATTGTTTTTTTTTGCAATGTATTCTTTTTTTTTTAATTGAGGTATAATTGACATAGAACATTATTTTAGTTTTGGATCTATAACATGATTCAATATTTATATATTGAAAAATGATCACCACAATAAATCAATAAATGTAGTTAACATCCATCACTTCACATAGTTAAAAAATTTTGTTCTCGTGATGAGAACTTTTAAGATCTCCTTTCTTAGTAACTTTCAAATATGCAGTACAGTGTTATTAACTATAGTTGCCATGCTGTACATTACATCCCATTGTTTATTTACTTTATAATTGGAAATTTGTACCTTTTGACTCCTTTACCAATTTTGCCCACCCATCATCCCCCATCTTTGGCAGTCACCAATCTGTTCTCTGTATCTATAAGCTTTTTTTTTTTTTTTTTTTTACATTCCACATGTAAGTGAGGTCATATGGTATTTGTCTGACTTATTTTACTTAATGCCCTCAAGGTCCATACACTTTGTCTTAAATGGCAATATTTCATTTTTTTATGCCTAACATTCCATTGTATATAATATTCCATTATAATATATTACAGTGGATACCAGATAATCTGTACATCTGTTGATGGACACTGAGGTTGTTTCCATATCTTGACTATTGTAAATAATGCTGTATTGAACAGGGGGATATGTGTTTTCGAGTCAGTGTTATTGTTTTCTTTGTATAAATACCAAGAAGTGGAATTGCTAGCTCATACGGTAGTTCTATTTTTAACTTTTTGAGGAACTTCCATACTGTGTTTTCCATAGTTGCTACACAAATTTACGTTTTCACCAGCAGTGTGCAAGGGTCCCCTTTTCTCCACATTCTCACCACCATTTATTATTTTTTGACTTTTTGATAATAACCATTCTAACAGTTATGAAGTGATACCTCATGGTTTTGATTTGGATTTCCCTGGTGATTAGTGACATTGGGCATCTTTTCATGTACTTGTTGCTCATCCATATATCTTCTGTGGGAAAATGGCTGTTCACATCCTCTGACCATTTTTTAATCAGATTGTTTTTATGCTGTTGAGTTGTATGAGTTCTTTATATATTTTAGATATTAATCCTTTATTAGATATATAATTTGCAAATATTTTCTCCCATTCCATAGGTTGCCTTTTCATTTTGTTGATTATTTCCTTTGCTGTGCAGAAGTTTTTTAGTTTGATGTAGTATCACTTGTTTATTTGTGCATTTGTCACCTTTGGTTTTGGTTTCAAATTAAAAAATCACTGCCAAGACTGATGTCAAGGAGCCTAATGCCAGTGTTTTCTTAGTATCACATTTAAAGTCATTAATCCATTTAGAGTTAAATTTTGTATATGATTTAGGATAGTGGTCCAGTTTCATTACTTTGCATGTGGCTCTCCATTTTCTCACCACCATTTATTGAAGACTGTCCTTTCCCCATTGTGTATATATTCTTGGCTCCTTTGTCATAAATTAATTGACTATATATGCATAGATTTATTTCTGGGCTCTCCATTCTGTTTCATTGATCTATGTGTCTTTTTATGCCAGTATCATCTTGTTTTGTAACTGTAGCTTCATAATAAAGTTTGGAATGTGTGAGCGTGATTCCTTCAGCTTTTCACTTCTTTGTCAAGATTGCTTTGGCTATTCAGGGTCTTACTTATGATTTCTTTTACCTGGTATTGTGCTGAAGACTTTGAAGGCACAGAAGAGTTTATTAAGTGATCCACAGATGATTCCTAATCCGATATCGGTAGATTACTGTGTTTAAAATTGGTCTTCAGCATTTTCATTTAGTGATTGAACTGGACATGATGTTAGTAGAAAAATTGTGCCTTACTGACAGCTCCTTATATAGAAAAGTCAGTTGAGGGCCCTAACCTTAAGGGTTTTTGTTTGTTTGTTTTTTGGGATGAGGGCAAGTGGTAGGTAATAGAAAATTCACTGTCATAGTTTTGTTGTTTTTTTAGAGTTTTTCTTTAGTATCTTTATGAGATAGGTATATGATTTTAACATGAGAAGAGACAGAATTCAGTTTTACTAACTTCACATATAAAAATACCTGTAGTGAAAATACTTTTTAAAAAAAATGCTTTTATGTATTGCATATTTCATATTGAATAGACACCAACAGTGCTGTTCTAAAACTAAAGTACTTTTTTATTGGCCTTATCATTCTTAGTCTTACCCAGGTAAAATTTTCTAACATTATGATATAGCATTTTGAGAAGATAGCTTACTCTGAAGGGTTTGAAATTTGGGGGGAGACTAAAGTTTGTCTTTTTGGAAAATAGCTCATATCAGTAACTTTTGGTAACCATGTCTTTTCTGGGACATGCCTATGTATGATTATTAACAATGCATATTATAGTAGTTTCCATATCTCAAGTAGGTTAAGTTTTGAGGTATGAAAATGAGAGTTTATTGCCTAGTCACTAATGGAAATTTGTACTTAAGATTTTTATTTCTGAAAACCATAATGTGAATTATGTTGCAAAGTCTGTCTTTTTTGTTCCTAATAGTTAAAGCCAAGAGATTTACTATAATCCAGTTTTCTGTTTTGGGGTTTTTTTGTTTTTTGTTTTTTTGGTAAAATTACTTATAGATACAATTTAAATTTAGTAAATTCATTTGTGTCCAGATTTTACATAAAATACTATCTTCTGTCTTTGCCAACAATTCCCATTCTCTTCTGGCTTTATTGAGTAAAATTGTGTGTATTTTAATCATTTTGGCAGGTTTTGTCTAGCTATGAGATTGGGGTAGGTCATATACGAGTTTCTTAGAGAAAGTCATCAAATCTTGTTTTATCTTGTATATGATTGAATTCTTTAAAAATGTTAATATCTGAGAATTCATATACATAAATTTTGATCAGTAACTTTATTTTTAAATATTACTATAAGTTTGCATTCTTCTATAATCAAGAGTTTTTTAAGCTTTAAATGTGACTTGGGACATCATGTTGAAATTAAATTAGTCATTCAATAACATCAACTACAGTATATAGTCCAAACTCTATAGCATAGCCTACAGGTCCTCATTAATTTGTCTTTTTCTAGCCTTTCTGATTTCATTATTTGTTATTCTTCTACAAGTTCTTTACTCTCACTACTCATAAACTTTTTTTGTGTGTGTATTTCCCAAATGTAAATTGTTCTTGTATTTGAATGTAATTTGTGAGATTTTGTTTGTTTGTTTTTTAACGTGGAGTACTAGTCAGTGTTGCTTTGTCTGTCTACAGATTTCTAACTTATTCTTCACGACTCATTTCAGTGTAGTATGGCTTCAAAATTTAACTCTTTTTACATAGACAATATTAGGTGCTCTACCCTGTGTTCCATTATCATGCTATACTCCCTTCTATTATAGTAAATAATAATAACAGTGGTTTATTTTTGTATTAGACTCTTAACAGAAGACTTCTGACAACTCGAAGATTTTGTTGGGTCTTACTGATATTAATCCTCAAGGATGAGTATTTTGTAGGTATTTAAATTGTTTACTGAATGAACAAAGAATTATAGAGAAATTAGCAGCAAAGGAATCTGTGGAATCTGGAGAAGTTCTAAAAGCAAAATGGTTATCTTTTTGGGGGGTGGGTTGGGGTGGGGTGACAGAGGAGAGAGGAATTCAACATACTATATTTAGAAACCATGGCATCTTCTGACTTCGAATTTGCTGAGTAAGCAGGATCATTTTGCAGTCACATAAATTTTGTTTAAAATCTGTCACTGACATTTATGAAGGAGCTGAAACCACTTTTAAATACATTTTACTATGTTTTACACTAATTTAATTTTTTTTTTTTAATTTCAGGAAACACTCCCTTACATCTTGCTGTGATGTTAGGAAATAAAGGTTAGTAAATATTTTCTTTGTTGTGTTTAACTTCACTCATGTATAGTCACTTTTAAATTTTAAGATGAATTTTGTCTTTTAAGTTTTTAAAAATTCACTTGATTATCTTATTTGGTTATTGAGTTTAGGATTCAGTGCATTAAAGATAACAAATATTTTCTCATTTTCTATAGCAGTTTTTTCGAAGATTTAGTAGAAATCCTGTACTAACCTTTATGCCTTTTAAAACTATGTGATTTTTCTTACTTGGTTATTTCATTAAGCAAGTATTTATAATTGCAGGAGACTCATATTTCCAAATATTAATGTTTATTAATTAATGTGATAATTTTAATAATCAAAGAGTTTTATCAGATCCTTTAATATGGACTATTTTATATATCTAAACTTTATCCTTTTGTATGGTAGATGATTTGTAAAAACTTAAAACTTGTTTATTCGTTAAAAAAAACAACAATTCTGCTTGCTTTGGCAGCACATATACTAAAAAAAGAACCTCATGGGTAACTTACAAGATCTACTTTATAAGGCTATTCCTAGATGCAATAAAATCTTAGTTATCTGGATTCCCAGTAATCCTGAAAAGTGAGGATTCTAAATAGCTGATTGGCAAACTTTTAAGTGCTAGGTTTTTAAATTTTAGGTATATTCACTAAAAATCTTTTAAAATATATATATTCTTGAATTTTTAAACAGACAAATTAAGTTTTAAGGTTTTTCTTTCTGATGATTTAGATATATGATGAACATCTAATTATTGTTATATATTGTAATGTAGTTGTTGGTATAGACATTTGATCTGAATGTATGCTGTTGATCCCAGGGCTGTTACTGGAACTTGCTTTGTTATAAAAACAGTTCTTTTGCTGATTTGGTTTTTAAATTCACATGCTTATGTGAAGCATATGATCTGCAGGATAATCTAATTTTGATTTTAATACTATATAAATTGGTAACTCAAATATTTATTTCTTTATTTGGTTATGCTGGCTTTTTCCCTTTTGTGCAAGGAGCAGACTAACTTGGGTAACTTAATAAAGAGAGATTCAGTAAGAGGCTGCATATTATTGAAACCCAAAATATGAGAACTAGCTATGTCTCTGGAAGAGCATAGCCAAGACAATTTGAGAAATCAGCCTTTCTTCTTCTCTATTTCCTCTTTCTCTCCATCCATCCATCATCTGTCTCCCTCTTATGGCGTGTCTGCTGTTCTCTCTATATATGTAATATTTTTCCTTTTCTTGAATTATTTTTCTCTGTTTACTGAAATTTAAGGTGACCCAAAATAACTCTTCTAGAATCCTAAACCTTCATGATGTTCTGGTTACACTATCACTACCAACTACTTTAGTTTCTTAGGTTCCTGAATTTTCTAAGCAAGAAGTTTGATTGGTCTAGTTCATCTTAAGCCAAGCCACAGTGATGTATGACTGGCAAGCTCATGAATTATTTTGGGATACGTATTTAGCTTTATCTATGCTGGCTTGAGGTAAGAGTTGGGGTTAGGAGAGAGAATCAGGAATGCAGAGGAAGAATGTTTAGTTTAGCAGGAACATGGTCATGTCAGGCCACGATAGTCATCTCTAGGTAACAACTTGGGTGAAAATATATCAGATTATAGTTTGCTACTTTTGACCAATAAAAACTTATGCTTTTTTCTCCAAAGAACACTGAATCAAGACTTTAAAAGATAGCTGAAATGTACTCATCTTTTATAAAATGCTAGATTCTTTTTTTAGTGTTGTATGCATATTTACTCATTTAACACTTACAATGACCTTATGAAGGAGATACTATTATTATCCCAATAATAACAAAACTTAGCTTGGGGAGCTAAGCACCTTTCCCAAAGTAAAGTAGCAGAGTTTTGACTTAAACTTGGAGTATCTGGCTCTCGAGCCTGGATTCCTAACTATTATGTTGAACTGCCTTGTTCACTTTTCACTGAGAACCATTCAAAAAAGATATAGACTATATCAAATATAGCTAACATTATGCTTTACTCCTGTTTTCATGGCAGACATAGTTAATTTGATGCCAAGTCTGATTATTATTTAAAATTTAGTACTTAAATAACAACTGTGGATTTACCAGGATTTGAATATAAAATGAAGCATATCTTCCTACCATCCCAGCTCTAAGTGTGCTAATATAGGTGGGGAGGTATTGTTATATTTCATCATAGGTTTATATCAGCCTAACCAAAATGAATTTCACAGAACATTAGTTTCATGGGATCTTGGTAACTATTTAGAGGAAATTAGTATTTCCAGGTCATTTCCATTTGGAAAATAGTGGGTTAATAAATATTAAGCATGTTTTTAGTGTGGACCTTAGAATTATTTATTATTTGTTTGTTTGTTTGTTTATTTATTTATTTATTTATTTAATTAATTTTTTAGGTGAGGCAACCCTTGGTTGACCTCACAGATTGCAAGGACCTTGTCATTTTACAATCCCTTACTTTTTACGCCTACATCACCTGGTCTTTCTAGGTGGTCTCCCATCCAAGTACTAACCAGGCCTGACACTGCTTAGCTTCCAAAATCAGAGGGATTGGGCTTGTTCAGGGTGGCATGGTTATAGTCTGGACCTTAGAATTTTGATATGCTAACAGGCATTGTTACCTTCTGAGTGGGGGTAAGTGTTGGATAGGAGTCATTGTTCCCTATAGTTATTGGGTATTTGCTGTTTTTTCAAGTATCTTGAGACAATAGAGTTCTTTGGAACATATTTTGGGAAACACTGTTACATGATTAATAATCTGCTAATGTTGGTATTTACTGCTTGAGTCCTTTTCATATAGAGTAGGTACAGCCATTAATATACTGACTCATTTATATTTTTCCATTTATATTTTTCCAGTTGTCTATGTTTTTTTTTTGTCTTTTTTATGGTCTTAATATTTTTGATATTTGGTTGTACAAGAGTGAGATTGAAATGTGTAGAAGATAAAACATCTACATTATACTTAATTCTATAAATTAATTTTTCATTATACCATTTTTTATTCACTCTGTGCTACTCTATTCTATTTTATCTTCTCTGTTAGAGATACTCTCTACCTTTTGTAATTGTTGAGGGGCACTTTCTGTTTGTATACTTGCTTGTTAACAAAGTAAAAATTGCCAGGGCATTCAAATAGTATTTATTGATTGAGTTAAAGAGAGGACTACCTTAGGATTTTCACTCTTTTATTTACTTCTCTTTTCTCACTCATCTTAAACTACTGAATTACATTATTTTTCCACCATCAAAGTCTTATTTTTCTGAATTTATGGGTCCATTGACCATGTTGGTCATGTTAGCAGGGAAGTTTTTTAACTATGGATTGGAATTATAATGGAAAAGAACATTGTACTTAAGGAAGATTTCAAGACTCTCTAGAAGATGAAATAGAAAATTAATCTTTAACTCTCATCCTTTTGGCTAGACACCAGAAAAATGTTCTTCAGACAAGTTGCTGTAACTTTCACTTTATTCTGTCTTTTTTCGATGTGTAATTTTTAATTTTCTTCCCTGTAATAACTTTAGGCTTATTTTCTCACAAGGTTCTCTCTGGATGTACAGTTTTGTTTCCAACTGTCCTATTTATCCCACCCACTCTCTTTATGTCTGATCGCCTTTATAGCTCTTGGTTATTTATATGTGATTTCTGTTCCTCATAATTTTATTTTGTCCACACTACTCAGGTTCTGATTTCTTTGTCCCACATTTATCCATTCTTTAAGATTTAGTGTCTGCTAACTACATTGTTTTCTTATTCATTGTAAAAATTACAGAGAGAAGGCATTTGATTGATCTAGTTCTTTTTTTTTTTTTTAATGTATGAGACTGTGTCATAGGTTATTGGCATATCTATGATTATCTGACTTTTTCTTAATTGCTCATTTCTACATCATTTGAATTATGACTGATGAGTGAAAGGCACCTGTTCAGCAGGGTCTGTGGTATATCAGAAATCATAGTTGACATGTCTAGTATATATATGTCATACTAATTCTATACCTTAGTTTACACAATTGGGATATTACTTTAAGTACTGCTATACATGTTATTAATATTTTAAAATTAATTTTTCTTTATGTTTTTAAGTTATTAATACTTGCATTTTGAAAGAATTGAAATAACACAGAACAAAGATGTATACAAGCAACATCTCTCTTACTTTTTTGATGTAATTAACATTAATAGCCTAGTGGGTATTCTTGCACACTTTCCTTTCTCCTTATAATACAGGAGCTTAGTTTGTTTTTGCTGAAATTAAATCACTTCATATAGTGCTTTGGCATTTTTCTTTTCACTCAAATGTTTATATGAAATACTTTTACAAGTCTGTAGATACCTATTCATATTTTTGTTCCTCTAACTTCTTTATATGTGCACACATAGACATGTATTTACATAAAATCTCATGGTAGGTTTCTTGAGGGGAGGGTCCATTTTATTTATTGTTTTAAAAAATTCTTTTTAGCTTTTGTTATTAACACCCTTCTCCCAATTAACCCCTTCTCCCAAAACATGGTAACCCATGTTAACCTCTCGAATATTCTTCTATACTTTTCTCCATGCTTTTTATTATGTTCAAATATGTGTGTATGTATCTAAACACATACTAATACATATATATATATATACACATGTATATATACATGTATATATATATACACATGTATATATACATGTATATATATATATACATGTGTATATATATATATAGTTTTTAGTTATTTCTTTTTAAAAAAATTGGGATCATATACACTTCTGCATTACATCATATAGCAATACAATGTGGACATTTTCTTTAAGTCTATTAGGATGGCTAAAATTCATTCTTTAAGATTTTTTTTTATATTTCTTCTTTTTCTTTGAATACCGTATTATGAAAAAATCCAAAATGCAGAAAAACTAAAAGATTATCACAATGAACATCAAAATACTCTCCACCTAGGTTCAGTAATTAACATTTTATTATATTTGCTTTATCTCTTTATATTAGTGTTATATATATTATTTTTGCTGTACCATTTTCAAATTAGGTGTAGACATAATGACATTTTACCACCAAATACTTCAGCATGCATCTCTAAGAATAAAGACATTCTCCTTCATGACCATGATAGTCATAATCATAACTAAGAAAAGCTATAATGTTATAATATCTGATACCTAATTTGGATTTAAGTTTTTCCAGTTGTTCCAAAATGTCTTTTATAGGTGTTTTATATTGAACTAAGATACAGTTGAGGTTCACTTGTTGCATTTGGTTTATATGTCTCTTTATTTTAATCTAGAAAAGTTTGACCACCTTTTTTTTCCTTCCTTTGTACTTAACTATTTGAAGAGTCTTGCCCAGTTAATTTATAGAATATCCCTTATCTCAGATTTGCCTGATGATTTTCTCATGAAATTATTTAACTTGTTCCTTGTCCTCTATCTTTTCTGTAAATTGAAAATTAGTTATAAGGCTTGGTTGGATTCAGTTTAAACAGTTTTGGAAAGACTACTGCATAGGCAATGTTGTGAATTTCATATTGTATCACATTAGGAAATACATAATGTCCAGTATCACACTATTCATGCCGCTGAGTTGGTTCACTTGTTTAAGATAATGATCTCCAGGTATCTCCTCTATAAAAGAACATTTTTCCTTTATCATATGACCATCCTATTTTCTAGCACATAAATTTTTACCTACTGGCTTTAGCATTCACTGAGGACCTTTGCCTAAATCAAATACTTCATTGGGGTTATAATATGCTGCGTTTCAAATTTTATCACTTTTTCTACATTTATTAGTTGGCATTCTTCTATAAAAAACTCATTACTCTTATTTGTTTTGATTTTTTATTTCAGCTTTCTAATTTTTTTTAAATTTATTTTCCAATTACAATTGGTATAAAATTATATTAGTTTTAAGTGTACAACATAGTGATTAGATGTTTATATACTTTACAAAGTACTCATCCCAATAAGTCTAGTACCCACCTGACACTGTACATAGTTATTACAGTATTATTGACTATATTCCCTACGCTGTACTTTATATCCCTGTGGCTATTTTTATAACAGGCAATTTGTACTTTTAAATCTCTTTACCTTTTTCAACCATTCCCTCGACCCCCGTCATATCTGGCAATCACCAGTTTGTTCTCTATATCTGTGACTCTGTTTTTGTTCTGTTTGTCCATTTATTTTCTTCTTTAGATTCCACATATAAGTGAAGTCATATGATATTTGTCTTTCTCTGTCTGACTTACTTCACTTAGCAAAATGCCCTCCAGGTCCATTCATGTTGTTGTGAATGGTAAGATTTCATTATTTTTCATGGCTGAGTAATATTCTACTGTTTATATGTACAACATCTTCTTTATCCATTTGTTTATCAGTAGACACTTAGGGTGCTTCCATATCTTGCTACTATAAAAAATATTGTAGCAAACAAAAGGGTGCATATATCTTTTTGAATTAGTGTTTTGGATTTCTTCAGATAAATACTCAGAGTAGAATTGCTAGGTTATATGGTTCTGTTTTTAGTTTTTTTGCCCTTTCTTTTGATTTTTTGATGTCATTATGGGCATATCGATTTTTTTTAAATGTGTTATAACTAGTCATTAATCTTTTTGATGCTCAGTTTCCCAAATATGGCCAGTGGCTGATTATTCAAGCTAGCTCCTTTGTCTTCTTGATATGACTCCATTCTTAAAAAATGGCTGCATATTATTTCAGTAGTGTAGATGCATTATGTTTTAGTCAATCATTCTCCCATAGTGGATATTCACTTAGTTTCCAATATTTTGCCATTACAAACAGTGCTAAAACAAACATTTTTTTTCTTTTATTATTATTTTTTAAAATTTATTTTTATTATGGTGACATTGGTTAATGAAATCCAGTAAGTTTCAGGTGTACAATTCAACAGTAAGCCATATATTTATTGCATTGTGTGTTCATCACCCATAGTTAGATTTCTTTCTGTCATCACATATTTGACCCTTTTACCTCATCTACCTCCTCCTCCCAAAACAAATATTCTTGTACATATATTTTATACTACTAGTAGACTTTCTAAACACCTTTATGAACTTTCTGTATCTATTTTGCTATAGTCTAATAAAATTTCCTGCCAGTATAGGAATTCCTTCTGCTACTAGGATAGTGCTAAAGTAGTGCCATTCTTCCTTCACCTGACAGCTTACCCTCATTACACTGTCATAACATCCTTATTTCCTTCAGAGCACTTAGCTGACTATTAGTTTACTTATTGGCTTCTAACATAGGATATAAGCTCTCTGATAGCAAGACCTTACTTTTTTCTCACTGCTTATATCCAGGACTGGGTACTTAGAAATAGCATTTAATAGGCACTTGGTAAGTATTTGCTGAATGACTGATTGAATGAATGAGTCATTCCTTTATGAAATTCAGGTTGGATAGCCATCCTACATTTCCCTTAGCTTCAGTTTTGAATTTTTTCCCCCTATTAATTTATTTTTAAATTTTACAAAAGTTTTCTCAACCTATAGGATGGTCTGTACCTTAAACTTATTTTTGGTAAACTTTTTTTCTTTTTTTTTAAAATTGTGGTGACATTGATTAATGAAATTCAGTAAGTTTAAGGCATACAAACCAACAATAAAGCATATATATTCATTGCATTCTGTATTTACTGCCCATAGTTACATTTCTTTCTGTCATCACGTATTTGACCCCTTTTACCTCATCTACCTCCCCCACCCCACCTGGTAACCATTAGTCTATTGTCCATGTCCATGAGTCTCTGCTTGTTTGTCCTGTTCGTTTTCTGCTTTTAGGTTTATATCCCACATCTTCTGTGGTTTTCAGCTTTTTCTGTCTGGCTTATTTCACTTAGCATGATTATCTCAAGGTCCATCCATAACTAGAAATACTATCCAAACTTGTCCTTATAATCATGAACAGATTATTGCCCCTTTTGGATGTTTTTCTAAACTAAAAGAATTGTAAAATTTGAAAAATAAGTGTTTATAGAAACATTATTGATCGTTTTTGAAAAACATTTTTTTTTTTCCAGAAATAGTGAGATTTCCATTTGACATTACAGACATACAAATTCTATTTATTTGTTAGATAGTAGATATTTTGATATAAATTACTCTTGAGGTTCTTGGGTTATCTTTTAGAGTGCAAAATATTCCCAAAATATTCTTGGGAACAATTATTATGGGACATAATCCTTTCTTTGCAGAGATTAGATAATAGAATGTTATTGCATCCTATTGTTAAGTGAATATTTACTGAATCCTTATTATTAAGCATGTGTATATGATTATATGTGTGTGTGTGTGTGTATATATATATAAAATATACTTCTTAGGATCTTCAGAATCTAATAATCTGAAATAACTTGGCTTAGATACATAGAAATTTTAAAAATTATTTAATTCTCTGTAGTACAGTATTTCATTGACCTATTTATATAAATTTGGGTTTTTTTTTTAATTTTTACATGATTTTTATAATTAGAGATCCTAAAAATTCTGTGATGTTTGATATTATTATCACTTTATGTTTCAGAATGTGCCCATTTACTTTTGGCTCATAATGCTCCAGTAAAGGTGAAAAATGCTCAGGGATGGAGCCCGCTGGCGGAAGCCATCAGTTATGGAGATAGACAGATGAGTAAGCAATATAAATTACTATTATTGATATATAGTCTAAAATGTTAAGTGATACATTTGAAATATTTTTCATTTAGTATAACTTCCCATACTATGAAAAGTTTGCAGTTATAAACATACGTGAATTATTCATGACTTAGGAACTTGAATATTGGGTAGTACACATAAAGAATTGAGGAATTATGTTTAAAAATATGTTATTATTTTTTCTCCTTTTATAGCATTCTGCCCTATTGGTATGCTTTAATTTTTTTTTAACTCATTCAGAATGAATGACTTTTTAAAAATATTGAAAGCTGACTGTTTTTTCCTGGCAACTGCTTAATTTTTTTGAAGATTAATTGGAACTCAAAATAATCACAGTGTGTTAATAACAGTTATCTATCTGTTTTAATTGCTGGGCATAAGCTTTACTGAAAGTGTGGAATAAGTCTGTCTGTGTTTTGTTTTAGTCTTTAAATGTGAATTTCCAAAAAATGTCACATACTTTTTTTTTTTTTACAATATATAGAATGTTCAGTTATCTAACTCTTCCCTCCTCCTACACCTAATTTTTTTTCAACTTCGTATACATGTCTTATTTTGTCAAGCACATCTAAATAGTTGAAAGTTTTATAAGATTTAAATCTGGTTGAATGGGAATACTATCTTTTTGGTAATACTATCTTTTTACACTTTAAGGTTGAAGATAATCAGTTAAATCTAGCTTTGTAGAAGGAGCTATAAAAAAATTTGACAGTTTTATTAAAGAAATGTATAACATTGAATACCCTCAGGATGTTGTGTGGATTTAGTTTTATTTTTAATGCTAAGTTTTATGCTCTTACAGCCTCTTTGTTGTGTTTTAACTTTACATGTAATTCACATGTTACATCTTTGTTGAGTTTCTGAACACCCTGGGCAACTTTTAATGGTGTAGTTACATTTGTGCTTAAGATTTAATGTGAGATAAAATTGTGATATTTTAACAACTATATGAATATATATGTATTTTTTATTCATTGGGAGTTATTCTTTTTGGAAAAACATCAAGAGACCCTTATGAGAGCAAGAAACTATACTAATCCTGGAATTATTTTGGTAAAAGGATAAAAAAAATACAGGTCAAAGAATTGAGAGTGAATTAAAAGTTGCAGCAGTTTTTCTGAAGGAACTTTCTCTGAGTTGCTAACTCATTAGCACAATGGAGAGGAAACCAGATGGCCTCCTGGATTTCTGACCCACCCTGAGACTTATGTGACATACTTTCAGGGGTTCTTTTATTCAGAATCATTGAATATTTACTGAGTCCTTACTATAAAGAATGTGTATATAATAAGATGTAAAGAATGAAAACATGGTTTCTGTTCTTCAGTAATTCATAATCTATTGGAAAGACAATAAACATAGTTCTCTAGAAAAAGCAGTTAGTGGATATTTAGTAATAAATTCTAATGTAAAAGATTGAGGCCCATAGTAGTTGTGCCTATTTTTAAAGTAGTCTCTTCTGTAGAGTGATATCTTAGATATACATTCTGAGTAGTATCCCATTGCCAATCATTTATATCATTGTATGTTTATAATTATTTGGTGCTTATATTTTTTTACTTCCCATCACATGAAACAGAAATATTTACTAGCTTAAAGGATGATTAATTCAACAAATCGTATGGCATATATTTAGAAATATTAATATGAATGTATTTATAATAGTGTTAAGTATGTATATCCTTTGAAATTTTTTAAATTACTCTTATTTAAGTTTTTTGATTATCTTATGTTACGTTAAAATTTTCTAGGCATAGAAAATTACATTGATACATAGATAATGTAATATAAATTATTAGTGAAAACTATGACTTGTTTGTCTTTTGTGGTCTGATTTCTGCTAATGTTTTTGTACTACAGAACAGGAAACTGACACTAACTTACTTGTCAGAGACTATTTAGAATTATTTTACTTTAAAACTGATAAAATTTCAAGATAATGTTGCTTTTCTGCCTTACAGTGGTTACCTAGTGAACAGTGATAAGCCCAGGCCTATATCATGAAGAGATATGGATAAAACATAAAAGTCTTTTCCCCAACTTTTCTCTTACCCATGGTCCCAGCTTCCCTCTGATCTACACAGCTTTAGTTTCTTACCCACACTGAGACATAGCTTTCTTTCCAGGAGTTGCTTATAGTTTGTACATATTTATGTTATGTTATGGTATATGTATGTTATGGTAGTTTTAGAAATCCTGTTAGCTTCCGTCTTATTTTTGTAGCACATTAAAGGTTAGTTTGGAGAGAAAGAGAAAGCAGTCTATGTTGGTTTGCAGTCTTGTGAGGAACTGGCAGTCTTCTTCATTTGGGTTTCAACTTTATATTTCTTCCTTGGAGAAGCCTTTCCACAAATCCTGGAGTAGATTAATTTCTTTTTCTCATACATTGAAGTGGTTTTCTTTTTTCCTTTGCAGTACTCAGCACACTTCTAATTAATTTTCCTTTCCACAGAGCTTTCTGTGTGTCAGCACTGTAACCTTTTAGTTTCTCACATTCACACATTCTTCTCCTTCTGCCCCAACTTCTTCTAATTCTTCAAATCTCAGCTGAAATACAAGGGAGGCTTCTCTACTCATTCAGTATGTCAGAACTCTTTCACTTTTACTTCTGTTAGTCAGTAAGCTTCATTAGAGCAGGACTTGTCTTCTGAGTACCTTCCAGATACATCTGAAACATGGTAGGGATGTGCCATTAGCTTTAACACTGAGGAACTCATTGTAGTTTGGAGAGAGAGACCATTAAATATTCTGCAGGGTTCTGAAGCATAAACTAAATATGCTTCCGATGAAGGAGAAAGTAATTCTGGGCTTTGCAAGGTGTTGGTTATTTGAGCTGACTTTTAATGGATTTTAGGATTTAATAAGGTAGGTAAAGACATTCTAGTCTATGGGAGTAGGATGTGTATAAAGCCTGGAAAAGTGAAAAATAACAAGGCATATTTTAGAGATCTGTATTTTGTGTGGCTCCCTAAATGAGGCTACAAGGCAAACATGGGTGAATGGATGAAGAGTAGTTTGGGGAGATGAAGTTGTGATGGTAAAGAGAACACACGGAGATCTGCTTTATGTTTATTCAAAGTTTAAATTTCAGTCTCTAGTCACAGCAAAACCCCAGAAGACTTCAAAGCAAGGATTGAGATTATTAGATAAAACCTAAGACGTTTTTATGGAGTGGGAGGCAGTAGCTTTTTAGAAAAAAAATCTTGAGATCAAATGTGATAAGCTTGACTTAAAAAAGAGAGAGCATGTTTAGAGAAGTAAGGGATAGATTAGAAAGAGTATTAGATGAAAGAATTGACAGTAGTTGATTATCTTTTGGATAGCGGTAGGATCATGAGCAACTCCAACATCTCTATTGTGAATTAATGGTAATCTCATTAATTAATTGATGTACAGAATATAGAAGGAATAACTGTGGGATTTGATTCATTTGGTTAAGTTTGATGAATTTGAATTATCAGTGGTACATCTTGATAGAACTGTCAAAGTAAGAAGTGGGAAATAATTAGACTGGAGTGTTGAAAGAAGTGGAGGGTATAAGATACTTGGAGCACTAGGGTGTAGTTCCAAAAGCTTTAAGCACAACAAATTTAAAAATACTTTATATGGGAGAAAAAGGAAAAGAGAAAGTTAAATTAATTGTCGTTCCTTGAGTCTTTATGTGAACTCTTAATACTATCCAAATCCCCTAAAGCTAATTTTATCTTCATTATAAATCAATGTTAAGATTCTTACAATATGGCAGTACAAATACGGAGATCTCCAAAACATACTGGTAATTTTGTGTACTTGCATTTTGAATATTTTTGTTTCCATAGTAAGTTTGAGTTGTTGCTATTTTCTTAACATGAAGCCTCCTAGAACAAGAATCTCTTTTATGTGTATTACTACATTATATATTGTTGTCACTACCTTTTAAATAATGTTTAGTCATTTTTATGTCATTTTCTATTATATTGAGTTCCTTTAGTCAGTTACAGTATATTTAGTTGAAAAATATACAGCTTCTGCTTTTCATTAAGATACCTTTTCAATCTAGGAATTAAATTCTTTCTAGTTTTTATGTTCAGCAGAGGTCTGTTTCAATTCGAAGGCAAGAGAGATTGAATAAAGATTTATTAAAGTATTTGAGCGTAAAGGGAGGAAGAAAAGCTACTACATTTGGGTAATATAGCTGTGATATTAAAGTTAAATTATAACAATCATGAAGGTTAACCAGATTCATATAATTTAGATTCTATAAAGAACCTTAAAAATTCTCTAGGTCATTGGTTCGTAGACTATCTGGATATTACAGACCAGAAAAAAAATTTTTATTTGAGGATTGATGCAGAATAGCTAACTTTTTCATTTTAATATTTAAGAACTTTTTTAAAAAAGATAACTGCTTTATTTTGATTATTGTTTTAATAAAAGACATTTTAAAACCAAAAAATAATAGAAAGAATAGTCTTTGAATTGAAATAAAGTATATAATTTATAAAGAACCCTCCCCCCCAGCCTCAGTTCCCAGTTTTTTCATTTTGTGGCATATTATTGGAAACTTGAATGAAATAAGCTTAGCAAAAGACAAGAACAATTGGACCCTGGAATGTAGACTTGTATTTAGGAACTATTGACTTAGTTTATAAAGGAGACTAAGTCTTATCTTCTCTGATTTCTAGGTCTCAGCCTCTTCTATTCCAAAAAACCTTTAGTAATTTAAACATTGTTCTTTGATTTTTGGCTTTTTAAAATATATCGTATTGTTAGACCTGTGGTTAAAATTAAGAATATATTTTACATTTTTCAGAATTCATTCCTGGGCTTTGTCTAATTTGGCCTATGTGGACAAAAGAAATCTGGTCCATGCTTTCCCTACTGTCTTCTTTCCCTCCCTCCCTTCTCCCTTTCTTCCTTCCTTCCCTCCTTTTTTTCACTTTCTGCTTCTGTATTCCACACAAGGCTTAAAATAATGTATAAGAATGCATACTGTAATATAGAAAAATATAGTATTTTTACATACATCTTCTTGTCTTTTGCTAAGCTTATTTCATTCAAGACTAATATTTTCCCTTCTTTCAGTAAATGTTAGGAATTGTCTGATTTGCTAGTCAATTTTAGACCTTCATTCTAATAGATAAAAATTATATTTACTTAATTGTAGGCATAGTAGTAAACAGTTTATATTGAGGCTTTATAGTAACTCCATATGCTATATTTGACTTTATTCTTACTTGACAAATGAAAGAAAAAAAAGAAACTTAAGTTTGGGGAATTAAGTAACTTGTTCGAGTTTACACACAGCAAATAAAGCAGTAAAGCTGGAGTTTGCACTTAGCATAGTGTTTAAATCTCAATCTCTTGAAAATTGAGCAAGATAATTAGAATAGGATTCATTTTTGTATTGTTTTCTGTATTAGTAGTATGTGAAACTATAACCTAGTGAAAAAAGAACAGATACACTTGGTAACAATTGCAGATAATTATGTTTTTAGAAAAGTGGTATCCAGTGAGATTTTTGAGATCTGCTGTCTGAGCTCTTTTAAATCAGTGTTACAATAGGACGTTACATCATCTGACTGAGATTGGTAAATTTTGACTCAGGTAAATGCATACTGATAATTAAAAACTAGGAAAACTAGTGTGAATATAAGTTGATGTTGAAGTATCTCATCTAAATTTTCCTTTGGGATCATAATAGTTTTACTAAACTTATTTACCAACTTATTCTCAATATCTATATCTCTCAATATATAATTGTGTAACACCTAGGGGTGTTTTCTAGCATAGTAGGTGTTTTAAATTAAGAAAAAATTTTTTTCATTTAAACTTTAGTTACAGCTCTTTTAAGAAAACTTAAGCAGCAATCCAGAGAAAGTGTTGAAGAAAAACGACCTCGATTATTAAAAGCCCTGAAAGAGGTAGGCCATATATATGTATTTTTTTGTTGATTTTGCACCTAAAGAGTAATTATAAGTGTACTTTTAAGCATTTTTTTATACAATCTAATTTCTCACTGATTATTCAGTGTCAAGAAATGTTAAAAAAATATCCTGCTTAAATTAAGCAATAATGACATAAAAAATACTCTGATTATAATGTATAAATGTACTCTTATGAGAAACATTTACTTTGAAATAGGAAGGTAGATAAAGAATTATTGCTTTCAATAAATTAGATGAGAGCTCTAAGAAAAAGGAGATAGGTCATAATTAATAGCAATAATTTCCCTTTGTCCTTTGGATTGGAGAATTTCTTAAAGAGTTGAAGCTGGTCCTTCTAGCAGGAGCAGTTTGCATTTTCTTTATATAACAAAACTTTTCTTTCCTACCTCATGATAGTAAGAGCTGGGTGGCTGGCACAGAAAGAGAGAGAAGTATATTTTCTGATATTCTCTTTCTTTGTATTTTTGATGCCTAAAAGAACTGTGGGAGAAAAATAGACCTAGCATGCTATCTTTTCTCTTAGGTATGCTTTAAAAAATGTGTTTTTTAAGATTTCAGAAGATAATTTTTTTGAATATTTGATCGTAATGGTTTCCTTAAGAATTATAGCTTCTAATTTGTCAAATAAAAATTTTCTATATAGTCCTGATATGATGGCATATGTTTTCATATTTAGTAAACTTTTGTTTTATCACCTTACAGAAAAAAAGTTGCTATTGCAGTGTGTGATTTTTTTTAGACTATTATGGGGCTACACAAATAATCATTTTGGAAATCATTTTTTAGAACACATTTAAAGTTATTAACTATTTTTGCAATAAAACTTATTATTTTAGTTATTATGAGAAATAGAATATTTATTGATGCAAATTTAAATGCATCAGTTTCAGATATGTTACTCTGTAATTAAAATGTTCTTATAAAATCTACAGCAGTACATATTTTCTTTTGTAGGTGAATGTAGTAATGTGTGCAATTGTAATCTTTTATTTTAAGTAATAAACAATTTTTTTTTCTCCAACTCCAAACATTGAATTTTTCTGTTCTTGGCTTGTCGACCTTTAATGATAACAGATTTTTAAAAAATAAAACATTAAGTAGATATAAGAGCTGTTAACTATGGTGTGTTTAGTAATTATTCATATTTCATTTTTCAGCTAGGTGACTTTTATCTAGAACTTCACTGGGATTTTCAAAGCTGGGGTAAGACTGTGCTATATTTTACTATAAAATATGTACATGTGCAGAATTGCAAGTGTGAAAACATAACTATTATATAGAAATGTTAGTATAATAAAATGGATAATGGAAAGTTTCTTTTTTCATTATATTAAACATGAGTGAGTCCACTTAGGGTGAAAACTTTCATGTCCAAATAGGACGTTTGATCTCAGTGAGCTTTACTTCTACTAACTAAACGACTATCAAAACAACTAAATTTTGTTCAAAAAAATTTTTTAATGTAACCTATCTATATATTTGAATATAATGAGCTTACATGTGTTTTTTTAAAGCATCTGAATTAATTCTTATGATATGTAGATATTTGAATACTCAGTGATATTTATCCTCAAAGTAATTATAAAAATGAGTCATAAAATAATCACAAAAGTAAAAAAAAGTAAAATAGTCATAAAATTAACCACTATTAACGTTTCATGCTAATACTTTCAACCCCTTTTTACTGCTTACAAATGTGTGTGTATATGTGCACACAAATAAATACACACAAACCCACACCCAAGCATTAGTTTTTTTTTGTTTTTGTGTTTTTAGGGAATCATACTATTACATCATTATGTAATTTGTCATTCTTACTTAATATATCATAGACATCTTACCATATTAGTTCATGAGGAAGTACTTCATTTATATTAACAGCTGCATAGTATGTGCAGCATGGATAATTGTTTTCCTATGTGTTTAAGGTCTAAATGTGAAGTTTTAATCCCTGAGTAAAATCATTTCTTTCAAAATTATTACAGCTGTAGCTCATCAGGCTAGTTTTGGCTATTCTGATAGACTTACCTTGCCTTTATGCTTTATATATCTTTCAGAAGTCCTGGTGTAACTAGACCACTGAGAAAAAAGAGATTTGTAGTAGCTTTGTATAATAAAAGAGCTCCAGGTCAAATTGGCCTAAAGCCTGAATATATGTTTTTACCCTTTTTATCATCTGTAGAGACCCAAGTCTTGCTTGGTATTGGTTCTTTAACTGATTCTCTTAGTAATGTTAGTGGTTTAAATTCTAAAATAGTCAATTTATCTTACTGAACAAATGTTTTAAAATATTTTAAAAGTGACATTTCAGTTATATGAAGAAATAGAAGTGAATGTAATCACTCCTGAAATTATACATATATCTATAGTTATAAACACATTACAAATGTTACATAATCATATTCATGATGTAACCACTAAAGTACTTGTTGAAAATATTGCTTCTTTGAGAACTTGACTTTGACGCAAACAAATCAGCACATCTGTTTTATTGCTGATAAAGGATTTCATGTTAAAACTAGCATCTGATGGTTAGATGTCATATGTAATTCTAAAAACTAAAACTCATTAGCTAGATTTGGTTTAGATACTTTGTATTAAAAATCACCAGATAATCTCTATTATTAGATTTATCAAGCTCTGTTCTTCAGTTTCGGCATGTTTCTTTTCCTTGTCAAAACCGCTAATATTAAAAAAAAAAAAAAAGCAACCCAGAAATAATGGGAAGCTAAGAAATAATGAGATCCAGTGTTAAGTGTAATGGAGCATGCACACTCTACTGTTTCTCATACTTTTATATTCAGTGTTTGGCTGAAAATACTTAGTTAAAGTGGGGATAATAATAACGGTCCCATCTATTGCAAATTTTTGTTTTGATGTGAATGAAATAAAATCATGCTTTTGAAGGAAGCTCTTTATATTTTGTAAAGTGTTAAATAATTTATTGCATCGTGATCACTACTTCAAGTTTAGGATTGTGCATATAGCATGTTTCAACAGAAAAACAAATAGTTTTTTAATATTTCTTTATTTCATAATCTGAAGAATATTCTTTATTAAGGATTGTTATTTGCAAATTATAGATGGAAAACATTAGTCTTGGAAATGCTAATTAAAATCAGGGAGAAAGTGTCTACAGCCATGCTACCCTGAACAAGCCTGATCTCGAAAGCTAAACAGGGTCCGTCTGGCCTGGTTAATACTTGGATGGGAGATCACCTAGGAAGACCAGGTGCTGTAGGCCTAAAAAAAAATAAGGGATTGTAAACTGACAAGGTCCTTGCAATCTGTGAGGTCAACCAAGGGTTGCCTCGCCTAAAAAATAAAAAAAATTTAAAAAAATAAAAAAAAATAGTTTTAAAAAAATCAGGGAGAAAGTGATAGCAAAACCAAAATTTAAATTTAGAGACACTTTTCATTTTTCAGTTCAGTGAATTATGCTACCTTCAGAATCCTGTTTTAGACTCTCAGATTATGCTGAAATAATTTATGATATAGAGAGCTTAATTGTTCAATTTATCTGGGAAAGGAAAAAGTCATCACAGAATTGAGAGATGCCAGTTGCTCTATTTTTGGAATGCATTAATACCGGAAATCTTTTTTTGCTTGATAATATCCCTTCTTTCCTGTTTTACTTATTATTTTTTTTAATACCCTAAATTCTTAAACTTCTTTTTTTATATCCTATTTTATATTTTACATTTTATTTTACATAAACATTTAACATGTTAAAATGCTCTTCAAAAAAATTTCCAGTCACTACAAATATATTCCACCATTCTCTTTGCTTTATTTTTAAGTGGCTTTCTTATTAGCCACATTAGATTATTTTCTTGGGATTTATTTATGAAATAATTTTTGAAAATATGTGTTTATGTAAAATTACTTCTAAGCATCTTATTTTCTCTATGCATTCCCTTCTTCCTTTTCTGATGTTTTTGATAAGTGAGTATTGGGATATGATTCTAAATTCTTGTTTTTGTAGCTTACCATTACTACTTCAAAAGATGTAATAAGTTAAATTAACTTAGAGTGCTATCTTATTCTAATTTTCTTTTTAATGTTACATCAGTACTTGAGGGAAGAAAATCTGGATCTCAGTTAATGAGCATGAAAGAAGAACTTTGGTCATTTACATAAATTTATGCTATTAATTGCTCTTCTCAACTTCTGTTGTTTCATATAAGGAAAAATTTTATCAGAAAATGATGTTTTTATATTCTTTGACTAGGGTAACTCTTAGTTGGCAATCCGTTCTCTCTGAGCAGTAAACTTTTCTTATTTTTGTACAGTAAAATGTCTAGAAAACTGTCTTCATTGCTGGAAATTATTTTAGATTAAATAACCTCACGATTTTAAAAAGACATTGATATGTTAAGTGTATCTTTAATGTTAAGGAAAAAGTATTGATGCTTTTGAAGAAATTAACTAAAAATTTAGTCTTTGATTTTTCTCTAGTCTTTGTTTCTTTCTAACCCAGGTTGATTTATCACCCATTTTTAAAACACTGAATTTTTAAAAATGTACCTGTAATATATCTTACACACACATACTTACATACACATTTAACAGGATCTTAATTTTAGGAATATTGAGCTTCACATTTTTTTGCGTGTGTTGTTTATTACAGCCTGTTATGCAGATTTATTCATCCCTAGAATAATTCATATTTCCCCAAAATATAGCAGATAATAAGTAATAAAAAATTTTTTGAAAATATAGTTTGTGATATGAATGTGAGGAACACTAGAATGTAGAACTGTATAGGTAAATAATATGATTCTATTTTATAGATTTTGAAACTGAGGTAGAGTGAACTTAAGTAACTAAGGTCACATATTTGGGATTCAAACTCAGATTATTTAGCTTTTAAAATGTCTCTTTAAAGAAATACACATTACTTTCCACTATTTAATCACATTATATTTAAAGGGTCAGATAGGATTCAGGTCCATCTAGTTACCAATTCAGGAGGTTTAGTTACTGTAGGGCACTGCTTTCTTATCTGTAGTAATATCCTGCAATATGTACCTAGAGGTAGCATCATAGCAACTCTGCTATTCTTATGTATGTTGGTGGGTGGGTGAGTAGGGGGGAGGATGTGGGGGCTCAGTGAGCTATACAGCAAATACAGTTAAATAGTAGGTAATTGAAGTTGCTCAAATTGCTTTATATATTATTTTTAAGTGGGAAAATACTATTTTAAAGGAAATTATTACGATTTTGGTGAATTAGAATGTTTACATTACTCTTCTTCTAAATTAAAAAAATTCATGTCTCAGAACTTTAGGTGGTTAATTTTTACCTTTTATTTTTCAAAATACAGTGCCTTTACTTTCCCGAATTCTGCCTTCTGATGCATGTAAAATATACAAACAAGGTATCAATATCAGGTAAGGTGATTTGATTTTTTTGAGTAACAGGAAATTGAGATTTAGAGGAAGCTTTTCTTTCTGTAGTAATAGCTTACATTTGGATGTAGTATTTTATAACATAAACATGCTGTAATATATTTACAATATTTTATCTCATTTGAGGCATAACTACCGGTAAGGAACCAAAAGCATAAAATCTTGACTAAAACAGAGGTATTATTCAACCACGGACTATCTAGAAGACAGAGTGAAGATTATGGTGTAATACGAAAAAGATTTAAGTGATCATCCTGACCCTGGCTTTTTAAGGAATAAGGAACACATCAGGAAGACCTAACTCTTGTCCTTTTTTCTCTATCCCTCTTATACCTTTCTCTCCCCTATTTACCCATCCATGTATCTATCCATTCATCAATTTAATCATTTATCTATTCTATTGAACTCTTTAAGGCTAATTTTAATTTTCTTCCATTTTCTTTTAAAACTAAGATTGATGTTTAGATCTGATGGGAAACCTATTTATTTTACTCATTTCAGTATTTACTTTTATCATTCCTTATATCTTTAGCTTTATGTTAATATAAAGCTATTTATAAATATATTTAAATTAAGATATATATAAGGTATATATAATGCTAGTAAATATGCCAGCTTTTATATATACTAATATATTTATAAATTACATATAAAATATTCTATGGATATTATAGAAACTTTGAAAGATACAGAAAATATACTAGAGAAACTAGGAAAGGATTTCCTAATATATAGATTTAATTCAGCAGCCCATTGTTAGCAATATATTATGGGTTCATCAAAAAATTATTTATCAATTTAAAAATGTTTAATTAGGTGCTTGCCAAAGGTAGTAGATAATTTGGGAGACTAGTATCTTCCATGTGCTACTTTAAAAAAAAGGTTAGTTTTAGTTTTGTTTGACTTTTAGAAATAGGAAAAAAGTAACTTTCTCTCTTAAAAAATTGTTTTATGTTTATACATGACTTTTGGAAGTAAATCATCTGATGAATATTTTATAATAAGTATAAATAATAAGTAAAACCATAAAGTAGTTAAAAGAGACATGTGAATAAAAGTCTGATGGAGAATTGTGTCAGAAAGTGTAGATTAAGGAGAAGCTACTATAATTTAGCACGACACTCAAACCTAGGGCTTACCAGCAGCTAAGGGTGAAGCAGAAATGTGATAGGTTATAAAGCTCTCATTACCAAATGAAGTTTACCACATTAATGGAGAAGGTGGATCTTAGGATATTTGGTAAAGATTTTTCAAGATAACAAGAATTGACTTAAATCTGTTAACATTAAATAAAAACTTTCTGATTTAAATGTCATGAGATGATTCATTTTTTAAAACCACTTCAAATAAAGCTGAATTTTAAAATACGTGCAAAGAAATCTTTAAAGTTTACTTTGGTCTCATGACAACCATATGATTAAGATTAGTTTTTAAAAAAATATCATTTCAAATGAAACTGGATTTAAAATATGTTTAAAGAAATTTTTAAAGTTTAGTTGTATCTACCCATGACAGTAATCTGATCATGTAAAATATTTTCTCTGGTCTCAGGGAGAAATTAATACTTAAATAGAAATTGGAAAGTATGAGCACCTTTATTGTTAAAAATACTAACATAAACATTTTTACTACTAATAATTATGAGGTGATCTATAACCACTGACTGAAATGATCATTGCAAACTTTGCCTCATTTCAGGCTTTTCCTATGTCAAGAGAAAGCTCTGTTTCCTTTTTTAGTGTTATTTGGCATTTTCCAATTTTTATCTCAAAAAAATATTTTCTATTCAAATCTTTGCATTTGTGCAAATAATTTTTTGTTCTTCATGGCTCATTACATGGCAAAAAATTTAAAATATTAAGGTACACAAACTTAAAGTCAGGGATTAGTTAATACATTTAAAATATCATCATGATAAATTTTATCATTATGCGACATGCGTGATATTTACCAGGAAATCTGTTATGTCAGGGATATTGCAGAAGATGTATTAGATAGTCTTATTTCAGTTGCAAATTATAAAAACACAGATGAAATAAAAATTGACTATGACTGATTTTAGGTGTGGCTAGATCTAGGAACTTAAATGTCATCATGTCAGTCTGTCTTTGTCTCTTTCTCTGTCTCTCCCTGAATATCTTTTCTCACTGTTTCTATCCTTACTCCTTGTAGCCCACTACCACTTTAATCCAGGATGGACAAGAAGGGAATGGAGATAGAAGACTGCTCTAGCCCATTTTTTTTTTTTTATGTGGGGTGTAGAAGCTTAGAGTCCAAGTAGGCCACTTATATAAAATGATCTGTTTCTTTTGACACTGTCAGTAGCCCACATCTTATAGAGATAGGAGATTAACCACTTTTATTAGCATTATTTTCTCTTACGCCACATATATAAGCAATAACAGCACTAGCAGTATAGTCGTAGGCCACTGGAAGTGAACTAGCAGCTAGAATTCAGCTATAAAGCAGCAGACAGGGTTCATCCCTACAGGAGTTGGTGACTTGTTTTTTTTTGTTGTTTTTTTTTTTAGCACTTTCTGATTTCATTCTGAGAGATGTGTATGTTTTATATGGCTCAGAAAATAGCCCCTTATACACAGGGTAACTATCTTCCCTATTTACTCCGGTTTATCCTTACTGTCCTGGTAAAATTATTAATATTACTTTCACTTTTAAAAATTACTAGTTTTGATGATGTAACCTGAGTTATTCTTTTGGTGCAGCATGTGAGATATGTTTCATTTCTCAGCTTTTTCTGTGTAGGGAAGCCAAGAATACCCATTCATTTTGCTTTATCTGGGATGAAAATGGAAAAACTGATGAAGTAATGAATTCTAATAGTGCCTTAGAAACTCGGTAGCTAGGGCAGATGTCTCACAGGGACTTAAAGGAGTTTCCTTGGATATAATCAGCATCTCTTAACAGATGTGTCAATCCATTTCTCACATTAAGGACTGTGTTTTGAGCAGCCAGTCAGAGAGATCCTGATGTAATCTTTTACAAAGCTGTGTGCAAGATTGAAGCACTTCAGGGTACTTGTGAACTTTTCCATTACAGTATTCTCCTTAAGGTCAGCAAGTGATTTGAGGAATTTATTTGAGACCAACTTATTGGGCTAGACCATGATAGGTCTTGATTACCAAAGAGCACAATAAACACACAAGTGTGTGAATCTATGAACTTTTGACAATCCATAAGATTTTCAGGCTGTGGAGATGTTAGAAAAGAGAATGCTAATCTGAATCTAGGAAGTCAAACAGAAAGGCCAGGAATTTGAAGTAAGTTAAATGGGTTATCAAGTGGAAGAGTAAAGCAAGTTTTGGTAACAGACAGTTAGGCATAAGACATAGGTATAGATCAAAAGGCCAAGACTGGACACGTAGTCCTTAATCCAAGAGTGTGGTACATCCATTGCTTTACCCTTCTTATATGCTCCACCGAGCTAGCAACATGGGTTTAAAAGAATCGAAGAATGTTAGGTTTGCTTTCTTTTTCTGCCCTTCCCAGTTGAAGTAACTTTTATGGAGTAGCTACAATGGAAAATGGTAGGGAACAAAGATGCATATAGGGAAATGCTTGAACAATGGGGAAACAGTCTTTTTCTTTCTGGATTATTGAAATAGGGTAACATGGAATATATTTAAATATTCCTTCAGTGTTTTTTTTTTTTTTAATAAGATATTTTAAATTAACTTTTATCTCAAAATTTGACTTCAGAATATGGCATTAGCATCTTGGTGTGAGTTTATAAGGAACAAAGCTTGTTTAATTATTGTGGAATAGTTTTGAAATTTTATTTGTCAGAATTTCTCATCTACTCATCTTTCACAGGCTTGACACTACTCTCATAGACTTTACTGACATGAAGTGCCAACGGGGGGATTTAAGCTTCATTTTCAATGGGGATGCGGCACCCTCTGAATCTTTTGTAGTATTAGACAATGAACAAAAAGTTTATCAGCGAATACACCATGAGGTGAGCATGTTGTCTTATTAGTATTACTCTAAATGGTTTTTGGAAAATGTCTTTGTATGCAACCAGATCTCAGAGTAGTTGTTTTAAAAGGCATAAAGTATAATTGAGATGGTTCAATCCCAAAGATTTCACTTCCTTACTGTTAACTTTAAAAATATATATATTATCTGGTCTCCATCTTGATCAATCCATTGAGCATTTTTTTTTTTTTTGGCTCACAATTCATTAATGATCTCCTAGTTAAATGAACTCCAACTTCCTTTGTTCTTATTTGTAGTTCTCATTTGTTAAGCCTGTGTTGGCCCTTTCACCATTTATTATCTTGCTACCTTAAAATGTTTCTGACCATTTGTGTTTCCCTAATTTGAACACCTCTTTTGGCTCTCTGTCTCTACTCTTACTTTTCTTCATTCTTTGACTTTCTTTCTTTTGTCCTTCTTTGAGTACAAAATTATCTACCTTCCACCACAACATAAATTCCTGTTGGTATTGCCTCCACAACCATTATTGAAAAACCATATGCATCTATATCCTCATTCTTTGTTCCCTGAATGCCCCGTTTCCCTGCTATAAACCAAAGACAGTTTTTCCAGTATCTCTATTCATTGATAGCCCTACAAACGTTTTGTAAGTCAACATATTGCCACTGTTGCTTTTATTTATTTTTTTTTACTTTTCACCAGTTCATTTCCCCATATTGTCATTCACCACATCTTGTGGCGACTTCATCAACATCTCTTAGATTAGACCTTCCTACTACTATGTCCATTGATGAGACCTTAGTTACCTTGTACATGTACTATTGAAAAATAATGTCCTGTCACTGAGCAGTGAAAATTTAGATTGGAAGAGGAGAAAAGGTATCCCTTGTGGAGCCCACAGGTGAGTAAAATCAGGGAAGTGGGAATAAGAATGGTCTTTTTGGGAAACAGAAAAGAGATCGTTCTGATTGCAGTGATGATTTCTCTTATTTAATATGGGAACATGGTTTATGGAAGGCTTTGAAAGCCAGATAAGATAACTTAGGATCTGCTGTAGTTGGCAATGGAGAGTTGTAGATTCTTAAACAAGATATCAAAATGATCCAAAAATAATTTAAGTGAATTAAACTTTTGTATTGCTTTCATTTTCCCTCTTTCCTTCTCTCCTTTTCTTAAACATTTATCAAGAACCTAATAAATGCTAGACAATGCTAGCTGGTATGAATAGTATTACTGTATTAATAGTATATATTAATTACTATTATATATTGAGCACTAATTGCCAGCATATTGGAACTATAAGTACTTTATAGTGCTTCCCATTAAACCCTTAAAATAACCTGTTAAAGTAAATGGTTTTATTATCTCCATTTTACAGATGAGAAAATTGTGGGTAACGGATATTAAATGACATTTCCAAGATCACATAGCTAGCATGTAAGACAAATTAAAAAAGGAAAAGACTGGAGGCAGGAGATTTACGTGAGGTTTTTAATTTTACAGTTGAGAGGGGATGAAGATCTTGACTAGGATGATGTAGTGAATAATTAGGAGAGGAATTATGATTTATATTTCCAAGAATGAAGTAATAGGACTTGCTAATAAGTGGAGCGCAGCAAATTAAGAATTGGAAAGATTTAAGAGTGTGTATAGCGATTCTGTCTTGAAGAGTGGAATGAAGTTGGTACCCATGATGGAAATGGGGCATTTGGAAAAGGAAATAGGTTTGGAGTTTTGGATAACGTTCATTTTGAGCCATGGCTAAAATCAGTGTACGTGTTTCAGCCCTCTCTTTATTATACTTCTCTGAAGTATTTGCCATTGTTGATAACTCAGTTCTTAAAATTTTCATTTCCTTGTTATTTGTTGACTTTGATCAATTGTTCTTTTCCCCTCTCTCCTCTTTATTGCCCTTTGCCTGTTCCTTTTTCTGTACTCACTCCTTGAATATTGATATACCCCCCTGATATGGTTCTCATTTTTATAAACTGGCAGAATAATCTCTTCTGTTCTCACAACTCTAACTGCATCCTATAGGCTGATGATTTATAAGCATGTATTTGTATCCCAGATAGATCTTCTGAGTGGAGACATGTCTATTTAAATGCCTAGTAGATATCACGTATGTCTCACTTCAAAATTTAGCTTGTCTAAAACTAAACTCATTATTTTCCCTCCATATCTTCCCTTCCTCTCATTTTCTTCTGATGAATGACATCATTCACTCTTCAGCCAGAAAACTGGGAGTTATTTTTGATGTCTTTTCTTGTACTCCATGTTCCTAACTAAAGAACATGTATGGTCATTTCTGTCTCTCTAATGTCTTATAAGTATTCTTTTTATATTCATTATTGTTGCGATAATTTAGATATTTGTATCTTTCAACTGTACTATCTCAAGTCTCATAAATGATCTTCCTGGACTCCTTCTTACTTGTTTCTAAAATATCCCACAATTAAAACAAATTTATGAAACCTGCCTTAATTAAAGACGTTTTATAAGTTCTTTGTTGCCTAAAGAGTGAAACCCAAATTCTTTAGCATGACATGGTTCCTTCTGTGATCTGGCTTTTGCACAATTATCCAGCCTTTTACTTAACTTGCTATCTTAGATACCCTAATACTGAGTTCTTTGCAATTTTTCAGATGTGCCAGGCTACTTAGCTCTTCAGTCTTTTGTTCACATTGTTTTCACTTCCTGGAATGCCCTTCTTGCACCCTCACACCTATAGGGCACCTGCTTAGTGTCACTTCCTCCCCTGCCAGGTGACTATTATTTTCATTATGCTTCCACTAAATCTGGTACCGTGGAGCTTCTACTGCTTTATTTGTTTATATGACTTCCTCTATTGGGCTAAACTCCTCAAGGGTATTGGGTTCTTTTAGTTATAGAACCTAATACGGCATCAGTATGTCCTAGGCTAGAGTTTTGTGAACTCTTTCTGTAAAAGTAGAGATAGTAAATATTTTAGATACGTACATATATTTACAGGCCATATGGTCTCTGTGACAGTTACTCAATTCTGGTATTATTAAACGCGTAAAAGCAGCCATAGACAATATGTACAAAATGATTGTAACTATATTACAGTAAAACTTAGGAAAACAGATGGTGGACAAGATTTGACTTCCTAGCCATAATTTACCAACCTTTATTCTGGACTCTCATATATTAAATAATTTGATTTCTTGCATATTAAATGACAACAGAATAGCTAACTAGGCAACAGATAAATTGAAAATATGGTCCTGAGAGAGAAGCCAGAGATTAAGTCTGATATTGTATTAGCTGATGTTATAGTATTGATGAGATTACCAAAGGACTGATATTTAGGGTATATGTGTATATATTTTATGCCTAAAAAATAATGAAAAAACTAGATTTTGAGCAGTAATCCTCAAGGCAGGGAAGGGAATACTTGTTTATTCTAATATACATAAATAAGTAATAACTATTCAATGAATATTTGTTGAATGGATGTAATTAACAACAGGTCTTTTTCATTCATGCAGTTAGGAGGTGGTTCGTCTATGATCTGTAGAAGAGTTCTGTTCCAAAAGTTTATCTGAAAATAGGTTTGAAACTCAAGGCAAATTTCTTCATATATAGCGTTATATGTAGTGTCCTTCCCAAGCTACTATATAAAATCCTAATTGATTTGTAATATATTTGAAGTATATTGTCTAATAGTTCTGTACAGTCTGTACTAGCCCAAATTTTTCTTTAGAAAATTGTGCTCAGAATTAGTTTGGGTTACCAGGACTACACTTTTACCTTAGCATTAATGTCAAGATTTTCCATTCCTCGCTTGTCAGGGTAAAGGAAATGGTGCTATCCGAGTCTCAAGGTATTACTGTTTGTTTGTTTCTTTGTTTCCCAAAGAGTGATAGATTAAGAAATGGACTATATCTGGGTGAAGTTTGGTGGCGAAGAATAGAAAAGGGGCCTCTTAGGAATGTAGAAATCAGAAAGTATGGGAAATAGATACTCAAGCCATTATAAGCCCTGTGGACAGTTCTCATTCCCAGACAGATCTCTAGGTTCTGTCTTTTTTTTTCCTCCCCTATTTTTTCCTCTTAAGACACTGTGGTCCTAAATGTCAGAGATCACTTTTGACCTGTTAAAGAATAGAACCTCTTCTTATATCTATTCAGTTACACCTCTCTATCTGATCACTTAGTCTTCTGTCCCTGAAGCAAGCACAAACCTTTTTTTCTCATTTAAAAAATAATTATTGATCAATTATTATATGCTAGCACTGAAGAATATGCAAAGAAAGGTTCAAATGATAGTGGTGGGTATTTGGATTAAAAAGAACTAAAGCAAGATTCATCTATATTTAAAGAAAACAAAACCTTCATATGGGCATTTTGTCTCAGACCTGTCAATTTAATTCTTTACGTAATCTTTTAATTTGCTCTACATACTCTATGTTTCTGCAGTGGGTAATCTAGTATTGTTTCCATTGCGTATCTGTAACAGTGTAAGAGTACTATTAATATATTCATAATTATTCTTAATTCTGACTTCTTTAGATGTATATAAAGTTCTATAATTGTTTTTAAAATAAGTATAACACCACATTTTTTTAGAATCTGTTCTTTTTGTTTTTTGAAGTTCATAACATTTTGTTATTTTCATATGTCATAGTAATAACCTTTGAAAACCTAGATTCTTATATTTAATTTTTGCTCCCACCCCAGGAATCAGAGATGGAAACAGAAGAAGAGGTTGACATTTTAATGAGTAGTGATATTTACTCTGCAACTTTATCAACTAAATCAATTTCTTTCACACGTGCCCAAACAGGATGGCTTTTTCGGGAAGATAAAACAGTATGTGCAGATCTAGATTTTTAAATTTTAAAAATTGTTTAGTATTTATTGTTGCTATAATAATGTGATGGAAATGTAAGAACAAGTAGCTTACTGAATTGTTTTCAAATAGTTTCTTCTTTCTTCCTTGAATCCAGATAGGGGATTATAATGGTTGGTTACAGAGTTGGAAAATACTATTGCAGAAGCTAGGAGAGAACGTTTAGCTCATTTGAATTCTATGTTGGGAAAGATTCTTGTTTTCAGCTGCCTTGTTATTATTATACAAAGAGTAGTGTCTTTACATGGTTCCATTACATTTCCAATGCTTTATTCTTCAGGAAGAGCACAAAGAAGGATACACTTTTGAATTCATTTCTTTGGACCTTTTTCTTTCTACTTTTAGACTTCTAAACTGTTTACTTATCCAGTATCTGTTTCTCACTATTCCATATATGTGACTAAAATTAAATATGCTTACATTTATACAACACTGTCATTAACTTAAATCTCGGTGGAGGTTTCCACTTAGTGAATTGTAAATTTTTTACATAATTACCATTTCATCTGACAGCCAGAGATTCTATAAGTCTGTTCAAAATATATTCAAAAAAATTTTAGGCATACAAAAAAGCATTTTATAAAATTTTAAAGTCAAGAATGAGTAACCACATCAGGTAAGGGCCAGGATTTGCTGGTTTTAAAATTATTTTTTCTTTTATTACACACAGTAGAAATGAATATATTCTCATTGGAAAAACAAAAACAGCCTGTATTAGTCAGGGATCTCTAAGAAACAAAATTTCTTTCATATGTATCCATAGTAATATGTAGCTTTAGTTACTGATATTTGTTTATGAAGTGTTACATCTATTTTACAATTGTTTTTTTGTATGTCTTAGAAGCTTTTTCTTATTAGCAGTGCTACTTCATTCTTTTCAACAATTGCACAGTATTCCATAGTATGACTATATCGTAATTTATCTAGACTCTTATTTTTGGACATTTAGATGAATGGACACACATTTATGTCCAGTTCTCTGCCATTATAAATGATGTTGCGTTTATCATTTTATGTTCTTTTGCAGTGTCTGTTATAGATAATAAGAAATAGAATGGCTGTATTATAGGGAATATACACTTAAAATTTTTATTGTTATAATGATTTACTTTTAGTAAATGCTTTTTCATTATAAGATTTCAAAAACTGATAATTATCACCTGAGTATTTCCCAACCACAGAAAACTCCTCACTCTGAGATCTAGGCTCATCAGCTTTTCTCTCTAAGCCTATTTGGCAACAAATAGCATTATAGGATTCCCAGTTGTGAGATCCTACACTGCAATCCATTTGTTCGCTTGAAGTCTTATTTGTTTGTACTCTGTTCTTCTGGACAGCATTAGAAGGATTACTTCAAGAGAAGATAAAAATTGAAGCTGCTATTCATCTAGTGCTACTGCTAAGCAGCTCAAAGCTCTTGAACAGCGTCTAGGTGATCTTCTTAAATCTTTTGACAGGTAAGGAGGGAGTCAGTAATGCTATGGTTCCCATTTTGTAGGTAGAAACAGGTGCAAAGTGCTTTGCTTTCTGGTGGCTGATAAGGAGGCCACCAAAAGCAGGGTGGACGTGGTAATAACTCTAAACACATAGATTCAAATGCCAGAAAATAGCAGTAAGACAGAGACCAAGTGATTTGCACGCAGGTAGAAATGGGAATCTTGTTTTCAGTTAATTTATTGATCATATTTTTTGAAGTAAGGTATTTCAGACTCTGACCACCTGTGAGTCTGAAAAAGATGAAGGTTAATGTTGAAGGACAACTTCATTGAAAGGAAACAATAACTCTTTTTTTTGATGTCCTTTATACCTCTTGAATTTTCCTGTCTCCAATCCATAATGTAAACACTTAATTGTATCGGAGAACAAGACTACTCTGTCGTTCTTTGTTGAAAGCAGCAAGCAACTGTAACTTGAAGTTTGATTCTGTTAGAGAATAGAATATTGGAGCAGGTAATTAATTCTAGTTGTACTAGAGATTCCTATGTGACTTAGACTATTTCTTTTTATTCCACTTTTTTTTCTATCTATAAAATGGGAACAGTAATTATCCCTGACCCCTCCTTGTTACTCATGATGTTTGTCAGCTAAGTAAAGTTTTCAGATAGCTTTATGCTACTGGGGAGTAGATTCTAAAGGAATACTATGTTGTATTTTTATTTAGATTTAATTCATTTGCAGATTAACTTCCATTCATCTTGTGTGTTTTAAATTTTTCTTTACAACTTTGAAATGTGTAATTTCATATATTTTTTAACTTAATAGAATAAGATAATTTGACACTTTTAAGTACCAAAGGGATATTTGTTTTCACCTTAATGTTACATGTTTATGTAAAAACATGTATATGTATATTACTTTAAAACTTTCTTTTAATCTAAGGCAACTTTAATTTTTTATAATTTTGAAATATTTGATTTTGTTTTAGGAAAGAGTAGGAAACTTTTTGGCAGATTTTTATCTGGTGAATGGACTTGTTTTAGAATCAAGAAAAAGAAGAGAGCATCTCAGTGAAGAAGATATTCTTCGAAATAAGGCCATTATGGAGAGTTTGAGTAAAGGTGGAAACATAATGGAACAGAATTTTGAGGTATAATTTGCACTTCTAATTTATAAGTTTCTAAAGAAAGGGCAGACTTCACTCCTGTTATCCAGTGGGTTTATATAAATGCACTCAAATTTTATTTACTATATACACCTTTTGTTTTTCTTTATATAGCCTTTGGTGATTTTTTTTGTGAATCTGTTCTGTTCTTGGTCTATCTACTAACAAATAGATTAAATCATTTTATAAGCATGAAAACCAGTGTTAATTTTTAATACATGTCCCTTTGCATGTATTCTGAAATCATCTGCTGCTTTTGAAATCACCTCGGCTAAAGTTCCACTTACTTTATGAGTCATTTCTAGCCTATATCTTCCCGTAAATATTTATTAGGTATGTGTTTAATGAAAGCATACTATATGCAAAGAATTATGTGACTGTAGGGAAAATGAGATGGGGGGATTAGGAAATACAAAGGTATATGAAAATGTTAATTGCCTCTACAATCTTATTCCTTAATAAGATGAATTGGATGAGTTCTTAAATTTATTTTTTAGTTTGACACATTTACTTATTTAGTTTGTTTATTTATCTAATGAACTTATTTGAGCCAAACTGATGACATTCTGTGGAGCAAGATCGCAATTTTAACAATTTTAGACTAACAAAAAGTTCTACAGTAGTACAAAGACTTTCTGGATATCCTTCATGAAGATTCTCCAAATGTTAACATTTACTAAATTTTAAAGCAGTGTTTTCAAATTGCAGGAGAGTGACCCCTTACTAGATTATGAAATCAATTTAATGGGCTGTGACCACCTTTTTTTTTTTTTTTTAAATTAGATTCTAAATAAAGATAATAGAGAAAAACCAGAGCACATCACACACAGTATGGATCATTATTACTTTATGAAACAATAGTTTCAGTGTGTATGTGTTATATAAATATGCATATGTCTGAGTGCTGGGTTGTGGTGTAAAATGTAAATCACAGTTGCAAAAAAGGTTAAAAGCTACCATGAGAAGGCTTGAATTCTTTGAATGTTTAGTCTCTCCCCTGTGATATTGTGCCAGATTATGTTTTAGAGATAGACAGATTTTTAGAATATTATGCCAGTTTCCAACTAATTCATGGTAATACCATGTGTGCCATATTTTAATGTATTATAATTTAATGTTTAAATATCTTAATGTTTAGAAAGCTCATGTATTGAATGAATCAGCCATAATTTTGTTAAATAAATACATAATATAAAGTGTTTAAGAATCCCCATTAAATGTTTAAGTTAAAATTGTGATCATACCAGTTTAGTGTGATCTCGTCCCCTTCCTGCCAGATATTCTTTGCACTTCTCGTTTTTCTTTTGGTTGTGGGATAAAGTAGAGCTTCACCAGACTTTGTTTTTCAGAAGCCTCCTAGTGTTTACTGATATCTTGATTACTAGGAGTCATAGGATATGATATGCTTGTCATTCTACTTACAGTAGAATGCCATAGTATTGTAACATGCCATAGTATTATGTGTAATATCCCATTTTATGTGTTAAATTTGGTATTGGTTATGATTTGTTTAGCTGATTATAAGAGATTCTAAAATAATAATAACTTAAACAAGATAGAAGTTTATTTTTTTTCATGTAAAAATCTGAGTTTGTGAGGTTTCTTTGTTCTGTAGGTTAATCTTAGACCTAGCCTTTTTGTCTTATTTATCTACTATTCCTAGGATGTGGTCCTCATCTACCTGGTATAAGATGGTTTATTACCTGTTTAGTATTCCAACAATTAGGAGTAGTAATTCTTAGCAGTATTTAGGAAAGAGAGGACATGCCTATTCTGTTTGAAAACCTTGTTAGAAGTTGCACACATCTCATTGGTTAGAACTTAGCCATATGGTAACACTTAGCTAGCTGCAGTGGGTGGCTAATTTTTCATTAGCTAGTAAGTTATGTATCCACCCAAAAATTTGGAAGGGAGGTTCTTTTTTACAACAAGGAACAAGAGGATAGATATCTAGTAGACAGCTAGTAGCCTTTAACATCTTATTAGTGGATACATACCTGATGCTTCAGTTACCACATAAACACTAGTACTCACCCAATGTATACCTTCAGTTCTGACCTTTCTCCTGATCACCAGATCTATATTGCTTTTGCCAACTCCACTTGGATAAACATAGGTATCTAAATTTGGTATGTTTAATTTTTTTAAATTTGTTTTTCAGTTACAGTTGACATACAATATTATATTAGTTTTAGGTGTATAACATAGTGATTTGGTATTTATATATTTTACTAAGTGCCTACCCCGATAATTCTAGTACCCACATGACACCACACATAGTTATATTATTATTGACTATATTCCTTATGCTGTACTTTACATCCTGTGACTATTTTTATAACTGGCAATTTGTACTTTTTAATTCCTTTCACCTTTTTCATCTATCCTCCCAACCCCGCTCCCCCGCCCCCCACAGTCTGGTGACCAACAGTTTGTTCTCTGTATCTGAATTTGTCTGTTTTGTTTGTTTGTCTTTTAGATTCCACATATAAGTGAAACCATATGGTATTTGTCTTTTTCTGTCTGACTTATTTCACTTATCATAATAACCTTCTAGGTCTATCCATTATTGTCACAAAATTTGCTAAATTTGATTAAACAATTTCTTTTTTATTACAGTCTTCTCTGTCTTGAGTGGTAGCACCATTATCAACTACTGTTGCCCAAGCCAGCAACCTCAAATTCGGTTTTAGATTTCTTAGCTTTCCTTACTCCTGTGTCTGATCAATCACAAAATCCTAAAGACCTCTTGAATCTATTTCTCTCCTTCCATTTTGAAACATCCTGCCCTTATCATTTCTCATTTGGATTACTAAGATAGCCTCCTAACTTAACACACTGCTGCCATAGTGATTTCCTTGAAATAGATTGAACTATGTAATTGCCTATGCTCTAGAAATAAAATGTACAGAGTACTTACTATGTATCAGATGCTGTTTTAAGCACTCTATATTTAACAAACCATTTTTATTCTCACAACAACCCTGTGAGGTTTATATAATTGACTAAACTGAGACAGAAGAACTTGAATAATTTATCTGAAGTCAGCTAGTAATTGGCAAAGCCAAGATTTGATCAGTCTGGCTCCAAAGTTTGTGTTTTAAAAACTACATATATTACTCAAAATATTTGTGTATTGTTTTCTGAGTAAAATACAATCTATTGCATAAAACCCTTTCAAACTACTTTCTTCTTTGTCTTGCCCATTTACTCTAATATTTTACTAGTTTCTCTTGATGTAGTCTGCTCATACTAACAGGACACTGCACTTGCAGTGTCCCAGCACAGCATGCTTTTTCTCACCATTGTCCTTTCCTTAGTCTCTTTAAACTGATCCTTTAGACCTCTCCACTCAGGAACCACCATTATTGGCACATCTTTTTGCCTACCCCAGTCAGAATCAGAAACTCCTTCTCTGCTTTTATGTTATCATCTAGAAACCTATATCATAGTTCCCATTGCTCTGGATTATAAGGATCTACTTTCTTTGTGTCCCTGTAAGCTTCTCAAGGATGAAATGTCCTCTTTCATATTGTCTGATGCTCAAAAGCTGTATGTTTTCTTCTCACATCCTTCTGTTGCTACTCAAAGATCATCAATGACTTCTAACCAACAAAAACAGAATCTATAGTCTATTTTCAGGCTTTTTCTCTTTAAAGTCTCTGTATTATGATATTGAAACAATCTTTTCTTTTGGCCTCCTTCCTGTCTTCTTTCTTGCCCCCCTCCCAATGTATGTGGTTTTTAAGATCAGTCATCAGCCCTTTATTTTCTTATTTTTCATCTAGTCAGAGAATTCTTAAATCTTTATCCCTTAACTCCAATTTCTTTTTCTTTTTGTAATTGCTTTCCAGGAGTTTCCCAGTGTCTAATAGTTCCTGTTATTTCCTGAGTCCTTTATTCTGTGCCAAGTAGTATGTTCTTTTCATACTTTAGCTCCTTGAATTCTTAACTGTGAGGTAGGTGTTCATATTCCCATTTTGCAGGTGAGTTAAATTGACATTATAGAGAGTCATTTGCCTAAATTCACCATTGCCAGGTTGTGGAGCTGGGATTCCAACTGAATTTTATGTCTTCAGAATTCTTGATTTTACAACTCTAATATTCTGCTAACATCTTAGACTCTTTATATCCAAAACTGTACTCTGAATGGGACCCTCTTCCAGTGTTACTCTTTATCTTGTTAACATGAGTTTTCCTGTATTATTACCCTATTGTTCCACAGTTTGTCTTACTAATTTTTCCTTAGCAGATGTCAATTTCTATTGCCACTGCCTAGTTTCTTATTGACATTTCATCCTATAATGATTCAAATTCATATTTAACAAAGTCAAGGTGTAAATTTTAAAATCTGACATGACCTTTTACCATTGTTGTTGATCTCCTTTTTGAACTTTCTCCCTAGTTCAAATAAATCTATTTACTTGTGTTTTTCATCATGAATTCTCCTTGTCTAAATACTTTTTGTTTTACTTTCATTTAAATTTGAGCCCCAACTCCCTATGCTGAATTTATTATCCATCTCTTTTCTGAAGTCCTATGCTACTGTTTTTTGTAAGCTCATTTGGACTTAATTATAATATTTTTTATTTCTGAATAACTGTTTATGTCTGTTTTTTTCTTTCCAACTCTAAATTGTAAACTCCTTAAAGTTTGTAGTTCCCATGTTCACCATCTAGCATGATGCTAGTAACATTTTAGATGTTTAAAACATTGAGTGAATGGATTTTATTACTTTGATACTTGTCTTCTTACCTGAAACTTAGAAAAAAATTGATAATATTACTGATAGAGCTTAAATCACTATGGAACTATCTCAGAAATAATCTGTTAAAGCATTATATTGAAGAGATTAAGTAGTTCAGTAGTTTAAATAGTTTATGTTTTTAAAAGTATTTTTAAAAGTAAGACATTTTTTCTTCCTCCCTCCCTCTGCATCCCTTTCTTTATGTCTCTCTTTGTTTCTGTCTCTGTCTCTCCCTCTTTCTCTCTTTCTTAATAATTTTTTGGCAGCCAATACGAAGACAGTCTCTTACCCCTCCTCCTCAGAACACTATTACATGGGAAGAATATATATCTGCTGAAAATGGAAAGTAAGTGGGTTTTTGTCTTGTTTATATATCCTTTAGTTTTTTAAAAATAACAGTTTATAAAAATGTGAATATTTGGTGTAAAATTGTTTTAGAATTATTAGTAGTTTTATTGAAGCAGTTCTTTTAACTTTTAAAAATACGGATAAGGCATGATAAGGGACTAGTATCCCCAATTATGTACACCTTTTGAATAAGTTATAGAACCTTCATTTTACATCCCTGCTGCCTATTTACATATACCAAAAAATCGATAGGCTATTGTTCTAAAGAAATATAATGTGAGGAATTGCCCAATGCAGTTGCTTATTTAAGTTTTTCCATTTTATGATGAACTTTTATATTGTTATTATTCTGAGCCTTTAGCATGATGTGTAAGGTCATTCACTATTTATATACTTTTTGACTTTCCAAACTCCTGTCAGTACCCTTTTGTTTTAGCCTGTGTCAGACTACTACTACTCACCATCCATATATAGGGCATTTGCTTAATGTTATATTACTAATATTTAGTGGAATACCTAGCATATAGTTTGCATTCAGTAAATATTATTGAATAAGAGAATGATGAATGATAAATAATTTGAATAAGTCAATAAATAAAGCTTTTTTCTAGACAGCCATGTGAAAGAAAGTAAAATCCTTTGTAAAAAATATTTAATTTTGGCAGAGAATAAAATATTACCTACCTGCATGCTTAGGAAGAAGTTGTAATGATTATTTTTGTATTGAAATGTTTATTATACTTTCTAACTTCTCCAAAATGTTTTCATCTTACAATATTCTATAGTTAATGTGGAATTCTTTATTCCTCACATCCTTTCTTATTGGTCAGAGCTGAGAACTGTAGATAGCAAAAGAGATTGAATTAAATAAGTGATTTTAAAGATACACAATGATATTTTAAAGTTATTTTTAGTGATTTCCTTTATGCCTAAAATGTGATTATTAAACTTATATTCAATGTAAAATTTGTCGAGTTTTGGTTATTTCTTCTGAACTTTTACACTTTGCTATTTTCTTTTTTGTTGTTGTTACCCTTACCTTATTTCTTATACATATCTCATTTCCTTTTAGCATAATTTTATTTGTATACTCAGAGAAATATTGAAAGAAAAATTGAAATATTAATGTCATTGGAAGATGACAGATTCTTCTTAGGGAGATGATAGCATGTGGCAAAAGTTTTCTAATATTTTTCTTTTTTCCATTTTAGAGCTCCTCATCTGGGTAGAGAACTGGTGTGCAAAGAGAGTAAAAAAACATTTAAAGCCACGATAGCCATGAGTCAGGAATTTCCTTTGAGAATTGAGTTGTAAGTTTGTTACTAACTATACAAATTATGAAGAAAGCTATTAAACCCTGAAGGCTGTAATAATACTTGCATCTGAGTAGTGCATTTGAGGCCTTTGAAATGCAAAAGCAAGTAGCCATTGATTTGATAGTGTGTGCACCCTACTAGATATTTTCTAGTTCACCAAATATTAACATTTTTATTTAACCAGAACTAGATCAATGTTTGAATAGTTATTTTAATTATAAAAATAATACCTGAATACATATTGTAAAATATTAAACAGCATAGAATTTTATAGAATAGAAATGACAGTTTCTCTTTACCAATAGTTAGTAGGCAAATAACGTGTATTTTTATGTAAATTTTTCTCTGTGTTTTGGCTTTTTTATAAAAATGCTGTAGTCTACTTTTTGTTCTGTGAGTTCCTTTTTTCCCCTCTTTTTAAAAGTGAGTGAATCTGGTAGTTCTTAGCAATAATTGCTTTTTAATCTATCTTTTTCTTCTTTCCTTGGTATTTTGTAGTATTGTACTGCCATTTATTTTATCATCCCCCTACTGATAAACATTTTGATTGTAGTTTGTCCTCATTGTAAACAGTATTGAAGCTGACATCTTGAATATATCCTTTCAAACCTGTACTTATCAAATTCTCATTTAAAAAAGAATTAAGTTTGGAAAGATAGGTAGAACAGGAGGTGGATAGTTAGAGCTGACTCTGACAGAAATATAACTTCAGGCTCCTCACTAAGGTAGGGGATGAATGGGAGCCCCAGGCTATTTTCCCTTCAGTGTTGCTTGCCTACTATTCTAGCCTAATACATTAAAACAAAAATTTTGCATAGAAGAGAGCATGACCTCCATTTTTCTACAAAATCTGTACATGTCTCATATTCCCCATTAGCCAAACTTTAGAAGAGTAGATAGAATGTGCTATACAGCCCTCACGCTATCCATCAGAGAGGGAGAGAGATAGATAGTTCCCAGATGTGGGAAGGGAGTTAGCCATACGTACAGATTTGCACAATTCATTATATCTTGGACCAAATTGACTCAAAGGTGCACCAGTTTTATATTCTAATAAATAAGGGAAATGTGGCTAATTATAAGACGCTGTCAATTTTAAGAGTTATGCCAGCTTCAGAGACATTAATATGTGAAAAAAATGGGTCTATTAGAACTTATAAATGTGGGATTTATAACCATTTCCCCTAAAAAAAGTAAAATAAGGAACATAGTATGTAAAAGCCAAACAGTCCATTCCAGAGTAAAACATAAGTCAAAGAACAGAAAATCCATGTAAATGCTATAGAAAAACATTTAAAAAATGAAATGAATAAACTGGATTACTCAAAGATGATATGATAAGACAACAGAATGAAATGAAAAGGAGATTGTGAAGCTAAGGAAATAAATTAAGCACTAAATAACACTATTGCAAAGCAAATACATTAGAAACATCAATGAACAGAGCGACAAGTGGCAGAAAATTAAAGTTTGGTAGCTTATAGTAAATGCAGTGAAAGAAGAGGTTAAAGTAGTCAGAGAAAGGAAGTAGTGTTTATAGAAAGAATGATGGTTCAACATAAGGATCATTGGTGTTTACTTATATAGAAAGCCTCCAAAATGTAACCAATATAGTTTCTAAATATGACAGAAGAGAATTTCTCTGTAAGGAAGAATTGGATCTATAGTATAACATTAGGCTCCAAGAAAAAGTGATGAGAATGATTAGTAACAATAATATTTTGATTAAGCTATTTGACATCAGTCGTTAATACAGAAGTGTAAAGGCATTCGGGCAGAAAGGGGTAAAAAACAGCCTCCCTTATATTTTTTCGCATCTTAACATTTCTGAGGCAAAGAAAATATAATCTGATAGTATTTCTAGCTAAAATGTCATTTATATATCAAGGCAATTGAAAAAGACAGCAGAATTCAAGAAATAAAGCAGCCATGGGCCCTTTTTGAAAGAAAAATGCTACCACTTGAAAATGAAATTCATCCAACTGAAAGATGAAAGGAGAAGTTATTAGCATAATGACTAGTATAATACTGCAGGCTAGTAGACATTATGAAATTTTATTTCAGAGGGAAAGAAATATAAACTGAAATTTTATGCCAGCTAAATTTCCCTTTAAATATGCAGAAAAAGAAACACTCATTTGTCAAATCTGCAAGAAATCAAGGAGTATTAAATACATAAGAGCCCTTCTCACACACACACACAAAAATAACAGTGAAATTCAGCCACCCATTGAGTCTAAATTAAAGAACTTGGGAATATGTAAACTTTAGGAAGAAGATGGGTGTAAGCCTTGAATCCATTTAAATATAGACCTAAAATCGAACAACTGTGGAAATTATGGCTGCACAATAAGATGTGAGAGTTATAAATCTTGACATGGTAAAAAGAATAATAAAAAAAAAATTCAGGCAGAAGAATGAAATATCTTTTCCTCATCCTTAATATCTAGATGTCAGTAATACTCATTTTGAAGGACACAAAGAAATCCATTTGAAGAATGAAAACATTTTTTTCTCCTTTCATTTTTAAGATTATTGAATGTTTTGGAAGTAATAGCTCCCTTCAAGCACTTTAACAAGCTTAGAGAATTTGTTCAGATGAAGCTTCCTCCAGGTTTTCCTGTAAAACTAGGTAAGAAAAATTACTTGTAATTTCTGTGTCTATTAGAAATATGGAGCTGTTTACTAACATTTAATATGAAATATGCTTCAAAGGAAAATGGATTTCCTAGTTGTTAAAATTTTTTAGTTTTCTGTAATTACATAGTTTGATGTTCATGTTTTGTCAAATATATAAAGTGCCCAATGAAAGTTCAAATTCTGTTTAAATTAAGTGTACAGGATAAGCAAATACTTCGTACTAGAGGGTGTGGTTAAACTCATTATGCACTGTGATAATATTTTTAAAGTTGTTAAGTAGGGAGATTGGATTTCAGCCTGAATTTTTAGCAGACTTGAATTTCTGAACAGTGGGGATATTTCTGGAGTCAACAGTCACTATTGATAAAGTAATACTCATGTATGCTATTTCATTCTTAACTATTTAAACTTTGTCTTACATGATCTTTATAAACCGTAAACTCTCATATTTGTACATATTTATCTTCTTACCTATATCAGAAAACTGGGAACAGGAAACTGTTTTAAGATTCTTTAGGAGTTTTGGCTTAAATTTAGCATTAATTTAAGCTTCAGGAGAGCCTTCAATACCATCCATCAATCCAGCCACCAAATATTTAATTAGTGCTTGTTGTGTGCCAGATGTTTTTTTGGGGATGAAAGACAGTAAAAGTCCCTGTCTTCTTGGTGCTTACATTCTAGTGAGTGAGAAAAATTAGCATATAGTAAATGTAACCTTTATGTGATTTCCGAAATATATATTTTATCTTGCTTCATTCAATATTATTGAAACCACATCTCAGAATAAGCAGGCTAAAATGCTATATTCCCATAACTAGAAACTGTAATCCTTATGTTAATTTCTGCATTTAATTTTTTTATCATAAGAATATTACTAGATTTGTAACAGTCAAACTTAATTTACTATATGCCTTTTTCCTAGCTTCGTCGAATTATTCAGAGTTTAAGGAAGATTTAGTTTATTTTTTAGATGAAATCCCTGAGGTACATAAGTTTATGTGATTTGTAGGCATAAGAACCTAGATTTTATAATTTGTATTCTTTCTAATAACTTGTATTAGGAATAAAAGTAAATTTTGGCTATTTTTAATGTCAGATTTCACTCATAATTTCAGCCAGAAATGGATTTTATATAGAATATTAGCCTGTGGTGGCACGATATTAATCCAGTTCTGATGAGACTATTTTTATGCCATATATTAAGTGATGCACTGTTTTAGTGTTTCAAAACAAAACAGTATCCATGTATTTTATTTATTAGAATGGAAATAAATCATCTCAGAGTCAGAATAATATATACACTATAATCTGAATAAAAGATGTTAGAATGCAAAAAGTACACATGGAGCTGTCCCTTTACCCCAAGAATAAGAAAAAAAGACTGGCGGAATCTGATATTATAGTTTAAGATTGGGAAGCAGTAGGAACTTGAGTTTCTGATGTAATTTTTGATGCCTTGGTATGTTTCTCTCCTCACCAATAAGCAAATCCTTCCCCAAAACACCACAGTCAGTAATAAACATATGTTAGGCATTGGTGCTTGAATAATGTTTTTTACATTTTAAGAAGTATGAATATCTCTACTAGTATTTTATCGTTTATAAATAGATTAACATTTCATTTAACAATGTTGTCCATTGATTGTCCTCTCTAGATATACCTGTGTTTCCTACAATCACAGCCACTGTGACTTTTCAGGAGTTTCGATATGATGAATTTGATGGCTCCATCTTTGCTATACCTGATGACTACAAGGAAGACCCAAGCCGTTTTCCTGATCTTTGACAGAATGGAAAATGATGCCATCTATCTGAGGAAAGCAAGAGAATGCAGAGACCCCAAAAGTGAATCCAAATAGAAGGGACAAATGCTTTCAGTGAAGAAAAGGGAATTATATTGAATTGACACATCAGTAATAGATAATAGTGAAATGGGCCTCTAATAAGAATTTCAGCAAGTTTCCTGATGTGCCATTTTCAGTCTTTTTAAAAATATACATTAATTATAGTGTAATAGTTTGACACTTTAATGATCCTAAGTACTTCTTATGTAAAACAGCTATGAGTGCTGTGATTTGTTTTTAAAAATTTTTACACTCGTTGAAATATATATGCATATAAATATATCTATATCTATAGCTATATCTAAAACACTCCTGGACCATTAACATAAATGTCTTAAGAGATATGAAGCCCTTTTAAACTTGTCATCTTATATTCAAGGTGACATTTATAAATATTCCTTCAAGCTTTGTTTTCATAAAATGTAAACTATGTAACATTATGTATAGTTCAGTAATTTGAATGTTCAATATGATGAACTAGAAGGAATGCAGTTTTCTGTGGACGAATGAACCAAATGGTACCCATTAAACAATTGCATTTATATGTTGCAATACATTTCAGAAGGAGCGTTCACTCTGCAGGGAATAAGGTACCTCTTTTAGCACCTTAGTGCAATTCATTGTGGTGCTATTTGTTTTTACCTGAATTCTTTCTTCAATGGGAAATGTTTGTTACTAACCTTCCTTTCATAGAACCTCTTTTTTTTTTTTCCTAAACTTGAGTTTAAAAGTCTTTTTTGTGTTCATGATAAAGTATGGTTAGCATGCTTAAAGATATTCCTCTTCCAAATCTCAGCACTTTAAAAATAATTCCAAAATTTTAAACTTGCTTCCTAATAAGTGCACATCGTTCTGATTGTTTGTTTGTAGTGGAATTTGGATGCATTTGTGTCAGTTTTAAACAACAACCCACATATTTTGGACATCCCTACATATTTAATGCTTTCAAAGTAAGATAAAACATTTATATACTAACAATATATTTGTTATTAGTTAAAGTCCAGAAACATACATAAGATTGACAGTTCCTACTGTTTATTTTTTTAAGTCACAAGAAAATATTCATTGGTTTTAATTATCTCCGAAGTGTTAAAATCATAAATTACTCATTTTTGCACTTAACATTTTTCATATTTATTCCAAGATGGTTTGATGGTCCAAGAATGAAAATAAATTAGGGAGAATAATGTATAACAGTCATAAAATGTTATGTGTATTAAATACCTTAAGAAATGTTTTTTAAATGTATCCTGATAAATGTATCAGAATGCATCTGTCAGGTTTTTTAGAGTGACCATTAGTTTAACTTTTTCCAGGATTTTAAATAATATGAATTAGTTTAGAGAACTTTATTGAAGAGATGATTATTTACAAATCCAAAGCATCAATCATAGGAAAATTTTTATAATAAACACCTTGAAAGCTGCATCTTCCATGCTGATACATACTACATTACATATCTTGGCATTTTATTAAATACACTTTATAATGAAGAGTAATCATAGTTAAAAATTCAAAGACCAATTATTACCTGATGTGGGTCTGTTGAATTTTGGGGGAATTGTTGGTAAACCCAGAATAGGTTTATTGAATAGAAGTTGATCCCTGTTATTTTGGGAATGCTTATAGATCAAGTGACTTAGAGGTTGAATTATCCTGTCAGTGATTACAGGAGGCTTGAGACACTGAATGGCAGTGGTTGCTGTTGCTTTTAGGCTCCCTTACTTTGTGGGAATATGGTATACTTTTAGTAATATACTATATAGATTTTTTCATAAGTACAGACAGTGAGGGGAAAACGGTAAATTTCAGCTTGGGATTTATCAACTTTTTAAAAGCTGTGAATATCTTGCTGGGGTACACTGGAGGTAGGAAGACTACTGAAAACTTGCACTGGGATTTTGTTTTTTAACTTTTCTTTCATAAAGAATAGTAGAAAGAGATTATCCATTCCATATGTCTTTTATTTGATCACAAGGGACAAGCAAATGTCAGTATCTCTTATGGTAAAAACAAGGAGTTATTATTGCAAATAAACTTTTTCACATTATTAGACTGTTCAAAATGTGCTTTTTAATCCAATAAATGAAGCTGTATGCTGTGTTTCAAGTAAATCAAAACACCATATATTTTAATCTCACATGAAAACCTAGATTTTATAATGTAGGTTCATAAAATTCTATATGCCTGCTATCTGTGATTGAAGAAACTTTAATCTTGGGGGACTATAAAATCATCACCTTAAATAGCTATTTAGAAATGCTCACTATTCCTGCCACCAGTGTGGTATCAGAAGATGATTCTTGTCTTAAAAAAAAAAAAAAAAAACAGAAAAACAAAAACAGCAACAACAAAAAAAACATACAATTCCCTAGAGACAACTTGCCTGTCTGTAGACAGTCATATAAAAAGAATTGTCAGATTTCATAAAAAGGAAGCATCAAGGGAGCTGCTCTTTGTGTCTATGTACATACAGATTATCTGGAAATTAACAGATTTCAGAGAAGCTGATAGCCAACAGAAGCTGAAAACGATTGTTTCTTCTTAGAACTTTTATTGAGGCCCACTCAAATAATAGAAATATTCATGTAGTTTATAATTCACACCTTAGGGGAAGGTGGTGAATGATGATTTAGATATTTCTCCCTAGTTTTCACTAAGTCTACAGCAGACAAAGATTCTGTTTCAAGGCCACAAAAGAGCTGGAGTAAATATTTTCAGAATGATTTAAGATATACTTTTTTTTTTGCTCATTTATGTTACTTTTATTTGCAAATGACATGATTGAGAAAGTTATAGTAGAAAACTAGGTGAATTAGAAGCCCTGCATGTGGTATGCTAGCCACTAAAACTGAGTGAATTATTGCTTAATATGGGGCACCATATGCCTCTGCTGTTAACTCCAGCAAAAGATATCTTAACCATGTTTTCTAAAATTAACAAAATGCATCCTAACCAGAGATGATATATTTGGAAACTATGGGAACTTTCAAAGACCGACTGACAGTGAAATCTGCCCCAGAGATAAATGGACAGGAAGTATTAAACCATTTGTAAAGACAGCAAAACCAAACTTGCTAAAAGCCTATCATTTATACTTTTGCAAAGCATCTTATTTTAGCAGTCTGGGGCAATAGTATCTATGGTTGGCAATCTAAAAATGTCATCTCGAGTATTATTGCATTTTTTAGATCATGTGACCCTCTTTACAGTACTACCCAGTGACGAACTTTTAAAGTTATAAGCTCATTTTAGAATAGTACTTTTAGCCATAATGGCACCTGAGGTACATAGAATTAGGGTTTTTTTTTTTTTTTTTTTTTTTTTTTTTTGCCACAGCCCTTAACAAAAACCGAAGCAAAATTTCCTAAGGATTTTAAAGAAAGGTACTTGGCAATCATTCTTGAATTTGATCGTATTTTTTGCAGGTGAAAATGACTGATAGACATAAAGTAAAATCTTTGTATGACATAAAAACAAACTAAAACATCCATTATTTACCTGTGCCTCCGATAGCATTCTTGGTCACTAAAGAAAGCTGACAGTGACTGGCTGGGATGCTTTAAATAATGAAAATAGGCAGCTTAGTTTTGGAGAGCAGTAGAAATCTTGTTAGCTTGTACACATTGTCTTATCTGCTTGGTCCCTTTGGGATGAGGCAGCATCAGGATCTGCAGTTACTTCTTTCACCTTCCCCTGGATCCTCCTTCAGCTTCTCAGACTTGTGGGCAAGCTGTGTGTTCAGCTCCAAGATGAAAGGTTCTGGCTTCTGTCATGCCACCCAGGTCAGAAGCAACGAGACCTGACCTGAGTTTCAGCCCATCTTTGTAAGTTCCAGCTTGTGCCTGTGGTTCCAGCTTTTTACCTCCCCAACTGTCTGCCTTCCCTCCTTATCACATGTGGGCTTCAATCTCCAGTATCATGCAAAGATAATCAGCTTTGAGACTACTTAACCAGCTCCCACAATTAAGGTCAAATTCCTGTAACAAAACTTTTTCTCTAGTGGTTCTGCTTCTTCGGCTGATAAGAAATATGTTCTTAATCTACTTGACGCTCATCTTCCAAAACTGGATATTTAACCAAATTTTTAACTTGTTCATAGTGAATGAAAAACGTTTACATTTAGTATGGCGATAAAGTTACATCTTAAGGTAACTGAATAGTAATAGTAAACATCATTTGGAGCATTCTATTTTTTGTGACCCCGGACCTTCAATTTCTTAAGCACAAATCATACTTTTTCTAACTAGCTCTTAAAAAGACATGATACTAATTTTAGCGACAGTGCACTGGGAAAATAACCTTTACACAGTCAGACTGTTTTGAAAAGAATGCATGTCACTTCCCCAATTATTTTTGTTAAGGACATCATTTAAAAAATGTTAACTATTTCAGATCCTTTCTGTGAACTGTCTTAGATTCCTTGTAACATCTACTATATGCTTTAGGTATATTCTTAAACTTATTCCCACTGGTAAAGAATTAGCATGGTTCACGAGTTATTTTACTAAAATTCAAAATGAATTTAACGTATTTGGACATAAAATGAAAATGGCAACATGAAATAGTAAAATAGACTAAAAAATGTACCACTCCAGAATTGGTCTCATTTAGAAAACTATTCCACCAACAAAGCCTTAGGAATAGACACATTCTGGATGCTCTTAAAAGTACCAGTAGCATTTCCAATATATCCATATTTAGCCAAAGTAAACACAGCTTTATGTACTCAGAGAAATATTGTAGATAGTACAGGGATGAGATACATTAGCTAGATTTGAGACAAAAGGAACAGAAATCTCTATTCCAGCTTAAAAGACGTCAATCTTCAAGCAACATAGACCTTAAGCATTGAATAAAGTGGTATTTACTAGAGGAAATTTTGGCTTGTGGTTACATGATACCCACACACCAGAACTTGACTCAGTTGTTAAGATGCAATTCCAAGTTAAAATTAGTTTTTACTGTTCTAGAAGTCTTGTTTTTCTTTTCCCAAGTACATAACACATATTTACCTTCTATACATGGGCTGTAATCACTATCAGGAAGATTATCCAAAAACCATCTTCACAAAAATGAAAAGGACAACATGGGCCTTCTCAGTCTTAGTGCTTTTACTTAAAACATTAGCCCGAAGTAAATTATTGTAGTTTTAAAAAGCTTCATAATCAAATACCAGGTACCATTTACTGACCCAGGCAAAACAGGTATCATTCTTTTTTAGAGTTAGGAAAATGAATGTGACGAAGCTGGGTCTCCGCACCCGTTAAGCCAAAAATCATGACTACACTTATACAGCCACTACCTCTCAATCACTCCTGAAGAATTTAAGCAAATAAATAGGACAAACATTTTTCTAGCAAAACCACTTTTATTTTTTGATCATTTACTACTAAATACAGAATAAAACTCAGTGTGGAGGCAGTATTCACTTGACTTCAACTGGTCATCTGTTAATGGCTTGTGTCCCTGTGCAACCCTACCTTTGTGCATAAAATGTTCACTGAAAAATAATCGAAGCATGGATTCCATTCACTGTAGCATCTTAAATCTGTAAAACTATTTTAAAGCCAAAAATTTATTAATCCCTTTTGGAAAGTTGGTGTATATTTGTATTTAGGGATTACAAGTGAGGAGAGACTGAGTAATATTAGGTTTACTCAAGTGAAACTACCAATATTTTACTTGTTTTGACTTACAAAAATGGCATATGGTTCAACCTTTATCTACTAAAAAAGTTTTTATAAGTTTAAACAAGTATCATTTGCATTCAACTGTTTAAAAATGCAGTGATTATTAGGACCATTACTAGAACTCCTTTAACTACAGACAAAATTCCTTTGGATAAAATCTTTAAAAAGTTAACTACAAACTGTAAAAACAATGCTGCTTTTCTCTATATGTTGACTTTAAAAGTTAAAAAAATTATAATCAAACTTGGATTTAAAAGCTGTAATTCCAAGTATCATTTACCCCTTAATCCCAGTCCCTTACACTCTACTCATTTCATAAATGAATAAATATACTATTTAGTATTATACAGTGGATACATACCATTGACAATTGCTATACTATTCCAGCAAAGGAAAATAGATTTCACTGAAAATATAAATTTACTAGATATAGGTGAGATTATTTGTTTATGGTAAAGTTCGTTGCTTTACTCAACCAAATTCCTATAGCCATGATATGAGAAAAAAAATTACACTAAGACTTTCTTAGATAGAAATTAAACCACCTGACAGTTCTGATGACAACTAATCATTACAGTGGATTTTTTATATGTAAATATGTGGAAAGAACTTGATTTGTAAAATGAATGAGGTAAAGGTCATACATTCAACAGCTTGTAAATAAATACAAATACAGTTTTACAGGAACATAAACATAAGTTTAAGGGTTTTATTATCAAAGTCTTGTAAAACAATTTCAGAAACTGTACATCAACATGGCACAGACTGTAGCCTACTTTTGCTTTTACTGCACAAAAGTGAAGCCTGAAACTCCTGTAACTAAGAAAACAGTTGCCTAACTACTTTGCATTTAACATGGAATCACTGTGTGCATAAGATTACTACTGCAGTAACAATAACACAAATTTATTGGTTTTATACAACTTGAGATCAAATAAAAAGTACATTATCAAGTACATTTGTCTTATTTTAAAAGCATATGAAGGTCAATTTAAAATGCACTACCCCCTTTTTCCAATGCTGAGATTAAAACAAATTAATAAAAGTGGAAAATTGAAAATCAGGACGAGATACTTTTACAGATGGACTCAGGATAGGCAGCTAGCTTTCACTGATGTAGGTGTGGAATAAATTATTTCAGGAAAAAAAAATTCCCAAACACCTTATGAAAAAGTATACAACTCTACTCCAAAATATGCTATTTACTCACTGCCAAAGACAGTTTCAATTGAAATCTTGTTTCTGTAATTAAAGCCTAATTAGCCATCAAAAAAGGTTAGTGCATATATAACCTTTCAAAGTTAAACAAAAGCCACAAAAATTTAGCCACAAGGCTTAAAGGATTATCTATTTCAAATGCTTATTTCCAGATGTAACTATAAGAATGTTATTTTGTCATGTCAACAAACAAGACCATAAGTAGATCCATCATGTTGGAGGATTTTAATGACATTTAGGATATTCCTGCCACAATTAACATGCAATCAGTGCATTCCCTACATGGCTCTATTACGGCAATGTATCAAATTCTAGAAATACTATTAAGTGAACTTACTTAATAAAGGAGATCATACAACATAAACAATCCATGCCTGCTGTAGATGCATGCAGCTTTTCATTTTTGTTATGAAGCAGCACCAGAATAGTAAAACTGCTTGGTTACTCAATCAGATTTCACCATGTCAAGAACTGGTTACCCATGTTTCATTTTCTAAAAGCTTTTGGAGGTAAATAACTAATATCAATATCAGGAGCTTTATAACCATTTATAACTCAGAGCTGTATACATCTAGGTTTGAGATGAACAAATACAGCATTAAGGAATCACACAAAGGAATGACACTGATGCACGTATACAGTTGGATTCCCCTGGAGGCAATATTCAGTCACTCATATCCATGTCTTCTTCATGATGGTCATCTCCATTGACTTTGGATTCTCTTAGTGAATCACTAGTTCCCTTTTCCACAGAACATTCTTTTGTTTTAGGGGAACCTGGTTCTGTTGGTTTCTTCTCCTCTTTTTTCTCTTTTTCGCTGTCATACCCTTGTTCCTCTTCATCGTAATCCCGTGTAACCTGCTTTGCCAAGGAGAATAATAAAATAAGTGTCTTCACAGAAAAATCACTTCTTACAAGTACTAGCACCACCCAAAATAGCAAAATAAATTAGTTTGTAAACATACTTTTACATCTTTATCACTCTCTGATTTTCTTTCCCGATCCTTTTCCTTATCTTTACTTTTCTTCTTCTTGCTTGTTGATCGTTCTCTTTCATCTCTGCCTCTTTCTTTGTCTTTATCTTTCTTCTTCTCCTTTTTATGTCTAGGATGACAGTAAAATGTTCTAAAAAAAAGATGCTTTACAGGAAACACTTGAGAAGCTTCACCCGTAAATGTAGCGCTAAGTTTAAACTTGTTTAGATGGTGAGCTTGACCCAAGCTCACATGATAGAAAGAGTATAGCAAGAATCCAATTTCAAAACTGGATACAAGCTGTGCACAGTAACACAGGCAAGACTATAACTTGGTTATATAGGTCTATAATGCCCAAAACCTCATCAGTGCTTATATTATAACACAGTCTCAAGACATAAAGGGAACATACTGACACATTCAGAAGCACTTTACTGAAAAGAAAGACAAACTCCAGGACAGTTTTTAAAACAAAGACTGATAGCTTCTGAAAAATATAAAAGATATAAATCCTTGATGTTCTTACCTCCTAGGGGATGGTGAGCGAGACAGTTTTCTTTTAGGAGACCGAGGCTTTTTAGGAGATCTTGTGCCACTCCTGCTTCTTCGCCGTCGTCTCTCTCTAAAACCACGAATGTACAAACTAAACTTTAAAATACAGACATATCACAGCAGATGTGTCTATGATGGAGCTCCATTACTTTCAAATCACTAGATAAAAATTAGAGTTAATAGTAACATAGACATCTAACTGATTCCTTCTTCAGCAAACCACATCCCCCCAGCCCAGCTATGAGAAACTAGTGTTTAAGATGTATAGCCTTCTTCCTCTCTTTAAATTGTGGCTTTTTCTTTTTTCTAATATTCTGTTTCCGTTACTATTCTCTAAAGCTATTAGGATTTACAAGATGACCATTTTATGATTTAGGCACAAACAAAATAGTCAAAATTAAAACTCCATATTTTCAGTTATCTGGTTTCGGAATGAAGGTTATTTTTTTAACCTTTATAGCTATGACCTTCACCCCTCCCCCCCCATCACTGGGGTCCTGGAAACATACAACTATTTATTCTTCAAATATTAAGTTTGGCAGGGTTGTATACAGCATACTCTTTGCTACTGCTTTCTGTAACCGATCTCCAAATTCCCTAAATGGAAGAGATGCTTAATATTACATTTTATATTTCCATGCCTCTTGACAGATTATAGCACAGCTGCAGATACACAGTAGGTAGTCAATAAAAACTTACAGAAAATGCCTTAGAGTGAGATAATAGTTAAGCAAGATTAGGTGCTTAGGAATAAGTACATTAAATAAAGCAATAAGCAAAAAAATAAATAAATAAATAAACAACCCCCCCCCACCACAAACCCTCCAATTATTAAGGCAAGAAAAATGCATGTCCTATCTTTTATGCCCTTTTGCAACCTATCCCTGACCTAGTTTGGCATTCATCTTGAGCAATTACATCTGATTTCATTTTCTTTTTTATACATAGTTGGCCCTCTGTATCTGCAGGTTTCCCTCCCATGGATGCAAAGGGCTGACTGTACACATTATTCTACACCGTTTAATATATGGGACTTATGGTATTCACAGTGGGTTCTGGAATCAATCCCTAATGGCTACCCAGGGATGACAGTATTTACCTTTTATAAAAAATATTCCTCACCCTGAAAAGAAACTCCATACCCTTTAGCTTTCACATCCTAACCGCTAATTTACTTTCTGTCTTTATAGATTTACTCATTCTACCCATTTCTTATAAATGGAATCATACAATTTGTGGCCCTTTGTGACTGACATCTTTATCTCACAAGTTTTCAAAGCTTGTCCATATTTTAACACGTTTCAGTACTTTGTTCCTTTTTATTGCTGGATACTTCTCTGTATAGATATACCATTTTGTACTCATGTTAGTTAAGGTACATTTGGTTGACTTTTTGGCTATTATGAATAATGCTTCTATCATGTACAGGTTTTGTGTGCATATCTGTTTTTATTTCTCTTGGGTTTATCCCTAGGAGTGAAACTATGTCAAAAAACCGTTACCTTTTTAAGGAATTGCCAAATTGTTTTCCAAAGCGCCTGTACCATTTTACATTCACACCAGCAACATGCAGAGTCCCAGTTTCTCCACATACTCACCAACACTAGCTATCAGGAGTCTTTTTGATTAACTAATGTTGTATATCCTTTCATGTGCTTACTGGGCACCTGTATATCTTCTTTGGAGAAATGTCAATTCAGACCCTTTGCCCATTTTTCAACTGGGTTGTCTGTCTTTCTACGATTGAGTTCTAACAATTCTTTATTCTTGATCCCTTTTTGGATATATAATTTGCTATTTTCTACCACTCTGGGTTGTCTTTACTTTCTTGATAGTGTTCTTTGAAATAAAAAAGAACAGAAATTTTTAATTTTGATGATCTCCAATTAATCTTATGCTTTTGGTGTCATATTTAGAAAATCATTGACAAATTCAAGGTCATGAAGATTTACTTCTGTATTTTCTTCTATGAGTTTCAGGTTTTACATTTAGGTCTTTCATCCATTTTGAGTTCATTTTTGTATACAGTATGAGCCTCCTAGCATTTAAAAAATCAAGATTAAGAAAAACACTGAAGCAAAATGTGTAAGCAAGACTAGAAGAAAATGGAATTAAGCATGGCTACCCTGACTAATTTCATAAAAATTCCAATGTTAAGTGTGAAAAATATATTTCTGTGGCGTAAAGTTTGCAACACTGAATTTTCACTATGGCAGGCTAAAGACAAAACTACTCATCTAAGAATAACACAAATTAAAACTTGCATTGCCTGTCATTATTTTATCAATGAGCCACTATATAAGGGGAAAAATTCTTTTGAGTATTAATATGTGGATATTTTAAATATAACTTACTATATAATATAGTAATTCAAATCAAGATGATAAATGTATATAACAAACATAAAAACAGACCTCTGTTGATTTCCATGTTATTTCAAATATATTCTACACCACAAATAATAAGTAAATAAAAATATGAACTTCAGGTTATTCTTAACAAACTGCCTTTAAGAAATAGACAATGAAGTATACATCAATTTACTGGAAAATATCCAGTATTCACAGCCTACTGATATCCTCCCAAACAAAGTTTAAAATAATTCCAAGAATTCATGAAGCCTTACCTGCTTGCACTTCTGGACCGTCTGGCTGTGCTATAACTTTTTGGTGGTGTTTTGGAACGTTTCTTTTCTTTGTCTTCTTTCTTTTTGTCTCTAATGAACACAATTTATGAATGCATTAGAAGTTTCAGCTAATATAAATTTATATAGCACTATAAATAAAAACAAAAGCACAGTGAGATCTAACTCCATTCTTAAAATATGAATGTCATCCTAATAGAAATACAGAAATAACTCAAGTGGTGTTATCTGTGGCAAACAAACAAACCTATTTTCTGGGTATTCTACATGAAACCTCCCTCCAATAGAGCAATGTAGACTATTTGGCATGCAAATAATAAAAGACGTTGGCCAGTTTCTTGGTATGTCTGACATAATAAACATGAATAGTTATAAGAATTGACTCTAGCTCTTCAACAGTCCTTTTTCTCTCAGCTGATTTGTTTCCCAATCCACCATAGTTCTATGCTCAGACCAAAACCTATAACGCACTACCGAAACTAAGCATCGATATTCTTCCAAAGTATATACTCCATGTTAACCTCTTTCATAGACCAAGTCAACTTTCTACCCTTTTTCTTGCTGCTTCAGATTCTGGGCTACTCAGCACTATTAGAAAAAATGTCTCATCATAATGGACTGGTACTATAACCATACCAACTCTAAATCTTTTCACAGCTTTCTGTAATTTTACTTTTATTTATTTTCCAGAGAATTTTTTCCCCTAACATCACCATTCTCCCCAAGACTCTGGGCAAAGGGTAAGCAATATATTCATTGAATGAGAAGTCCCTTCACTCAGAAACAACACATACACATATGCCCATCCTTAACTGTGCTATAATTTTAGAGATTAAAATACCCCTTTTGTTGTTCTAAACTAATTCTTCCACCCTATATTATTTCATTTCCTCCCTTCTTTGGTCATCCTGCTCCATCAGTTATCCTCTCTCTTCATTCAAGTCTTTATCATCTAATTCTTAGATTACTTTAACAGTCCCTTAAGGCGTCCAGTCACATTTTCTACAAATTGATCCTATTATCAGAAATCCTTTTAAAGTACAAACTTGAAAACATTTAACTCCCTGTTCATCACTTTTCAATCCATTCCCACTGCTGCCTGGATTAGGTACACTCTTCTATGTGTGAACAAAAAAGACTTTTGTTTGTTATCTGTCTCCTTACATTTTTGTGACCTTATTTCCTGGTCCTCCTACACCAAAATACTTACTATTTCAAGAATTCATTCTAATTCTGTAAACAATAGTCTCTACCTGAAATCATGCCCCTCCCTAGTCTAGTCAAATCTATCAGAAGTTAATGCTAACAAGAGCCTTTCCTTTGTAATTACATTTCATCTCTCCTAGTATGAAGAAAGGTCCTTGAGGGAAGAAATGCCCAATTCCTCTTTGTGTAACAGATGCTTCATGAAGCAAGCTTATTTGACTGAATTAAGAGATGACCCACTCTGTAGAACATGACTCAAAGCCTTGTTACAGGCTGAACACTCAGTAAAGGTATCCCAGAACTTCTGAGTTATATGCTTTATTTCCAAGAATAAATTTCATTGGCCCTCTGCTGTCCTTTATTTTAATTACATAATTAAATATATAAATGGATAAAGTAGTATAAAGAGCTGCCTGTAGAAAATTAATTCAAATTTCATAGGAAGAGATAAAGGACAGTTGCTAAAAAAAAAATAAGTGCTCTGAAACTGCGTGACAATTATAAAAAAATAAAATCTAGGAACTTTTCAACTGACAAGAGTTCTCTTTCCACTTTAAAGATGATTCAAAAGAAAAAACTGATTTAGTATCTTTTACTTAAGATGAGGCATACTAATTTAAAAGGTTTGGCCTTAAATAAAAAAAAAATTACTAAATGCATGTTTAAAATGTTATGGTGGGGATATTGTTTTTTAATGAACCCTCACTTTAACTATCTACTGGTCCCAAATAATGGGATAAAAGCCTCTTGAAGCATGATTCAATCTCTGGCATATAACAAATCTTAATATTTAAAAAGTGTTGATGATGAGATATGTAAAGATGAATTAAAAAGCATGGCTGTCTGCCATAAATTCTTAGGCATACCATGAGGAATTTCTGGTAGCACTAAATCCCTAGCAGTGGTTGAGTGGGAAGAAGAAAATGAAAGACAATTAACAATTTTTACTGCAAAGAAATATTACTAGGCCTTCGGCTCTAAGTGGAAATCTCAAGTTTATAAGAAAACACAAGAAAGCAAGTATCAGCCTCATAGAACTTTAGCCCTATCTCCCATTACCATACCTCTTTAGTCATTAAGTAGCACAGTACTTGGGGTCTTGAGAACTCTAAAATTTGTCTTCCCATCCAATGTTAGTAAGTCTACTATACCTGGTTTTCGATGTACTCCTTGACCTTCTACCTCTTTCTCTGGAATGAGATCTTCTCCGTCTTGGACTTTTGGATCGTCGCCTACTCCTTGACTTAGAATGTGATCTCCTTCTCGATCTGCTTCTTGACCGCCTAATAACGTAAAAGAAAGCCAACACATATATAAAATGTAAAAAGATTAGTTCTCTTTGTGACTATTTCATCTAGTATCAGAGAAAGACTCAGATACATGAGCTGAACATCAATAAATGGGGTAACTTCCTGCCACTTGCTGCCATTATTTAGCTTATACAATAAACATTTTTGACACCCTATAAATACGTAACACCTTTTGCTCAACCTATCAAAATAATCTTTCTGTGCCCACAGAAACTAGAACTCTAAAATTAAAAATACTGCTAGAGGAAAACAAAGCAAAAAACAAACCAAACAAACAAAATACCCAATTCATTTGTATCATCTTTCACATTATACAGCATTTTAGCATGTATCTGATTCCTCACTACACAGGTTAAATCAATTATCAAATACTTATACATGCTTACTTCACACTTTACTAAGTCATGATAAGCCTATAAAGTAGGTACCATTATTAGTCTCATTTTAGAAATTGAAACCACTTTGCTGCCTTCTACAATTTCTAATTGTTGTTCTCTGAAATATCTTAATTCTTTAATTTAAGAGCAATGTGCACCTTATACAGATTTATACAATTTGGTACAAACTGCCTTTTACTCCCATTCCCCTCACTCTCTACACGATTATTTATATCCATCATGTAACAGAACACCCTCTTCCTTCCACTACTCCACCCCATCCTATATTTTTTTTCTTCCAGAATTTAAGTACAATTAACCTTTTGATGGTGTCATTGATCCTTTTTCTTGCAGTTTATTCTCTTCTATTTTAAGATTAAAAAACAAATTGCAATCTTTTGCTTAGACTTAATCATTTAACTTCTAGAAACTCTTCAACCTCTTTCTAGGGAAAATTTAAAATACAGTCTACGCTTTTTGCTTTCATTTTTTCAAAGTGCCAGAGGATGGACATTTTATAAATAGAAAAGACTTGTGTTCAATCTCATTTATAAGCTAGCAAACTTAGAGCATTCTTTATTTGACCTCTTTGGCCTATTACTTCAGCAAAGAAAAACAATAGCAGTTACATCATAGAATAGTTGTAATTTAAATGGAACTAGAAAGTCCAGTGCTATGCCACAGTGTAGGCATGTACATTAAATATAGACCCCCTTCCTTCTTACTGATGTACTAATATAACTTCTGTTGCCATCATTCTCTAAAATAGCTGTTTCAAAATTTATCACTAGTGTCTTATCAAATCCAATAAATTTTTATTTTAATCATTTCTTATTTTTGATTACATATGAAAATTATTTACTAAAATAATTGCCTTTCAATAACTTGTCTATATCCTTGGAAATTTTCATGTAATACTTATCTACTTTTCTGTAAGCTCTATAAGGTATGTATATCTATCTAATTCACCAGTGTACCATTAAGCAATTGCTACAATGCCTGATTTCAATAAAAGGTACTGGTAATATATTGAGTGAAATATTGACCCCATAAAATATCAGAATCATCACTTTCTTCTTAAGAATTAAAAAAAAATTCTGAAAAACAAAAATTAATGTTATTAGAATTAAGTACTACTCAGTTTTTGAGGATTTTGGTTTAAAAAAATTTAAGTCAACAATCATTTCAGCTAAACTGAGTTACACATTTTTTCCTACCTTGAATGCACACACACATAAAAAAGATGAAGGAAAAAATCAAAAGCTCATGCTTACAGGTTTCTTTCTAAACACAATGATTAATAATATAAAATAGTTTTTAAAAAGCTAATAAGAGAACATACTGCATCAATCTTATTTACTATAAGGTCCAGAGAAACTTATTTTTTAAGAGTCATGTACTTCTAAGCCACTTTAACACACTATTTCTATGAACTTTCAAAAAAAAAGGAGAAAATCGAGGATTAGCATATTATGTATCTAATGAAATAAAAAAGCTTATTGAAAGTAATGACAATGCCAAGATGCTTGAGGTATGACAACCTATATAATAATTATCTGTTATGATGTTATTACAAGTGTCTAAAAAACAGTTCAGGGAATTAAATGTTTTCACTACTATTTCTCACTGGTCATATCAAAGTAATTCAAATTAAAATTTTAGAGCCCTAGGATATATTTGGCATATACAGAAGAAAAGCCATACCAAAAGGGTATCTCCTTTTTCAGTGTTAAACTGAGCTAAGAGAGCACTGTCCTAGATTTAAGAAGTACCAACATTTCACATAAGAGTGAAATTTTAGCTGTATTTTTAACAAAGAAAAAGGACTTCCTTGGGTGGAGGTGAAGATATGGAAAAAGAGCATCAGGCAGAAAAGAAAATCATGAGCAAAAACATGGAGGCATAAAGAAAATGATGTGTTCCGGCAAGTAGTACTGTGGTTAACTGGTTTGGAGTGGTAAATGACAAGTGTGGAAAGAAAAATTAGGTTAAATAGTAAAAAACCCTGAATGCCATTTTAGGTGTTATTTACCACCTCATTAAGGCATTAGGGAGCTTCTCAAGGTTTAACATAGTTGTGATATGACTTTGAGAATGAGACAAGCTGAGGGAAGGAAGGCAACAGAAAATAAAAAACAAATATACCAGATAAGATAGACAACTATGTTAACATTTTGCTATATTCTGAATGCGTGTCCCTCCCAAAATTCTTACATGAAACCTAATCCCCAATGTAATGATATTTTGAGGTGGGGCCTTTGGAAGGTGACTGGGTCAAGAAGGTAAAGAGCTTTCATGAATAGGAGGAGTAATAGGAGTAATATCCTTTTGAAAAAGATCTGAGAACCTCTTGGGCCCAATCTACTACACGAGGACACAACTGAAAAATGACCCATCATAAACAGGGAACTGGGTCCTCACCATTAACCAATCTGCCAGCACCTTGATCTTGGACTTCCCAGCCTCCAGAACTGTGACAAATAAATCTGTTGTTTTTAAGCCACCCACTCTATTCTATTACAGCAGCTGAATGGACAAAGACACAGTCCAAGAAATGACTTGACAATGTCATGGGGTCCATAAGGTCAAAATTATTTTCAAAATAATAGCATTTTGCCTTTTGTACTGTGTTGACATCTGCATTAATGCTGCAAAAGCAATTGTGGCGTATAAGTGCTCGCATCCTCTTAAGCACAATCAAGGTAAGTGGCAACTAAACTACCTATTAGTCACTGTATACTATATGTTTCACTGGCATTTGTAGTATGCATTTGCAGTAAAACAAACAAAAAAATATATCATTTTCACTAAGGATGTTTTTGATGAAGTAATAAATATTAATTTTATTAAACCTAGTCCCCAAGTACTATTAAAGCAGTATTATTATTAAGTAGTAGCATTAAAGCCAGTCCCTTGAGCAATATCCTATGCAATGAAATGGTAGTATAGATAAAATACTTGTGATACTTATTAAACTTCAGTGGCTGTACCAAGTAAGGCAGTCATTGAATTTTGAGCTTAACTGATTGATTTTTCCATGAATCATCACCTTTACTTTTTGAAAGGACAACTGGCAAACTATGGTTGTCCAAACTTGGATATTTGGCAGCTATTTTCTTGAAAAATGAATGAAGACTATCATTTCAAGGAAAATAATTCAATTTTGCCACCAATGATAAACTCTTAAGCTTTAAAGAGAAAATTTCAGAAAACTTGAACCTACCACTATGATTTGGCAGCTTAATATTTAAAACGGTTTTCTGATGCCATCTGTGGTAGCAGTACCAAATGTCACTTTTTTGATATTATATAACAAAATGTGCCAACATTTGAAAAGTTGCATAACACAAAGAACTGATTACTTTGCAAACCAGCAATGCACAATTTTATAAAAGCGTGCCTGAGGAAAAGATCTGTTCAAAATGTAAGGAAGAACAACAGAGTAATTTTAAATATGTAATAGTATATGGAAGGTTCATTTATGGTTTAGGACTTACCATTTCAACCATCTTGTAAGAAACTATCACTTGCTAAGTTTTGATATTAGATCAAAGACTACTATTTCCAATTATCTTGAAATATTATAACTTTTCCCTTTTCTAACTATGTTCATGTGAAGCCAGATTTTCTATATATAGTAATCAAAGTACATCACAGTTAAGTTGAATGTAGAATCCTGTACGTCTTCTATTATAAATATTAAAAAGATTTGGAAAAAAGTAAAACAGTCACTCTTCTAATTTCTTTAAGGATTTTTTTTTGAAGCTGTGTTAACAAAAATGGCTTTACTAATCTTTATTTCAAATGACTATTTTAAATCTTAATATGGTCTATATTAAGAGTTATAACCAACATTAAGCACTCTAGTGTTCTCACATTTTCTCTAAGTATAAAGAGGTCCTAATATTAGCAAGTTTTAAAGCCACTGGTCTAGAGAGAACTTTAAAAATCTATACAGGGATATCCTGTGGAATAAGAGAATAAACTTAGTCTTACTCTAGGCAGGATAAAAGGATGATACTATCAATTAGTTCATCCAGTAATATAAAGAACAATCTCAAAAGAATAGCAGGTTGTCATATGCAAATAAATATTTACTCGTTAAACAGGTAATCTGTATGATCTTCCAACTTAAGTCTCAGGAACTATGAAAAGCCAGAACTAGAATTCAAGTCAAAAGTTTTAAGTGTAGTATTCTTTCCATAGTACTAAATCAATTTAATGCTCAAGTCCCAGCAGCTTCCTATTCCTAGTTTTTTTTTTGGTTTTAAAGTATCAGTATATTTAGTCCATATCTTTCCTCCATTTATACACTCTGCTAACAGGAGCTAGTAGGTAAACAGGCAGCAAATTAAGAAGGATGTGACATACAGAAATTTTTTGCTGTAAGTACAACTGAATACCAAAAATGATCAAGCTAACCTGTGCCTAGAAGATGAGGGAGTCCTCCTCCTCCTAGAACGTGATCTTGACCTCGAGTGCCTTCGTTTTTCTTCTTTCTTATCTGGATTTAAAAGGACACTGGATTTAAAAATCAAAGAAACAGATTTTTTCCCACTCAAGAGTTAATCTAAGAATTTATTTTAGTTTCCAGCTTTTACATATAATCCTTAAATGTTACAAGTGATCATTTTACACTCAAAACGTTGAGGCTTATTGAAGTGGTGATACAAATAATCCAGGCTTTTCGTAGAGCCACGTTAGACTTTTGATTTACAGCTGGCCAAAGTTACCTTTGACTATTTCATTTTTAGATTTGGGAGGCTGTGGAGGCTGTGAAGTGTCATCCATAAAACAATCTATGAAAAGGGTTTATCTTTCTTACCCGTTATTCTTTGGAGGTTTCTAAATGAGGATTCCCTTTTTCCATTCCTAGGTTATACTTTCCCAAATATAGCCACAATTCACCCAGATTAAAACTTTAAATTCCACATATTTATATATTAATAGCATCTCCACAATCAACACTTGACGATAAAATATTTAGTAAGCTTATAATAAACATTTTAAATTCTTAATCTAGCAAAATGTTTCTTTTTTCACCACGTAGCTTAATGCTCCTTTGCTACATAAATTCATCTATACGTATGTTAAAATGGTAGGTAAATAGGCTCAATATTTGGCCTGAAAATCCAGAAAGTCATGATTCATTTACTCTTCTCATTATACTGAGACATAACTGAATTTTAGTAATCTAGTCCTCTTGGATCTGTTTGTCTCTCCTCCTCCTCACCAATTTTCAATTGTGTAAGTGTAGGAGATAGATCTAGAACAATTTATCCCAATTTCCTAATTTTTAAATTACACATAAGAAATTTCTTTAACTTAGGACTAAACGAGAATTAAAGCCATTGCATCTATGGATGATCATCAAAGTGAGAGTGAGTTTCTCTTTCACATTTAGATTATTTCATAAATAATATTCAATTTATTGTTAATATCATTATTAGTAATACACTAACAAAAAAATCTTGAAGGAAAAAAATTCATAAATCACTTTTAGTTATTTCGGTTATGAGCTTTCAATGAAAAGAGAAAACAGTTACTACATGGTGTTCTAGGTTTGGAGTCACACAGATTCAATTATGTATCTAAAAGCTCCTACTGCGTGCCATGTGACCTTGGGCTAATTAATATTTTGTTATTAAGTGAGATAATATACATAAAGCAATTAGCTTATTGAACATTATACTTTAAAATTATATTCCTAATACTATGCCTACTAAAAATCTTCTCATATACTAAGAAGTATCAATGAAAATGAAAAATGAATAAAACTACTTAATGGGAAAAAAAAATCCAGGACCAAAAATCCAAATGTATATAGGCAGACAATAAAACCATCCATTCCATCTCAAAAAGACAATCTGCAAAGAGTAAGGTATTCGCTTTTCTTTAAACAAATGGCATAAATAGGAGCATCTTCTCGAGGTACTCTTGGTCAAATAAAAGACTAAAATCAATTAGGCTATTCAGCCATAGGCGATCATAAATAATTAAAAACCCAAAAACTATTAATTAAAAACAACAAAAATATCACTTCAAATTTTAGATAACCCTAGGCACTATTAATAATCTGGAATGATCACTGTGTTTGGAAAGGGGGGGATGGTGCCTGTCCTACACGTTGAAGGATGTTTAGCAATGTCTGTGGCCCTGTTCCCACTAGACACATTGGTACCAGCATTACAACTAGGTGTCTCCAGATATTTCCAAATGTCTGGTGACAACTCTCCACCCACCTCCGAGATCCCCACACGGAAAATCACTCCACTATAAGATCTTTTATCAGAATTTGGAAAATTAAAACATTTAATTAGAGTATTAGTCAACAAATTTCCAAACTTATGCAATCATTTTTGCCAACCTATATTTCAAGATTCAACACAAGTGCATAAACCTATTTTACCTGGTTCTATGGCAGCAGAAATTAGGGACTGTGCTTCTCGTACTCTCTTCATGGCTTCCTCTATTTCTTTACTAGAGGTATCTGATTTCAGACTTGGTGAAACAAGACCGGCAGCTACATGATTCAACCTGAAACAGAACCAAGAATTGAAGCCTGAAATATTTAAAAGTGTGTAACAGCATTTCAATACATAAATGTTTCATATAACATCATTTCAGTAAGATATTCCTTTAAAAGAGGGGGAGGATTCCATTATTTCGGTAAAGCCGTTTATAGTACAATACCTTTTTAATATTTACAATGGCACCTGCATTTTAAACTTGACTATAAGAAATAAGAAAAATACCTACTAAATTTTGCTGAACATCCATTAACTTTCTATAAACACATTTTGAGAAATGCTACATGAGAATATGATAATGCTAAAGATTTTTGATTAAGAGTTTTCCTTCACAATTTAAAAACCTTCTACATCATAATTTTTTTGAGAAAGAGCTTTAAGTTTACAGATGGGAAGAAAATGAGGCAGAGGCCATTGGCACAGAGAAGTTACTCAGGAAATTCCTGAGTAGAAAGACTAAAAGATATGCCGCCTTTAGGGTTTTATAGATGTGAAAAAAATTAAGACACTAAATTAAGGATAGTAGTTATTTGTGGGGAGAGTGAGAAATGTAGACTAAACGGGTACACAGAGAATTAACTGTACTGATGATATTTTATAAGCTGGGTGATATGATATGTATATGGTTAGATTTTATCTGATAATTTTTTTAAAAAGTCCACTAATTACTATAGTCAAATGATTCTGTCTTCCTTCTTCCCATGATCTTCCATTTATAGTGACTTTCACCAATGAAAAGGATTCAGTTTGAATTTCAAATACCAAGGAATTACCAATTACAACACCTCATAACTTTATTATATACACCCAAGGAGGAAATATAAGTTTCAACATGAGGAGAACTTTTCAAAGCACCTCAAAGACGTTGTCCCATGATGCAATTGATAAATACTCCTCCTCTGCTCTAGAAGTGTCTCTCACTTCTGTCCCCCTCCTAGTCATCACCTAGGGTTTAGCTTCTCTGATCTTCATACTAAGTTCTCCTTGTAATAAGTTTCCATGACACCTCTGTACTTCCTCTAGTTGGATGCACATGCTTTACTATATTTAAATGTCTCCCTTCCTGACTAGAGTATATATGTTAAAAAGATACAAGCTAACAGTAGGTATTCAACATATGTATTTTAAATGAATCAACTAAAGATAATGTTTAGATCTTTTCCTGTCTCCTGGTATTTTTTTTTTATAACTACTTTGCAAAGATTCAAATTACACCAAAACCTTTTATAGATGGGCTTACCACTGATTTTTCTCCTCGTTTCAAGAAAACCAAATTTTATGCCTTGAACTAGATTTCTTTTTAGTTATCTACAAAATAACTGTTCTCTAGACATTCATATACTAACTATGTCTCTATCACCAATGGAGACACAGAACAAGTCCTTACTTGGGATCAACAGTACTCATAAGCTTCAGCAACTGATCTGCAGCAAGAGACTGCAAAACAAAAAATATAACAGTGAGAATACATAAAACAAGGACTGCTATTTTCATTTTCAGGACACTGAAATATCCTAGCACAATATGGCAAATCTATAAAAAAGGACATATTCTAGGCACAATGATGACCAAAAGCAATATGTCAGCCAAAGATATATTAAGTTTTCTATAGCTACATTAAAGAAAATTAAGAAACAGGTGATATTAGTGGCTATCATTTTGTATATCCAGGAGTTTTAGCAAATTAAGTATGAAAATTATAAAGTTGAACAGTCTAGATTTTACAGAACAATTATATCCTGCTTATTTTAAGACTTTAAAGGAACAGTAATGCTTTAGAAAAACATGTAAAATGAAACTTAAACGTGCTTAGCCAGTACGATAAATCAAAAGATTTCAACAAAGGACTTCAGAAAAAAGGACTTTAGCCAAATTACAATGAAACAAAACAAATTTCTAAGTGAGTAAATGACAGGAAAACAAATAATGAACCCACACTGCGCCATCCTTTCATGATTGTTTACTGATTCCATACCATACTTATGTGTTAACTTCCTGTGAAACTACGCTCTACGTTCAACTATGTGAGAAATTCTTTAATGAGCAAGCAGGAGGCTAATAATGCAATGACCTTTGAGATGTCTTTAACAAATTTATATAAGAAAAAAAATACTACACCGTAGCAATCAGTTATCTCCTGCTCTTGAAATGCAAAGTTAGTTAATAAAATATATTCTTTAACTATAAAAATGAGCTCAAGGTTGAAGGATATTAAGTTATACCTGAGAGTTCAAGTTTGCTCCAGGAAGCCCAAGTGCAGCAAGGGCAGGATCGAGAGTAGGAGCTCCCAAAGCAGCCAATGGAACAGCGCCAATCTGTGAATTTCAAAATTTATTTATTTAAAGTATCATTGTTTTTCCCTCTAAAGCAGCAGTCTCCAACCTTTCTGGCACCAGGGACTGGTGCTTCTATGAGAATCTTTAATGCCTAATGATCTGGAGTGGAGCTGAGGTGGTGATTCAAGCACTGTGGGGCGGCTGCAAATAGATAAAGCTTCACTGGTTTGCCTGCTCCTCACCTCCTGCAGTGCAGCCCAGTTCCTAACAGGCCATGGACTGGTACTGGTCTGCGGCCCAGGGGTTAGGGACTCCTGCTTCAAAGGGCCAAACAACGTGTTTAAGTCTGTAGGCTATGTGGCCTCTGTTGCAACTACTCAACTATGCCACTGTAGGTTTCTCTTCTTGGTTCCTAGGTCCCCTTTCTGATTATTACTGCAGTGCCAATGAGGGATACCCAGTGGCCTTTACCTTTTATTAAGTTCTAGAGGCATCCTCTTGGGCAGGCTTCCTAGCAAGTTCTGTGGCACCTCAGAAAACTTCTCTACTATCCACCTTTTTTGAAGAAGGTCTAGAACTTAACCTCATTTAAATGGGTTTCTTTGTGTTCTTCCTCATCCCTGGAAGTGATGGTTGCTTTCTATGTCTGCAATTCCTTTATTTCCTGGAATTCCCCCCTAGTAATCTCCTGTTACTAGTTAGTAATTCCTTATATTAAACTTCCCCTGTTCAAATTACTGTGCGGTTTTGTTTCTGCCTAAAATAATTCTGATTAAGACACAAAACATGCAAAATCCTGTAACTCTGGAGGCAGTGCGATCTTCTCTATAAGCACTATACTAAAAATCTATTTTTAATAAATATAAGGTACCAAACTTTCTTTAGCTGTTTACTGAGTAGCTATATAAAAATAGCATCTTAGTTTTTATAGAAGTTGATATATCAAAGTTATCTACAAATTAACCACATCCTTGGTTTGTAAGTAAAAATGGGGGTTAAGTGACAGTCATACTTAAAAATCTTGGAATTTCCAATCTCAGTCTCTTTCTAAGATACTACAATTCACTTAACAATAATTGAACTATTTAGACAGACAAAATAATAGAATGTTGTTACGTAGTTCTAGCTGAGGCTCATAATTCACTTTATCTGCGAAACCACCAAGCAGTTACAATCTTTTTGAGTGGTTACAATACATGTTATATGACGAATCTTTTAATTCTAGAATGGTATGCTTTTCACTGTTGTTGGGGTTATAAACATTACCCAATAAAATTTTCTCCAACTTGAGTATTTCATCTTCCCCATATCAAACATCTCCACGAAGACTTCATCTTTATTTCAAGCCACCTACTTAATTCAAACCCCAAGAAAGAGCAAAACATCAAAAGGCATTGGCAAAAAATAAAGAAATCTGAAATTCAACTTTCTTTTCTTTCCTGGTCCAAATGAACATACCATTTTAACAGCATATTCAACAGTAGTCTTATGCTCCATGAGCTTTTCCCCCCACAGTTACTGGGTTATTTCGAGTCGGTGGCAAAACCAATATACCAGATATTTATGGTCTTCGGAATGTTCTTAAAATGTAAACGTCCAAGAGGTTCTCTTTAGTATTTATGATTGTGATACAGCCTTTTACAATAATGTATGCATGTGCTATCATTCAGTATATTAGAATCACAACAGCACTTAAAAAGCTCAAATACATTTAGCTTTATCCGCAATTCTGAGTTCCTTTCCGTGCTTTAAGAATTCAATAGAACTAGTACCTGGGTAAGTGGGTTAGGAGTAGGCAGGAGTCCACCACCAGGCAGAAGACCTGCCACTGCATTAGCTGGTGCCAACAGAGACAAAGCCTTAGTCTCATCAGGAATAACTCCTGCAGAGAAACATCCTCGCGTTAGTTAGAACACACCCTTTTTCAAGACAGAAAACACACAAAAACACCCAGAAAATGTCTCCCTGATACACCACCTGAGTTTGTTGAAAGTACTTATGTTCGCTAAAATATAAAGCTTGATTTCTATGATTATTTATCATTAACTTTATGTCAGAATGAAACTTCAATGTGTGAAAATTTGTTTCCTTTTTCTCTACAAATGGTTAAGTTTCTAGAGTAAAAAAAAATAGCACAATACACACTACTTTTTTGTTAACACTGCCAAGATTTCATCACCTGTACTCGATTTTTAAGTCATGAACCAAACGTAAGCAAGCACAGTCGGTTCTCCAGGGGTGTGCTCTCAACTTTCAAAAGCTGTTTTATGAACAACGACTCGTGTCGGCTGCTTCACTATAAAGCACACAGAAAAATCAAGATACACAAGACAAAAAAAGTTTGATTTAGGGGTTAATAATATGGTACAGTTACTATGATTTTCTTTTACACCTACCATACAAATTTTGTAAAAATTAAGAGAAGAAAAGTATGTAAAGGAAATATTCTGTTGGAATCAAGCGTAGGGCTTTTGCTGACTCTTGAAAACGAATATGTTTCTGAAGATTTCTGAATACACACAGGATGTGTGTGTGGGAGTGAGAGGGAGAGAATAGATAAAACAACATGGCACATTCCTTACCTGTACAGTAAAATGTTTTCTGTTCCAACATGTGCCATGCTAACCATACCAAAAAATGCTGCTATATAGTGTCAGTTCAAAAGCTAACTTAGCCAAACTCCTAAAGCCAAAAACGACATATATGTCTGTTTTTAAAGCCTAATCTGTGTATTCAGATAAAATCTAAGGGTCCTAAGACAAATATTTATGCAGACAATTTAAATTCTATCCAACAGCAAAAGCCCTATACAGGTAGATTAATCTGTTAATGTGCCCAAGCCCCCAAAATGAGAGTTCAATAATACAATTAAACTACATATTTGCAAATACCAGTAGTATTTCTGTAATACATATTAAGAAACTGCATCTCATCATAAAACATACAATATGTACAGGGCACTTAAGAGAAACTGGATAAGCTGCAGAAGAAAACTGTTGGGTGGTATTTTCAGCAGGGCCTGGTATATAGTTCAGGCTGAACCAGGGAAAAGAACTGTAAAACACAACAACAAAAAAGAAAAACCACTGTTAAATAAAGGTAATGGTTCCTTCCACCTATACTGAGAAGTGCCGATAATATAAACAAATGTATACTACACAGCACTGTTATCTTGCTTGTGTCAGAGCTGTCATCAATTTAGATACCAAGAGTTATGGAGGGAGGGGGAGGGAGAAGATCATTTAGATATAGGGCATTAATGCATCAATATTAACAAACCTACAAAGATTATGGGATAATCTTGCATGCAAAATTATGTCTCAAGAGGATAATATTAAATACCAACATCTTACTCAAATTAGTGCATTTGCAACATTCTGGCACACTAAAATCCTCTTGAATTAATTGTGAGACACCTGATAGAAGATCTGCATCCATTAAAAAAAAGTCATGCATCTGATCCTCTGATTTAAAAAAGACTATTTAAAAATAAAACTACAATTTAAAAATAGCAATGAGGCCCCTCACCAGTTAATTTTCATGCGTCAAGAGTATTTTTTTTACTGCTGCTTTGATAGAACCATGATATACTGCATGAATGTGTAGAAATGAAAGAAAAAGAAACAGACAAAAGAAACAAACATTAACCAAGGAACCTAAATAACCCCCAAATCCATTACTATTAAGAGATTCTTCTAAATCTGGCTATCTCAATTTTACCAATAAAGACTATTCCTTACCGTAGACTTTGTGTCTATTGTTCTAAAACACTGACCAAGAGCCAACACCAACATGTAAGAGCTAAACTACGGTGAATAGTGACAAAGGGATTGAGTACATCAGTTATTTAGTGAAAATAACATTAATACAGCATACCATACCAGTAGTTAAATATACCACAAACAGATTCCGGAGCTAAGTTTTTCTGTAATTCTATATACACTCCTAAATATTTCACTTTCAAAATGAATCCAGAAAAATTATCATGGTCTAAAAATATTTATAAAAGACAGTTATATGATACACTGTATTATGTTCAGGACTTAATAACCAATAAGAATTCTTTAAAGACTAACTAATGTTTTGCACATTACTCACATTATTTGACCCTTGCTCCAAAAACTATCATCTATATTTTACTTATCCTAAATTTGAATTCTGTAACTCTTCTCTTGGTGATAAGTTTCAACCTACAATAGGTACACTGATATAAAAGAAACTGCTTAATCAAAACACACTAAATCAATGGTTTATCAGCATATATATTTTAAAATCTTAAAATTGGGCTCACACACTTTAATATCACGGAGACAGATGTACTATAATACAGCATGCCTTTAACCCATCTATGAATGCAATTTAATTTCTTCAGAAAACCAAAGAGGCAATTTTTCTAAGTTTTAAGGACTAGACATTTCACAACTTTTACAAGGTATGGTGTAAATGTTCACATTGATATTCAAAGATCTGAAATAGCATCTAAAGTTAACAATATCAAGATTCTGCTTCCACTGACCAGTTCATTAAGGAAAAAGGGAAAGCATTTAAATTCTGGTCAGCATATATGTTCAATTATTAACTTAAAATCCAGTAATTTTATATTTCAGCAATTTCTTTGATCAAAATTTATAGTTACCAAAAAGCAAATAAACTAACAGTACATTGGGAACAAACTAATTATAAAATACGCCTTAGAAAATTTTACAAATTGGAAATAAAATAGTGCCGTCTTGTCACAGTGGCTTTTTTAGATCCAAAAACCCTGCTCATTATTTTTCTGTCAAATTACTTAAAACAGCCTAAAATGTAAAAAGAGAGAAAATGTAGTTAACAAATGGTTACACCAGGAAAACACTTGGGGGACTTGAGTGCTTGCTGGCCTTTAGTTAATGTCTAGAATCCCCTGTAGCTGCAGAGGACCCACTGTTTTTCAGTCATCTGGAAGAGTTTTGCATTTGCCTTCTCCACTACAAAAATCACACACACAAATAACAGAGAGAAGAATTTATTATTTAGAGATATTCTAGAAAATATAGCAAGAACGAACAAGAAAATCTGGCATAAAAACAAAACACCCAGTGCCCATCTGGCACCTAAGCTATAGGAAATCTTGAACTTTCATACAAATCAAAATCATTGCAACCCTTGGTATACTGGAATTCACTGTGGGATATATTTTAAATGTTATCAGTGAGAGGAAGCGCAAAGGAAATAAAAATAACCTAATCATTTATTCAAAATAGAAATAACATCATGCATGTATTTGAAGGTTTCTGTGTAAATGTGCATGGAGCGAACCATTCACCTTTTGGGCTTTTTCAGAAAAATGAAATTAAATTACCTAAGTAGATGTATCTTAAGGAATTATAAATTAGAAACATGGTTTTAATGAACTTAAAAATGTTTATCTTATAAAAACAGATCTGATTTCTAATTTTTAGAATTAAAAAAATTGACAAGGAAAAATATGGGCTGCAGTATAACAAGGGTTTCAAAATGTTAATAGCTTAGATTTTTAACATGCTACTAACACTCACTCTAAAACTATACTGAGGTAGATGGTCATCATAGGATGCCCACACAGATAAACAAAGCACAAACCTTCTGCATATGGTACGACTATCAAAGCTCTGTCAACGAATACAGTGTTTGTCAGATGCTGTGCCACAACTGCTGAGTCCGGATCATGGAACTTAACAAAGCAGACACGGGATGAGACTGGCAAAGGTGAATCACTAAAAAATAAAATAATAGTAATAATAAAACAACAGAAAAAGAATATCAGCTAAAACATAAATGATTTATAAATCATACATTTGCATTCCAAAAGCAAAACAGGCAGACAAAAATATATTTCTGTACATATATTAACTAGTTCAAAAAACAGACATTTCAAATAAAGTACTACTCATTGAATTCATGTAGCAAATTGCATGTAAACAATCAATCATTGTTTAATTTTATAATTTATCAAGTTAAAAAGTTTGAAACTAGTCTCAGAGTTTTTTAGCAGACCACTAAAGTTTCAACATTTTTTTTCATAATACCAATAACAGCTATTTTTAAATGCAGGGAATATGTAATTAGTTTTGGCTTAGAAAACTTTCCATTATGGCTAATTTTTCAGAGTAGAAAATATGAAGAATTTTCCAATTCAGAAACAAAATATTGTGGGAAAGTACATCTATTTGACAAAGAGTTTTCTTGCCCTGCCTACTAAATGTCTTGTCCTTTTTAACCTACAGCATAACTCTTAGGCATTATAAATAATCAGGGCTCCTTCTCTCAGAGCACTTTCAGGGGGAAAAAAAAATTAAGTACACAGGGGACTGTACTCCATCCCCTAGTATTACTATTATGCAAAATTTCAATAAGCAAAAGAGCTACTTCCTTTAGCAAATTGCTTTCTTAGGTAGAACAAAAACAAGTACTAAAGTGCAAGCTATGGCAGCAAGTAAGATACTTTAGTTAGTATATTTTTTTAATACAGGATGGTTTAAATTTCTGCCACAAAACTTTCAGTGAAAGGGACAAATTAAATAAAGGCAGGGGTTGCTCTCTAACCCCACCTCAAATGTTATTTAAAAACTAATGCCCTAAGGCAGTAGTAATCTTATCATCCATAGTACTACATTAAAATCATGTTAAAAAAAAAATTTCATTCCATCTATTGATCCATTAAGATCTCTGATGAATGAAGTACTAAGTGCTTCCTCCTTCATTTCAATTCTGACAATTTTTTATGCACCCAAGGTAAAGGACCATCTTTTCACTATAACAAGTGATTACATCTTACGACTCAATAATGAAAAGGAAAATCCTGTAATATATAGAATGGGGCTTATTAACTTTTCTAATAAACTAGATTTTTATGTGTACATAAAAATGTACTTACATTAGATTTGGTTACATTAGGTGCTTCAGAGAAGTTATTTGCTGAAAAAAAAAGTTCTACTAATTTGTGCACTAACATCAATAAAAATTATTTATGAAGACTAACATGAAGCTAAATAACCTGAGAATCAAACCCGTCAGAACTTACAACTTTACCTAAAGGCACTGCCCATACTAAGGACAGAGCTTAATCTAGGTTCAAAGCAAAGATGACAAGATATTCAAACGGAAGGAATTTCAAGTCATCTTGTTACAGAGGCTTACTGCTAAATGTTTTTGAAAGGATACAGTATTTTTTAAATGTAGACGCTGTTTTTAACGTTAAGTATTACTGGTCTCAAATTTAACAACGTTGCACTGAGAGTAGAGGAACAAATGCCACGTCAGCAGTTTTAGTATCAAAGCTATACAGCACTTTGTACTTGACATCCAAATTTTCAACACTAAATGAAAAAGCTCTCTAAATGCTATAATTTTATAGTCTTAACACCTAATATATAGACTTTAGTAGGCACTCAAATTTCTTAAAAAGTGACCCTTACCATTTCTTTGTCATTGTCTATTGTCATCTGATCAAAAGAAACAAATGACTATCAAATATTAGTTCTTAAGAGAATAAAAACATAACGAACAATTCTTTTAAAAAAATTAGAAAGTACTGCCTACTTGCTCATAACGTATTTTCATTTACTTGGCAATCTAAGATGATTAGTATTTTTTCTACCCACTCATGTCATAGGAATGCTACAATTATTACTTGAGCTATAATCAAAACTGCAAGTAGTGATGAGGTAAAGATAAAAGATAAATAAAAACCATGGAGAAAAGAGTCATAGTAAGTCAACTCAGAAAGGCAGATAATCCATCTCTCGCCACTTCAAAAGGTCTATATATCCACAATTATACTATTATGTTTTCTCAGTTAAAACTTATCAATAAGACATGTTAATATAAGATAGAGAATTGATGTCTGAATATAATTTTCATACCCCAGAATTTTGTGCAAGTATCACTTCTAAAAATGTAAGTCTTTACTCCTTATCTTTGACAACATAAACGAGGCTGGGAGTTGAAATGAGCTAAGGAGCAAGAAGGGAAAAGTGGGCTCTGTATAATGCTTTGCCTTTACCTAAGAGTGGTGGTTGTTTCTAATGTTTCTTGAAATGTCCTCTAAGGGTTGTTTCAGAATCTTCTGAGATGCACATAGAAAATTCAGATTTGTTTTCCACCCCAAGCTCACTGAATCTGAGAATCCTCTTTATAGGAGGGCTCTAATTCTTAACAAGATCCCCAATTGAAATCTGTGCCCATTAAAGTATAAGAACTTCTGGTTTAGTGTATGGATACCATTCTTTCAACTTCCTACCTTAATAGTGTGCTAACCACTACTGGTAATTTTGAGCTTATAAACAAAGGTATCTTTTAAGCCCTCCCCCAAAATAGCAGGCATGTAACAAAGGTACCATTCACCTAAAGAGTTGACCCTGCTGACCTCATATGCCCTCTCCCTCACCGTGTTTTTATTCAGTTTTTCAGTTACTGCATAACTGTGACATATGCTTCACTGAGATCACTGCCCTATAAACACTCCAGTTGTATTTTTCATTATGAAATCACATTGAAACTAAGTATTTGAAAAATAACCTAAGTGTAAAAGAGATTCCACTCACAAGTTGCTAGGCTAAATCAAAATTACGATCAAGTAGTAAAAGGGTTCACAAATTGGGATTCAAACACTAGGTCTGACATTGGTAGAGTGGCTTTGGTCTACAAAACAACCTATATGAATTTCAGTTCACCCATTTGTGAAACAAGGTAAAATACATTTTTCCTCTGGATTTGTAAGGACTAAAATAAAATAAGAAAGCATGCAGTATATAACAGACCCAATGTTGAATTTCCAATATGCACTTTAGGAACAACTAGAATCAAAGTAACTGTTTTTCTTTTTAAAAGACAAATGAGAAGAACAATGACAAACTTTCAAATAGCTCTAGGGCTGCCATACTGAAGAGATTAGAATAATATCTGTTGTGCAGACAGACAGTATTATCAGTGGGTGAAATTATGCAGGCCAGCAACTTTTGGCTTAAAAGAATTAAGAAATAGATGAATTCAATAATAAAACAAGGGGAGAAACCTTCTTGAGGAGGTTGTCACTGAAATGTTTGGCACAATCTCAAATCCCAGTATTCCTTCTCACCCCCCAAATAGGCAGGGGTTCACCTATATATGTACTTTTAAAATGCCCCTCCCCCACCCCCGGTGACAATGACGACCCCAAGGGTCTTCATATTCTAGAAAAGGAAGAGAGATGAACTTAATCTTCAGTTACTGATTGGTGCTATAGAGAAAAACTATGCAATTAAGTTGAATACAAAAGAGCAGGGGTGTTGTGTGTTTTTTGTTGTTTTTTAATACAGGGTGATGATGCGAAGGCTTCTCTAACATTTGAGCGACAAAAGGAAGCAAGCATCTCATGGCCTTATCTAGGAGAAGAGTTCCGAGTGGACATAATGCTTTTTGGGGTTCAAAACATACACACATGCACAACATTAAAAATATCAAGTGGCAAATGTGTTTATAATATTCAGAATTTTATGTAATCTGAGCCACTTAATCTTATTCTATGAGTAAAATTAACCCTTTTGGACTACTAAGACTAGGTAGTACATTATCACCAGCAAGGCAGTGTTGTAAATTGTAGCAAGCTTAAAGAAATTGCCAACAAAGTATTTCCAAATTGTGTAGGTCAGGTTAGTTAGCTATTGTGACTTAAAATTAGCAACAAAATCAACATTAAATAAACAAAAGTAGACATTACGTAAGTATTCAATTCAGGAAGGCCACTATGGTAATATAACATTCAATAATACAGTGTAACTTCTGTACATTTTCAGAAGAGAAAATGGTGTGCATGTGGGAATATATATGAAGGAGTCAAAGAGCAAAAAAGGTGTCAATTTTTATCTCCTTCTTCCAATACAGGGAAAGCAGTCCTCTTAATGCAAAGTACACCAGATCATGTTATCTGGTGCACATCCATTACTCTGGTTGTTATGAAACTACTCTTCAGATTACAAAGCAAAAAGCCATACTCTGGTCCACAGAGACTCCCTCTAAGATCCTGATCATGCATAAGGTAAAAGAGGAACCAGAAAACTGCCTATATCTGTCATCTTTTTTATAAATGAATCATAAAAAGAGCATCTTCGAAATAAAAAAAGTACTTTGAAGTCAGCAACTCTAACAGAATTCTTAACCTGTGGGACTGGAAACAATTATTTTATAAATAAATCTAGTATCTCAAATACTTTGAATAACATGATCACAATAATCAAATGTGTCACTCTCATTTTCCACATTTTACTGTTTATTAACTTTCTAACAATAAAGAGTATGTTGCAAAAAGACTGAGTAACAGCAAAATATCTATTCCTATATATTCATATTATGAAAGCTGTATGTCCTCCATTATCAAAGTCAAATGTCCATTCAAAATAACTATAAAGAAAACATGTTCCAAGAATTCTACACTTCATGCAAATTAACAACTCCTGAAATCTCTCTGCATGTATATTCCCCTAAAAATTAAAAACACAACAATTTGAAAACAGTAAAAATCATCTGAAAATATTTTATGTAGGAAATGTGGAAATATGGTAATACTTAACAAATATCACAGTATAATCAAATTATATTAACTACTTTGGTGTACAAATGTACATAGATTATTGATTTATCATATCCACCAAAGCAGTGGATTCCTTGAGGATTCCAATTTCCTGTTTAGTTCTTATGTGACATCAAAAAACTCAGTGGGTACCGAGTTTATTGGCTGTAAAATTTACCACATTTTATCTTACTTCATATTTAAATTTTTTTCTTCACAGTAATCCACTCATTTAATACTTTTGCGATAAAAATAAAAGTGAACAGGATAACAACGAAAAACCATACATTCTAAATTAAAAATTTAACAGCCCATCCAATTCCTTCCCAAGAACAATTGTAAAACATAAATGTATACCTTTTCTTTTTAACAAAGAAAAACCCTTGGTTTCAGCTATAGCACATTTTTGTCATAAAAATTCAATATTCAGGTTCATCGTCTGTCAAAAATATCAACTATGACTTGTATTAACTAGGCCAGAATCACTGAACAGCAATACTCAGCAATAAGTGAACCACGGCCTACAAATTTTAAATTCAATACCAAATTAACATGGGAATGAATAATTTTTCAATTTCCAAAGAACTCAAAGAAACACTTGGTTTTTTAAAAAACGAGATTAACCTATGCACAAAATACACAAACTGCAGTTGACTTGCTTTAAGTGCCCAAAGAACGACCACGGCGGCACAATATAAGGGAAATAAAAGTCCCGAGATTAAGAACCAGTGTCTCCTAATCCCCCGAACTCTGGCCTTCCTCTTTGCACTATTAGCAGGACTAATATGCAGATTCTTTCAGAAGTACAAGCAACAGCTAGTCTCAACTAAAGCAACCTGGTCCAAGGAAGCGTCGACAAGGGCCTAGGAAATGGTGTAGTTAGGCCCAGGCTGGGGAGGAGTTAGCAAAAACAGCGATGGTGGACGATACTCACTCCGGCGGGAAGAGGCGCAGTTCGTCGATCTTGCCTAGGAAACCGAAGAGGGTCCGCATCTGCTCAGAGCTAGCGCTCGGGGAGACATTAGTCACCTGGATTACCTCGGTGCCGCCGCCTCCGCCGCCGCCGCCTCCGCCACCCGGCCCGCCGCTGGGGCCCGGGCCCGCAGTGCTGGGGACGACGGTAGTGTTGCTCATGGCGCTGCTCGCGTTCTCGCTCCTGCTTTAACACATCAAACACACAACAAACAGTGAAAGGGAGGGGAAAGAGGAACCGGTTCGTCGGAGAGGAGACAGAAGGGTGTCCGATGTTACAACCGCCGCCGCCGCCGCCGCCGCCACCGTTTCTCCGCCCCGCCGCTTGCCGGGGGGAGGGAAGAGAGCGCGCGAGTTCGAGACCACGAGAACACAAACGGTCGTCCCCACCTCGCCTCCAACCACCTCGTCAGTCTCAGGCCCGAGATCCCACAATGCCTTGCGGTGCACGGGCACGTCACCGTCGGCTCCGCCCCGCGTAGGCCCAACAAGCCTTGCTCGCAGCCAGAGAACCGCGAGGCACCGTGGTATAGTGAAAGGCGTCATCCTTCTTTGCTCCTTTTTTTCAGAAGTGGAAGGCATTAATTTTTTTAAAGCAATATTCATTCCCCTGCAAACATATGCATACTTTGGTAACCATTCTTATTAAAAATGCCCACGATATTTATTTATAGAGTATTATCTATAGATCTATAGTTACTAATGAAATTTCCAACCTATCAAGATATTCCTCCTCACCACTATTTTTTGAATCTTTACATACATTTTGGTAACAATAAGTTATAACTGATATACAACTAAAGTCTTCAAAAAAGATCTATTTTAATGTTATACTTACTAGTGCTTCATAAGCTAATTTTATTTAAATTGCATTTTTAAAAGCATATTGTCAAGTACCTAAATATATCCAAGTATAAGATCTGCAATTTCTACCAAAAAACTTGCTTTACATGCACATTCTTGGTTAAAATAATTTTGAAGCTTCTGACTATATAAAAAGATGTTTGCCTAATTTCAACCTCATCTAACTATCCTATTTTCATCCAGTGTTATGATTTGTAGTTCCCCAAACCTGACAAAATCTTTCATTTCACTGTGCCTTTATGCAATAAAGTTATTAATGACCTCCTTCTTTTTATCTAACTGCCATCCTCTGTAGGACCTTCCTTCCTTCACTACCACAACTTCTGTAAGCAGTAGGGGCTTCCTCTTCCCAACAACAAAGGATACATATAATTTGTTCTACTGACATGTGTCCCTCCCTGCCAAAGCTATGAGTTTTTTGGGTCAGTTTAGGACCTAGCATAAGGTCTGCCACATAGTGACCTATGTGTTAAACACATGCATAAATATACCTTAATAACATAGCCATTTATTCTAAGACAATTGTTAAATAATTTACTTGACCCTCAATATTTTTGGATGCTAAAATCTCATGCCCTATGGAATATTTTTGTTAGTAAATACCTCTAAGGAATAACGCAGTTAATAGTGTAATATGTGAGAAATTAGAACACAAAGTTACTGAGATTTAGATGTAGTGCCAATTGCCCAGGTTTAGTTACTAGCTAAGTCAGTTCTGCTAGTTCTTATACAGAAGAGGGATGGGTTGATGAATGTAAGCCTCAGCAAAATTACAAATTACAACTAATTGTGCATCACTCATAAATGTCTATCTGTGAATATTAAAAAGCCAAGTAATTAATTTTCTTATTTGAATCAGACATATGTAACTGCCAATTACAGATTCTTTGCTGTTTGATAGTTAATTTGTATAACAGGATCTAGAAAATGGAGGTCATTCTAGTGGCACAGCCCACATTACAAATCCAAACATGTCAGCCTACACTTATGGGAAATACCAGTCATGGAAACCTAACATACATCCATCATAATTCTCCACCTCACCTTTAGCTAGCTCACCTTACCCTAGAAAATAGGACCTGCTAGCCTTGTAAGGAAATCACCCACCTCCTGGCAAATCATGCTGTTTCCACATTGCCTCTTCTAACGCCCTATAAAACACTCTTGCCCAAAATTACTTGAGAAGTGTGCTCCACTGCTTGTGAGGCAACGTACTCCCCAATCCATGGATTGCTTTCCCTTGAATAAACATCAAACTTGTTACAAAATTGTTTTAGTTTTGTCATTTGACAAGTTCAATATGTATCAGGAGTGCCTTCTATGTGCCAAGCATGCTACAATTTTCTATAATAAAAAGACAAATAACACAAAGGCAGAGTACATGCATGACTTTTTTTTAAATGTTAGTATCTTTTTATTTTAAATGTTAGTATCTTTTTATTCTCTGTGCTAGACAGAAGTCTTTTACATTATTCTACACTTTTCTGTATGCTTGACATATTTCATAACTAAAATTACATATCCAAACCAAATAAAAAGATAATTCTGTGATAAAATCTTCTAAATCATCAGAAGCCAGTTTATGTATAATAACTTTCAGAACATACAGATAGAGGACACTTCCATATGGAGAAACAACATAGAAAAGAACCTTATTGAAATAAGAAATACATATATATATATATATATATATATATATATATATTTTTTTTTTTTTAGGTGAGGCAACCCTTAGTTGACCTCACAGATTGTGAGGACCTTGTCAGTTTACAATCCCTTATTTTTTATTTTTATTTTTCACACCTACAGCACCTGGTCTTCCTAGGTTGCCTCCCACCCAGGTACTAACCAGGCCTGACCCTGCTTAGCTTCCGAGATCAGATGGGATCGGGCTTGCTTGGGGTGGCATGATCGTAGACAGGAATATTTCTGAATGTTTTATTTTCAAATTATCCAGCAGCTAGAAAAAATACTGGATTTAGAGCCAGAACACTGGTCTAAAATACTACCTTATCATTTATTAAGTGTGATCTAAGAAAATTTTACTTCACTTCTAAGAAACTACCTCAATCAGGAGCTGACTGAGGAGCTGAATCATAATTTTGAATATCCTCTTATGTCTAACAAATAGGTTAAATAATTTATTAATTATCTTGCATTTTATTGTTTGTTTCCCATAGAAATGAAGTAGCTAAAGGCAAATAAACATTTAAAGCAAAATAACAAATATATCCAATCTATCTTAGTTTTAAATCACTTCAGATTTCTTTAGGCTCCCAATAAGCAAGACTATAAGAAGTACAAAACCTGGAGATAGGTAGGTATCATGGCTGACTATTTTCTTTAACCCCAGCATCATAAGAGGCTATGAAAGAACTCTAAAATTCCTTCAAATATTACACACCTACTATCATCTAGAATTTTCTTAGTCATTAGGAATACAGCAGAGAAGATAAGCAATGTCCCTGATGTCATGAAACTTCAAGACTAGTATGGCAAACTTTCAATAAACACAAAGATATAAGGCAGTAATGTGCTGTGATGAAAACAAACCAGGACAGGAGATGGTGGAGAAGGTGTTATCTAAGGCTGAGACTTTAAGGAGGAAGCAAGCCATTTGAATTTCTGGGGTAGGAACAATCCCAGCAGATGATATAGCTGATTAGAAAGGTCCTGAGGGTAAGAACAAGTTTGAAGAAAATAGGAAGACCATTTTTTTTGAATGAATGCTTTCTGGTTTATATTTCAGAGGGAAACTTATATGGAGATTCTTCCTGTCTATACCATGTGGGAAGGGAAGTGAAAGATGTATATACAGGGAAGAGTCAGAGCTCATCTTTGGGGATGAGTTAGGAAAGGCTTCCAGATATATTTGAATGATAAATACTACCTGTCTCACTAAGGGTTAATGCAATTTCTAGTCCAACGCAAAAAGTAACTTGTCATTTTGGCCTATGTAGTCCTTTTGGCTTATATGTGCACATTACAGTGCATGATTTCTGATAGGCTTTTGAAATACAGAAAATAAGTTACAGTCTCCCCATAATAGGGCCCTAATGCTCATAGGTAAGGAATACCACTACCCCACTACTAAAAAAATTTTAAATGGGTGCTTGATATTGGCAGGAAAGTCTGTCAAATGCTTTAAGCAAATTCTCAAAAACAATACCAATCCTCACAGTCATAATAAACAAGCTGTAGTATTTGCCAATCTCAAGCTTCTAAATATCTCCTGTATTAAAGAATGAAACCAGACCTCTATTTTACATTACTCACAAAAAATAACTTAAAATGGATTAAAGACTTAAAGTTAAATGAAAGACCTGAAACTATAAAGCTCCTAGAAGAAAATACACAAAAAATCTCCTTGACATGGGATTTGGCAATAATTTTTTTTTTGATATGACAACAAGGACACAAACGACAAAATCAAAAATAAACAAGAGGGACTATATCAAACTAAAAGCTTCTACACAACAAAGGAAACCAAACCATCAACTAAATGAAAAGACAATCTATGAAATGGGAAAAGATATTTGCAAACCATATGTTTGATAAGGGGTTAATATCCAATACATACAAGGAACTCATACAACTGAGTTAAAAATGGGCCAAGGACCTGAAGAGACATTTGTCTAAAGAAGATATATGAACGGCTAATGGGCATACGAAAAAATTGCTCAACATCACTAATCTTTAGGGAAATGAAAATCAAAACCACAATGAGATAGCACCTCACTTGTTAGAATGGCCAGCATCAAAAAGGTGAGAGATAAAAAATGCTGTGGAAAAAACGGGATCCTTTGCGCATGGCTGATGGGATTGTAAATCTGGTATAGTCACTATGGAACACAGTATGAAGGCTCCTCAAAAAGTTAAAAATAGAACTATCATATATGATCCAACAATCCTACTTCTGGGAATCTATGTGAAGGAATGAAAATACTGTTGAAAAAGATATCTGCACCCCCATGTTCATAGCAGTATTATAATTGCTAAAAAATTGAAACAACCTTTAGTGTCCATCTATGGATAAATGGATAAAGTTGTGATATATGGTATAATATTATTCAGCCATAAACATGAGGCAATCCTGTCATTTGCAACAACATAGATGGATCTTTAGGGCATTACATTAAGTGAAATAAGTCATACAGAAGAAAAACAAATACTGTATGGTTTCACTTATATGTGGAATCTAAAACAAATAAGCAAATTCATAGAAAAAGACATCAGATTTGCAGTTATCAGAGGCAGGGGTTGGGGGAAGAGGGAACTGGAAGAAGGTGGTTAACGGGTACAAGTTATAAGGTAAACAAGTATGAGCAAGGTAATGTACAACATGATGACTATATTTAACTGCTGTCTGATATATATGAAAGTTGTCAAAATAGTAAATTCAAAGAGTTCTCATCACAAGGAAAAATTTTTTTTTTCTTTTGTATCTATATGAGATGATGAATGTTAACTAAAGTTACTGTGGTAATCATTTCATGATATATATAAGTCAAAGCATTATGCTGTACATCCTAAAATTATATAGTGCTATATGTCAATTATATCTCAATAAAACTGAAAAAAAGAGGACACTTGTAGTAAAGACATTTCTAAGAAAAAAAACCTGATGTATTTAGTTAGAAGGTCTCTAATTAAAAGATAGAATAGGCACAGTATGTACTATCACTTTACCCACGGGACACCATGTCCCAGTTGGATAGGTCACATCACCTCTGTTACTATTAGCCACCTTCTTACACATTAATGGAAAAGATGGTGGAGTCCTCTAAATTGACACAATTTTACAAATATAAAAAGCAACAAGCCTTTTATTAAATCAGTTGTTTAGCAGATAATTCCCTCTAGCAAATATACTTTTTGAGGCCAAGGAAAGCAATGTTTCAATCTGTGTTTCTAATGTCCAACAATGTCATACTAGAACAAAGTCAGAAAATGTGCTAGAAACTTTACAAATACCTCACATAACCTGTTCAACAAAGGTATGGTGAATGAACACAGGAATGTAGTTGTTAGATTTACAGGTAAACTTGACTGAGTTAACTCTCAAAGTATTTGGCTATATATTTTATTCCTTATAGCTATAGAAAGCAGTAAGTAAAACCTAGGAAATAAACTGCTGCTTACAAATCTGTAACTTTTTAAAAAACTTATTCGTAGATCTATTTTAATTTGTATTTCTGATTCTACAAATTAGATAATTGTATTTCTGTTCTAGTTCTATAACTTAAGACAATTCTACAAATATGAATATCTATTTTAAAATAAAAATTGTAAACCCCATTCTCCCATTTCTTCTTCTCCACCTAAATGAAGGGGAGAAACTAATGGATGAGTTAGCATTAGGAGACTGATGAACAGGTGGATGGAAACACACCAAGACAGAAGAAAAGTCTATTTACATTTATTTCCAAGTACTTATTTTGTATTGTTTAACCTATATTGTCTATCAATAGCAGGGGTTCTTTATCTATATTTTAAGACTGACAGCATAGGGTCAGTCTTAACCTCTTGAAACTGTAGGCAAATATCTACATGTACTCATTTTTCAAAGCTTTATTTTTATGATGAACATAGACCAAAAAAGGTAAGAAGTTTGAGCATTTAGATACTATTGTCTATATCCATACGCACAGGATTCTCGGCTATCGTGCATATGCTTGCAAAATCAGTCTACATACTTGTACAGCTTTGTTTGGCTTTCTTGACTGAATGGGGTCAATGAAAATATTTGGATGGGGAAGCTCCACGTATAGACTACTCAGTATTATCCTCCATATTACATAAGATTCTTTTGGAGTCTCAACTGAGAAAAGGCCATTTGAGGGACTGCTTCACAATTTTAAAAAAGAAAAATTCAGTAGAAAAAATTCATTAGAGTTATATAAATTTTGAAGTAAATAGCTTCAAGCATTTTCATATTAATTTTTTTCCAATCAAGGAATTATACACTTGGCATTTGTTGAGTATTGCTCTAAAATGAATTTCATCTTAACAAAAGAAAATTATTTCTAAAGAGTCTTTTAAAACTGGTCAAAACAAAAGTGTTCTCACTCAGTAACATGAGGATCTACAGTAACTGAATGCTTTTTAAATGCCTTTTAATCCTCACAACACTTAAAAGGTGCTACAGTGATTAAGAATGCAGGCCTAGAGTCAAACTGAGGGAATCTATCACCAATTAGGATAACTGTGAACTTTGACTCGTTACTTTGTGTTTTAATTTCCTCCACTGAAAAACAAATGATGCTCACCTCACTCCGTTGTTGTGAGGATTATGAGAGAATAATAATACAAATGCTTAGAAAATAAACATTACTTTACAAATGGTTACCTCCACTGGGTTCTATTTTATACCATCACTCTATTTTAGGCTGGTACTTTGGACTAATGCTATTTCATCATTCACATGAAAAATATAAATCAGAAAAGTTAATACACATAGAAGAATTTCTTATTTAAAATCCCACATTTTAATATGGGATTTGTGGCATCTTAAAATTTTATTACAATAAATGCAAAATGTTAAATATTCAAACTATATGAATGTAATAAGTAGAAGCCTCCCATTCCATTCTCCTATGCATGTTCTCAACTACTAAAGTATGTGCTGCCTATGTATAATTAGCCATGTGAACTCCAATTCCCTTATGTAAAAAATGGGAATAATATCATTTAAAGTTTTTAAGATTAGATACATTGTAGATACGAAGCACTTAGCACAGTGCCCAGCACAGGGGCACTCAGCAGCAAAAGGTGTATACTGTTACAGGAAAGTCTGTGTTCAACTTCCTCATCTTTTCAATGGATGAATAATAACAACAACATTTTTGTCTTACCTTAGAGCATTATTATCAAATATAATACTTTGTAAACCATTAAATAATAGTAAACATGTGAAATATACTATTATTAGATGCTCTTTTTCCTTTGAGAGGCTGCTACAATGGAAACATGATACCAACAGAGTTCAAATTTTTCATATTCATTTTGATTCTAAAGCAGCACTTTACCAATAACATGCATAGATCGATGGATGACTAAACAAACATTCCTTTTCTAATAAAACACAAATATTTCATGGAAAACTCTAGATAGGCTTTAATTACTTCTCTACATTTTTAGAGCAAGAGTATTATTCTTATTTTCAAAAGATACAACTGCACATATGCTTGATAAATATTAAAAGTACTATGACATGGGTCAGAGCAACAGACTATGAAATGACCACGATTTTTTTTAAAAGAAAAATATTACTAAGTACATGAAACAATCTAAATTCCTGACACACATTCAACGCCACAATGCTTCTTTCCTCAATTTGCCACCCTAGACACTTGAAACTATGAACTGAAGTTAGTTTTAAGCCACAATTAGCTCATACTGATCTAAAGCATGTGGAGACATTGATCAAATAATTACTTTGAGGAAGAGGAAGAGATGGTAGAAATGCAACTTTCTAGGAAATGAGGAGTTAAAAGAAAAGCAAAAAGTTTAACATCTTAAAGACAAAAAATAATCAAAGCTACATTAACTGTAGATAAATTGAGTGATGAGTGCAAAACATGTATCTCTAGAAATATGGGGAGCATAGCTGGGTTCACAGATTTGCATTGTAGGGACCAAGTAGTAAATTTTCACTAGTATTTCAACACACCAATGATGTTATCTTTCAAATAATTTAAGAGTGATATATTAAAGAATAAAAAAAAAATGATGTAGGAAAAAACTGTGGACGGATTCTGAAAGTTAAACTACCATTTTTCTAAATTGCAATTTGAGTATAAATATTCCACTTTGAAACTGAGTATCAAATTGTTAAATAAAAATTTGATTGTGATTGTCAATAAACTACCAAATTATTCACATTCCCCACCACTCATCAATTTAAGTTGACACTAAAAATAAAAATAATGATCTAAGGGACCACATCCTGTATTATTAAACGGTTGAGGAGCTTTGCTCATATAGAACAATATTTCTCATTTAAAGTTTCTCTCCTTTTGAAGTCTTGAGTAAATGAACTTGCAAGCCGAATCCAACAGAACAAAATTGTTGGCAGAAGTGATATAAAGTCAAAATTTTAAATAGGGTATTTTGATTAAAACTAAAACTAATTTTTAAACATATTTATTAGGTGGTGGTTTTACATGTGTTTAAAACAAAGACAATGATACTATGAAATACATTCTAGGGTTTGCTGCCCCAATTTTCTCTCTGTATTGCTATACTATTTTAAAGCAAACAAATTAATAAAACCTATACAATTAACATTAAAATTAAGACGTTAAGTCACAGAGCACATCTATCTTGAAAAACCAAGAAAACTGTCATTAAAGATTAAAAGAAAGCATCGCTGAGAATAATGCAAAATATTTTCAGCTGATTCTAGAAAAACGAATAAACATTACCATAGAGTTTTTATTTAATGATATAAGAATGCTTTACAATTACTGTTTCAGCTTTTTTTAATAAAAAGAAAATAACCAAAAACTGAAAGAGTAACGAATTTTTAAAAAAATTTAAAACTAGTTCCTCCACTTCACGTGAAAAACACTAGCATGTAAAAGCCTTTATTTATTTTTTTTTATAAGAGGAAAATGAAAATGACACTTTCCTAAAACTGGAAGACTAATATTCTTTTGTATTGAAAATAGAGATAATTATATGACTCAACACTTGAATCAAATATTAAAACCGCTAGAGCAAGCCTACTATTTCATGATTCAAAAGAAAGAAGGAGCACAGGGAACAAAGAATATAGAAATGAGTAATCTAAAATAAAATGCACTGCCTCCATCAGAAAAAAAATTATCACACACAATTCCAACAAAATACAATTGAAAGCCACATCTGAAACTATGACTAAAAAAGCAAAATATGCACTGCCTTCAAAGAAATAACATAGAATGTTTTCTACTAACCACTTTTAAAAGTTTGCAGTTATAGACCGAATTGAAAAACAAATGTGAAACACTTAAATTTTTAAAGGAAACTAAAAGACATGAGTAACAAACACCTTTCAAGTTGAATATTTAAAACAGGACGAGCCAATGTCTTATGTAACTTTGCTCTCGATTTTGATAATTTAAAAGCAAACTATTGATGGAGTAAGGGACAAACATAGAAATTTTTATTTGAGTAATAAGTATAAGAGGATGTAAAAAAATTCAACTAAAAAACATTTAACATTTAATAAGCAATATATATTAGGACCAACTCCAATCAGTAATGACAATGTTAAAAAGTAAAATGTTCTACCAATAAATAACTTTACCATAAAACAGTTCTCACAGATAAGGCAATATTCTGAAAGATAAACAGAACACTGATTCAAAGTAGGCTAAATCTAAATCTATTACTGTACACCAAAAGAAACTTCCTACAAATTTCTGCAAAGCAAATTCACTTTGCTCATTTGATAACTTTTTTTAAACAAATGTCTTTAAAAATTTTGCACAAATTAATGGCATTTTCCTTTACTATAATTTCTAAATTTGCCTCAAAAAATCCATTCTATCAATTGAACCTTTCAGCTTTGAAAAAAATCCAACATGTAGCAATATTCTTAAGTGTAACAGGCATGTGTGAAAATGTCATACTAAAATTTTAATGGTGGAGAAAAGCTGCTCTATCTTACTTTGAAAATAGCCTTACTTTCCCTTATGAAACAAAATAGTATTTTTGGTGATGTAATTCTTAGGTTCAACATATTTTTAGTTTCTCCCCTTTTTAATTTAGTGAAGAAGGTGGAAGAAACCTTCCATTACTTTAATAAAATGAATATAATAAATTATATCTAGACAAATTATATTGCAAAAGGTAGCTATGCAGTAGTCTCCAGCCCTTGCAAAGTAGACATCCATTCATATTATTTTAATAATCCAAGTAAAAAAATACTTTAGCTTAAATGCTCACACTGAAAAAGAGCTTGGTTTTTTGTTTGTAATGCATTCTTCCTAAAGTAATATAATTACTACGAGATGCTAATTCCCACAAATATAACTATATATAACTATAATCTCTCATAAAGAAGCTCATTTCAAGTTGATAAGCTTTTGGTTCCCATCAATTGAGATAAAATTTTCCCAACTGCACGAGGAAATAATTTCACCCTCAATTTGCTCAATCTGCACTTGCTACACAGGTACAATACATAGTATATTATAAATATATATACTAGTAACATTTTTACATGTTAGTTTATACCATAACTGTTGTATATGGTCCCTTGGATTTTTCACAATTGCTTTACTTTTCCATGAAACAGGATATGCTTCTCTTATACAGAATGCAACAATGTTTCAACATAATACTTTAATTAAACATCAATAAAGAAATATTTAACTTGAAGTGGAAGCACAATAAATGAAAAAAATTACACCCCGCAAGTTATTTAAAACAATGTTGAACTAAAGAAGAATTTATTGTAGTGGGAGGGGTGGCTATTGTAAACTACACTTGAATTTATCCTTGAAAGGTAACATCTTACATAAGAGAAAAAGGTTTTTCTCTAATAAATAAATGTCTTCTAAAACAATTGAAGTGTCTCTTAAAATGGTTCCAGGATAAAAGCAAGTTGAAAATGATGAAATAAAAACTACCAGGCAAATCATAATGATTAATAAGAAAGGTTTTGCAGAGAAATCTAGGTTCAAATTCCTGGCCATACCACTTACACAAACTGTGACTTTGGCAAGTTTCTTAATCCCTTTTAGCCTCAATTTTTTCATCTACAAAACTGGTCATTGTGCTAAATAAGAAACAGCAAAATTAGTTATTTTGCTGAGTCTGGTAAGGGCTCAATAAGGTGGCTATAATGAATATTGTCAAGGTAAACTGAGGTGGAAGAACCTCATTAATGACGTCTCAAAAACTCCTATGGTTCTTGCTTTGAAACCCACTCCTTTCTGGCTGGGTACTGTAATTACTGGTACTTTTCTGCTGTTCACTTTTAGTGTAAAGGACTTTACAAAACTAAGGAAAAAAATAGCGAGAGGGGGGTTAAAAACTGAATTTTATCCCTAAATAAAAAAAGAAAAAAAAAAAGAAAAAAAGAACTGAGCTTTAAAAGTGATCAAGTAAATTGTTTAAAGTTACATAGCTTGTAGAATTCGGAAGCAGATGGAATTCGAACTAGCATCCCTAGACTGCGAAGTCCAAGCTGTTTTCACTATACTAAAGCTTGCGCCTCTGCTTGTCTCCCTAAACTGTCTGGTAGAAAGAACATTTATAATTAAGCATCCCCCTTCCTCCTCCCTTTCTCTGTTGCCAACCCTTCCATCTCAGACTACCTCCTATGCTGGGCTATTATAAACTCAATACGGCAGGCAACAGGCCAGATGCACTAATTCTAGGAATTGGAGTACAGGCCCAAAGAACAGAAATCTGTTTTACTTCCTACGCCGGACGGAAGGTCTGGCGCCACTACCACCAGCGATGAACACAGGCTGGGGTCCAGAGAGGCTGCAGACCGCGCCCAGGTCTCAAGTTTTAGTAAAGGCCCATGTTCAGGCCAGGCGAGGAGGGAAGAGGTTATTCTTTCCCGACACCCTGGCCACGGTGGGTGCACAGAGAAGCATGGAGTCGCAGGAATAGTGCACACGATAAACCCTAAAGTCCCTCTTCAGCCGGTTAAACACACTTACTTGAGCGAAGTAATTTCAAGACACAAGGCCGGCACCGGCAACGGGAAGGGCTCCTCTGTCCTCCAGCCCCAGGCACGGACAGTGACGGCATTGGGGCCGCGCCGCCAAGAGTGAAGGCCCAGGGCCAGGTTCACGGAGCGCGCGCTCCCGGCAGGGGCGGGGCCCCAAGTGGCGCAGCCTTTAAGCGTCACGCGCCGGGCTCTGCTTCTGGACCCGGGGTTTGAACATGTCGCGCCTGAAGGCAGTTGCTGAGCGGAATACGCAAGCAGGTTTCAGAGCTGAAAGGAGAGACTGCGGTGCTTCAGTACCCCAGGGGCTGTTAAAGGCGGCGAGGAAGAGCGGCCAGTTAAACCTGTCGGGTCGGAACCTCAGTGAAGGTAAGGTCCAGAGGTTATGAGCCGATTGTGCGTCCTTTCAGAAAGCACTTGCCCCTGGTAGCCTTTTCCTCAGGCCTGGCTTTGGCCACCTTTGCCTCAGGTCCCTAGGCAGGATCCCAGCGCTCTAATTCAGGCACTCGTCACTTTTCCATCGGCTCGGTCAGTTCAGTTCCTAATTTCGCTCTAGGAGTCACTGGTGAAGGGACCTTGCTGGGAATATGGCCAAAATTTAAAAGGGCCGCTTTCCAGGATTCCCACAGTCTATGAGATAAACAAAATTAGCTATCAAATAATGAGCACATACTTTGTTTATTTGGCCCTCATTTTCCCCCTCTTAAGAGTGAATGCCACTCTTCCCTATCAAGACCCTTTTCTTGGTGCAGCTGGGCAGAGTCCTAAATACAAGGAATAATGAGCATATTTCCTAAACTGCTAATCAAGTTAAACGCCAGAAAGAATGAATCTAGAACCATCCTGAAAAACCTAAAGATCAACGAGCACAAATCCAGATACCATGAATGAATAATGGCCAGATGCTCTTCTGATTACATTTTGTATAAGGGTGGGAGTGGAAAGAGTGGAAAGAGAAAATATAACGTTCTTTCTCAAATTTTTTCTTCTATTTGTCAGGTTTTAGTCTATCCAGGGTGAAAACCTGCCATGTAGAGAGTAGACCAAACAAAAACTTGCTAAATGAATGAAAGGATATATAACAAAATCTCTGCTCTATTTGATAAAGCTTTTAATGAATGGGAGAATAATTATTTTAAAACTACTGATGTGCCTATACACTTGCTTTTCCAAAAGAATGGAACATTTTCCTTTATACCTGACTAGGGCTCACTCCTTTGCTTCCTATAAAGATTCTGCTCAGAGGTCATACCTCAGGCCCTTCCTAAGTACCTATCTTTACCATTGCTAACACTCTTTTTTCTCTTACCTGTTTAATTTTTAAATAGCTCTTAACCACTATGAGAATTTATAGTATACGTTTGTTTATTGTCTTCCCTGCCCTCCCACCAGAATGTTAGTTCGGTGAGGTCAGGGAGCTTTGTTTGTTTTTGTAGTCCTAGCACCTGAAATAGTGCTTAATATGTAGTAGATTCTTATTAAACATTTGTGGAATGAATAAGTGAATGAATATTTCCAAATAACAAAGTAGTGTGCCGGAATGTACTTATTGATGGGACCCAGATGATTTAGTCTATTAAAGTTTTAGGGAGTAAATGAATTTTGACTCTTAGCTTCATTATGACATGGATCAGAGCTGTTTAGGTTATTATCATATAAACAGCCTAACAAAATACTTGGCACATACTACGTACTTAATAAATTATGTCAAATGAGTGAATCTTTCATGGGAGAAAAAGATATAAGTGGGAGAGGCTTGTGGCATTTGTAGCTTACATATCAAAAAGCAGTTTTTGTTAACCATAATATAGAAGGTGTTTATCTATAACCTTCAGTTTCATCTATTGTCAGTCAACCTTAAACACCCAAACTGCTGTAATTCTGAACTATAGTAGTCCTTTATATGGAGCAATACTCCTTATCTTTGTATCTTTGCTAATGTACCTTTGAGATACTTATCTTGCTGTGCCTTATTTTCTCATTTATAATGTAATAATAATAGGACCTACTAAGGTTTAAATGAGATAATACACATAAAGTGACTAGTACATAAAAAATAAAATGCTGTTATCATTGCAATAGCCTACTAAGGGGATTCCTGGATTTCTTGTTTTCAATCTCACTCTCTAAGTCATTGTCATTACCAAGAGTTAACTTTCCAAAACACGTATCTTATTATGTCACTCACAGCATTTAATGACTCCTCATAGCCCTCAAGATGCAGTATAAAGTTCTTAGTACAACATACAAGAGCCTTTTGAAATCTTACCACTGAGTATCTACATAAGACCTCCCATGTCTTTTCAGATTCCTATGCTTTAACAATGACAAGAACAAAAACAATTTTCTCCATAGTTTACATTGCTATTCACTCTTAGTGTTAAACAGTTCTCAGTTTTGATAAATGCATGATGCCATGTATCCACCATCACAGTATCATATAGAATAGTTTCTTGCCCTAAGAATCTCCCAAGCTCTACCTATTTTATTCCTACTCTGCTTCACCTGAAGCCACGGCAACTACCAGTCTTTTTTACTGTAGTTTCGCCTTTTCCAAAACGTCATATATTTGGAATCAGAGTATATAGCTTTTTCAGACTGGCTTTTTTTCACTAAACATATGCATTTTAGTTTATTTCTTTTTGTAACTTGAGAGCTCATTTCTATTTGTCATTGAATAGTATTTAATGATAGGTATGTACCATTTTGTTTAACCATTCACCTTTTGAAGGACACCTCAGTTGCTTACAGTTTTTGGCAGTTTTGAATGAAGCTGCTATTTGCGTGTGTGTTTTTGTGTGGACATAAGTTTTCAATTCATTTGAGTATAAACCTAGAAACCCTATTACCGGATCACATGGTAAGACTGTGCTTAACTTTATAGGAAATTGCCAGACTGTTTTCCAAAGTGAATGTACCATTTTCATTCCTACCAGCAATGAATGAAAGTTCCTGTTGCTCCACATCTTTGCCACCATTTGGTATTATCAGGTTTTTGGAGTTTATTCTAATAGATGTGTAGTAATTTCTCACTGTTGTTTTAATTTGCTGTTTTTTAATGACACATGTATATCAACTTTTCGTATGCTCATTTGCCATCTGTATATTTTTGGTGAGGTGCCTGTTCAGATTTTTTGCCCATTTTCTTATTGTTGAGCATGTTTGTCATTTACCTTTTTATGCTACATATCTCTGCTCAATAACTGATGGTTCAATGGATAAGTGACAGATAAAAAAGGCCAGTGGCCTATTGGTAATAGTTCTTAAAATAAGTGTTATATGAAGTATAGATAAAAGCTACAAAGTTTTTCTGACATAAAGTAATTGCAGAAAATGATTATTACTTTTACTAAACTGTCCCTTGTACTGGCCTACACATTGTTGTATTTTTAAAAATATACTGATTTCTTAAAAAGTCCCCTCATATCCTTATTAGTATCCCCAAATAGTATTACCTAAAAGTCTGAATTATGTTCAAAAGATATTATCAAACATGGATTCTTTCAGATTGCTGTCAATATGTATGAGATATCATAAGACATATTTTATATAAAATATATGAAATAATAAATATGAACGTGTTTGTATGCTATGGGGAGTTCTACATACTTATTTAAATAGCATCTCTTGTGTACCTATCTATGTTTCTTACTAGGTACCAAGGAAGCAAAATGACACTTTGAACAATTCAGTCACATAAGCATTTTAACATGAGTTTTATTCAAATTTATTTATTAAGTATTGCATATGTTAGAATTGCTGTCAGAAGCATGGTGGTGTGAGAGATCTTCCCTGATCTCTTCTTGAAATTACAAGCTGAACACCTACAGTCCAACAGATAACAGCCAACCTACACACAAGCACGTCTGAGGAGTCTGCGCATCAGAGCACATGAAGGTGGGCAAATCACAGTAGCTGGGAGGAGAAAGGGAAGCAGGTGCTGTAGAATGCAGCCCGGAGCTGCCCGTAGGATGAGGGGGAAGGGAGAATTACACAGTGTTTTTTTACCCTTTGAAGTCCCAACCATTCCTGCCTGAGAGATCAGCATGTTCCACATGTTGGAGCCCAGTGAGCAGGGCAGAGAGCAGGGCAGAGACTGAGTACGGAGGGGCAACAGCTGTGTCTTAGCAACCCGCATTGCCAGGCAGAAAGCTGAGTCACAGAGCCTGGCCACCTCCCTCTACCATTCCAGAGCATGCAACCTCAACTCTTGTACCCAGAGGAATCTGTAGCAGTCAAAACTGAAACACACAGTGCAGCTGGTCCTAGTGACAGTAGGGGAGATATGAAAGCCAGACAGCTGAAGCTTGAGGGCCAGAATTACTGGAAGGAAAACAGCCACACATACCACTGGCCTTTCCCACTCAGTCAGGCTGATTTGAATGGAAGCAGTAGAGCATTTCATCTGACTGTTGGGGCAGTACCAGACTTTAGGGCCTTTTCAGAGGCTCGGACCCCCATTGCACTTCACATTCCTCACAAGGGTGAACCTTGGGGTTGAGACGACCTGGTAACAGAGACACACAGCTCTTCAGAGAATAGAGGGTATTTTTAACCTCAAACTAGAGATCCAGGAGGTTTGAGCAGTGCAGAAGGCTTGGGCGCCACCCACTGGAAATCTAAAGAAAAACCATCAACTTGCTAAAGAGAGATCACTATTTAATAAATTTTCTTTCTTTCTTTCTTTCTTTTTTTTTTTTTTTGAGGAGTACATTCCCATTAATGCCTAGGTGGAGAAATAGTCCATCAAAAACCATGAACAGCCAAGGTGACAAGGCAGCTCAGAAACAAAATGAAAATTCCCCAGAAAATAAGCTTAAAAGTATAGAAATGTACAATTTAAATGATAGAAAATTCAAGATTGTACTTCTTAAAAAACTCAAAGAGATACAAGAAAATTCTGATTGACAGTTCAAAGCACTTAGAAACAAAATCAGTGAATAACAGGAATACTTAACCAAGGAGATTAAAACTCTAAAAAAGAATCAAATGGAAGTTCTAGAGCTGAAGAACTCATTAAGAGCGATGAAGAATGATATAGCAAGCTCAAGAAAGAGCTGACCAGATGAAGGAAAGGATTAGTGCTATCTAAGACAAATGATGCAGACAGAAGAAGAGACTTGAAAGTGGGAAAAAAATGAAATACAAGAACTATCTGACACAATCAAAAAAAAAGCAATATAAGAATAATGGGTATACTAGAGGAGAAGAGAGGGAGAAGGGAACAGAGAGCATATTCAAACAGTTGATGAGAATTCCCCAAAACTACAGAAAGAACTGGATCCTCAAATCCCAGAAGCAAACAGAACATCTAATTATTTCAACACAAAAAGGTCTTCTCCAAGACACATTATATTAAAATTGTCAAAAATTAATGACAAAAAATTCTCAAGGCAGCCAGGGAAAAGAAGATGGTAACTTATAAAGGAAAACCCATTAGATTATCATCAGACTTTTCATCATAAACTTTACAAGCTAAGAGAGAGTGGAACCAAATATTCAAACTATTGAAAGAGAGAAATTACTAGCCAAGAATAATACATCCAGCAGAATTCTTCTTTAGATATGAAGAAGAAATAAAGACCTTTTCAATATACAGAAGCTGAGGGAATTATCCACCACAAGACCTGCATTATAGGAAATAGTGGAGTGGGTCATTCTACCTGACATAAAAGGACAAAACCATACAAAACTATGAGTAAGATGACTAACAGGCAGACAGAAACAGGAAAGCGCAGCCTTTGTTAAAATCAATATTACATTATGGTTAAAGGCCAAAAAAAAAACCTTTAAAAAGAAGACAATAACTACTGCAACCTAGAAATGAATGTACAGCATAAATAGGGATAATTTGAGACAACAAAAACAGTAAAGGGGAGAGGGTAAAGATCTGAATCTGCAAAGGAGAATGGCGATAATGTGCATGCAGAAGATAAAGGACTACTCTGTGTGTACACACAACTTTCCTTTAGATAAATTTAATGGTAACCACACCAAAAAAAAAAAAAAAAAAAATACAATAGAGACACTGAGCTACCAGAAAACAAGATAAAATGGCTATAGGAGATGTTGAGAATCATGATTTTACTGATATGTGGTATATAAAACTGAAAGCAACAAACAAATGAGACAGACTCATGGACTTGGATAGTAAATTAATGGTTACCAGAGGGAAGGGGTTGGGGGAGGTAGATGAGGTAAAGGGGGTCAAATATTTGGTGACAGAAGGAAATTTACTTTGGGTAATGAACATAAAATGCAATATACATATGACATTGAATTGTATACTTGAAACCTATTTGATTAACCACTGTCACCCCAATAATTTTAATTTAAAAAATAGTTAATACGGTAGCAAGGAAATGTCATATATTTCCTGAGCTTTCATATTAAGAGTAAAATTTAATTTTCTTGTTTAAAAAGAAAAGAAATGCATATGTTAAATAATAAATGTGTTACTCCAAGTCTTTATTTCCTCCTTTATACAATCATAAAAATGTATTTGTTAAGTACGTTCATGTCCATTATTCCTATATTGGAAAAATAGAATCTAGTCTTTTATTTAGATGTATAAAACAAAAAGCAGTTAAAATTCTGCTGATTCTTAGATGGTGGTCTCCTTGAAACAATTCTTTTTTAATGGGAGCTTGAAGATCAGTGATGTTTTATTACCCTGTCAGGGTTGTTAACTTGTACCAATACAGATTAACTTTTACCTGAAACTGAAATATGGGGACTCTCTAGGGTTTTTAGATACCCTTTCTTTTTATAGACCTTAATTATTTTGTAAAAATACCATTTACTATTTTCTCTTCTTTATAAAAGCATTATGTCTGATATAGAAAAACTAGATCCTATAGCAAATGTAAAAAGCCAAAATAACCATCTAGGGTTAATCATTGATATTTTGTAGCTTTTTCTGTTTGTTTGTTTGTTTTTTTTGTCTGAATATACATGTATAATTTGCCTTCTGTATATTATTTTGAACATATTTAGATTTGTACTGAGTCCTGCTTTTTGACTTCTATTTGTACATTTTTCAGTGGCACTTGAAAAATCTGATTATTTTTAATAACTATAATATTGCATATAATGTTATGTCTACTGTACTTAACATCCAAATATTGTTGACAATTTTAAAGTCATCATTTTAGTGTCAGTTCTATAACTTACTTAGAAAGGTATGCCTAAACAAAATAACTGTTAATAACCAACTTTAAAGAAGAATATTAGAAATAATTCTGAAAATTTTAAGCGACAGCTCTTTTTAGTAGCAGCAACTTAAGAATATATCATCATTTGGTTCAGTAGAGATATTGCAGCTGTTTCTTCAGATCAGATAAAATGGTAGAGTTGAAAAGGAGTTATTGATTGTTGCCTTGTGGTTGCATGACCCTGACAGAACAGTAGTATAGGAATGTTTTGGGTTGATTCTTCAAAAACTGAAGGACAGTAAAAGGTGCCAGAGTTTGAAATAAAAGAATGCTAAATTCTAAAGGAAACCAAACTGTTAAACTGATAGGAAAATTGGTAAGTGGATAACTTATTAAACAAGCCAATTAAATTAGTTTAGAAAGCATTATTTAAAAGGGAAATATGGGTGTAAGGCTGTCCTTCCATATCTTGAAGAGAGCAGTTTGGTTAGTGTCCATTTGTGGATTTAAGTAAATAGGTCTAGGACTACTAGGCCTCAATTTGTCATGCCTTCTATTTTAGGGTAATGAAGATTTGTCTTATTCCATATGTATAGTTATGACAAAATAAAAAGTATAAAATAAACAGTATATTTACCAAGGTTTTAAACAACCGTCCTCAAGTATTCTGATAAATTAGCTTGACTGTCTTTTGATTACTGGTTGTCTTAATGGAATTTACTGTGATATTCTAAACAGCTAATAAGAATTAAGCAAAGTATCCAGATTTTAATAACAATAATTCCAGAAAGAAACCATACTTCCAGGTGAGTAGATCATCAAAACAAACTAATTCTTAAGCTATTCTTAAAAATGAAAGCAAGAGGAAAGTGCCTTAATCTATATATAATGGCAGAATCTTGAGGTGAACATTTAATTTTTAGTATACTGAAATTCAGTGAAGCCTACCTCATTGGATTATAAAATAAGGAACTAGTTAATTGACGTTCCCATTCCTATTTCTTGATTTGTTAAAGTAATTGTAAACTTTAGTGTCTCAGTCTCTTGAGATGTATATCTCAAGTTATTATCAATGCCAAAGTGTTTAATAAAGTGGCACAAACTTAAATGTATCCTTATATTAATGACATTCACGTTCACTCACATTTTAATATGTTTCTTGAGTAGGAGAGGAAAGGTGTTAGCTAATAAGTGAATATCATCTATCATAGATATTGTCACAGAGAAAATACAGATTGGAAAGAATGAAATTGCTGGACGTATAGTAATAAGTGTATATTTAACTTTATAAGAGTTCACCAAATCGTCTGCCCCTAGTAATACAGATTCAGTTGCTCTGCATCATTATAAGTACTTTTATTGTCTGTCTTTCGAACATTAGCATTCTTGTGATTGTGTTATAGTATCACCTTATGGTTTAACTTACATTTCCTTTATGACTAATGATGTTGAGCATCTTTTCAGCTGCTCATTAGTCATTAGTATATCTTTTGCCAAGTGTTCAGGTTTTTTGGTCTGTTTTTTAAATTGGGCTATTTGTCTTAAGTTATGAGTCATTCTCACAATATCTGTGTATATTGATATCTACCTAATATGTTCTATTCTGAGGCTTGCCTTATTTTCTCAATTTCTTTAGAAAATTATAGGATTTAAATTTTGATGAAGTTCACTTTATCACTTTTTTTTTTATGATTTGTACTTTTTTGCACTAAGAAATTTTATCTATCCCGAGGCTATGAAGATTTTGTCCTCTCCTTTTTTTCTCAGTATTTGTTAAGGGCCTTGCTGTCTATTGTGGAAGCCTCTAGTCACATATGCCTACTTAAATTTTAACTAACCAAAATTAAATAAAATTAAAAGTTCTTCAGTCACTTTAGCTACATTTTAAGTATTCACTAACCATATGCAGCTAGTGGCTACCATATTGAATAGTGCAGGCAGTAGGATATTTCTATCATTGCAGAAAGTTCTATTGCGTGGTGTTATTTAAGGTATTATCTACCCTATGAGATATATATTACATATATACATTTGTATATAATATGAACATTTGTCTATTATGTATGCACATATATGTGTACACATATGTATATATACATATAAGATTACTTTTATATGTGCATCATTTGTATTTTAAAAATTGGCATCCTTTATTTTTAATTTGAATTCCGTCTTTGCCACTTACTAGCTATATGATTCTGGGTCAATTATAATTTTCTCTGTGTCCTATTTTTCTCATCTATAAAATGAGGATAGTAATAGTACCTACCTTGCAGAGTTGTTATGAGGTTTGAGTTAATATTTTAGAAAATCTCCTAGTAGTTGTAAATGTTGTCTATTATTAGTATTAGCTATTATTACCATTGCTTTCTCAGACTTAATATGTATACTTTTGTTATAAAAGTTATAACATTACCTTATAAATGTGGATTTCCATGCCTTCTTTTATTCTCTTACCATATCGGTAGAGTTCATTCTTTATTTGTCTTGCATATGTACCACAGTGTGCTGTGTGGAGTACATATAGTTGAATAAAGATGAAAGTGAGATCTAATATGTAAAATACATATTCTGTTTTTGAATGAAATTTCACTCTATTTGCAATTCATTGCTCTTTGACTTAGTTGAAGCTGTGTTTTTTAAAAAGTTTTAGCAATTGCTTTTCAGTAAATAAGCTGAATAGGTATTATAAAGGTATGTACCTTAACATTTTCTTATTTTCTTTTCTCTCTTTGGTCTGGTTGTGGTGGAAACAGTACCTCAGTGTGTCTGGAGAATAAATGTGGATATCCCTGAGGAAGCTAATCAGAATCTTTCATTCAGTGCTACTGAACGATGGTGGGAGCAGACAGATTTAACCAAGCTAATCATATCCAACAATAAACTTCAGTCACTTACAGATGACCTCCGACTCCTGCCTGCACTCACTGTTCTTGATGTAAGTTGACTGATTATAGATATGGATCATTAGTTGAAGAGACTCTAAATCTAAATTTAGGCTTTGATAAGCAGAAAACCCATGTTCAGTTGGTAGAATGCAAATGAGAATAAGAAATTATCATTAGGCATAGCATAATGGTTAGGAGTGCAGAGTTAGAACACGAGGCTTCAAATTCTGACTGCCACTTGATAGCTGTGTAACCTTGGGAAAGTTAGTTACCTCTTTGTGCCTCAGTTTTCACGTAGAAACCAGGACTCATAGTACTACTTATTTTTAAAAATTGTTCTTAAAATGAGCTAATAGAAAAAGAAAAGGAGTTAGAATGAAATGAGCTAATATATACAAATAGATTTGGTACTTAACAAGTGATTACTGCTGCTTTTCTTTTTTTTATTGCTATTATTTTTAATATCATGATTCCAGACATTAAAGTAAAAACAGTTGACCCTTGAACAATGCAGGGGTTAGGGCCACCAATACCTGTGCAGTTGAAAATTTGTGTATGACTGTTGACTCCCCAAAAACTTAACTACTACTAGTCTGCTGTTGACCGGCAGCCTTACCAATAATATAAATAGTAGATTACTATATATTGTGCATGTTATATGTATTATATACTGTATTCTTACAATAAAGCAAGATAAAATGTTATTAAGAAATAATAAGGAAAATACATTTATATTATTTACTAAAAAAAATCCATGTGTAAGAGGATCCATGCAGTTCAAACCCTTGTTGTTCAATAGTTAAATGTACTTACAATTAATTATGTTTATTTAACTTGTCTTTCACACTGACTTAAATTATTGAACTTAAATTTTCCTGTATTTATTCAGGGACTATGTTTTAGTATCTAGTTGCCATGTCATGTGGTAAAGTAAAGATGAGTAGGTTATGTCACAATCTTCAGATTTCTAATGTTCTTTACTTAGGGACATCAAAAATATTCCAATTCATGTCTGAAAAAGTATTATCTAGTCAAATTTCTGGAGAAGTTTTTATTTTATTCATTTGTAAATGAACGTATTGGCTTAGGTGCTCTCTAAGATTCCTTGTACTTTGAAAACAATGATTCTTTGACAACGTGAGAAAAGGTTCCCCCTCCCCTCTCATTTATGTTTTTGGTTGACATAAACCATGTTATCAGAGGGCCATTGTTAAATTCTAACACTCATTTCTCATCTGAGATTGAAATTCCACTCAATAAGGTGGTTTGTTTTTTACTTTTAATATTTAATATTCATAATTTCCGAAAAGCAGTTTGGTCAGTTTCAAACTCCTTTTCCTATTCTATACACAGAACAATTTCCAATAGTTCAGCTCGATGCTGTAGAATTAGGAGAACAGGATCATTGTTGAAGAATTTTAAACAACAGCAAAGCTCATGTATGGTTCATTATAAGACTAAGATACTGACTGTGTCTTTTAATAACTTTTAGATACATGACAATCTGCTAACATCCCTTCCTTCTGCTATAAGAGAATTAGAAAATCTTCAGAGACTTAATGTCAGGTAAAATTTAAACTTATTTATTTCAGTATTGCTAGTATAGGATGTAAGTCTAATATTCTTTAAAAATTAAACTTTTTAATACTAGAAAATATTTTTGTTTTTTTTTCTTAGGTTATTTTTGTTTTTGTTTTGAAATTGCCTACATGTTTTCTGGTTTTAAAATTTAGAGCCAGTTGATTTTTTAAAAAAAAACTTTTGTTTTATTTTTATGAAATAATTTTGTGTTTTTTTTGAAAACCTCTGTTGATATCTCAAGTTTAAAGTTACTTTGACATTCTAAAAAATATCTAGGTGTTAAGTAATAGGAAGAAATTTAAAACAATTCTTTCATTAATGATGCAAATTTCATAGTTTTGATATTAGTGGTTTTTAATCTTTTCTGAGGACTCCTGGGGTTCTGTGAATATGAATCTGGTACTCATTGATAGGTACATGGGAGGCCAGGTGGCTAAAGCTCTTGCTAACTCTCTTTGCCCTTCATTACACATCTAGACTTTTAAGAAAGAATAACTGCCTTATATGTTGTATATACACAGATTAGGGAAAAATTAGGGAAGATTTTATTTAGGAGAAAAACAAAAAGGTTTATTCAAAACATAGTTTGAAAACTGTGGTTTATAAAATAGGTATTGTTACAGACCTATTTAATACACCATAGTCAAGTCTCTGTTTTCTGTAGGTATGTTAACTGTTTAGAGGGAAAATAGTACCTCAAATAATAGTCCTTATCTTGTGAAAAACTTAAAATGACCACAAATCAACAAAAATATCTGCACATAAAAAGATGCTAATTGTTTAGAACTACATTAGAACTTTTTCTCTTATAAGTCAAAGGCATAGATGTGGCCTGCAAAGGCAAGAATAGGGTTGAGAGGAAGAGGTGAGGAAGTATGGAGTAGATGCGACATTAGCTTTAGCTTCCAACTCTTAAGATTATGAGCATTAGGGTGGAGGAAATAGATGAGGAAAGGAAATAGATGAGGACATATATAGCAGAATTACATCTCTGTCCAACTAGATCCCTATCAAATATACAAAGATTTCAATTACATGTTAATAACCAATTTTTGACAATTTTTAGTAGTTCTTATTTTAGAACCCATCTTTTGGCGTTTTAGTTCCAACTAGTTTTATTTTAATATAACTTAAAGTTATCGTTACCCCACCATATTTCCCATTTCCCTGCTATTTGTTAAGTAATTGTAGATGGCATGAAAATAGAGTGGAATTCCTAAGTGGTAAATCTAAGAAAAGGATAATTCATCTCTTAATTATCAGGGTGTGTGTCATCCTTAGTGACTTGAGACTTCTCTTAAACCAATATATTGAATATCTCTATAGAAAGACTGAGCCAAAAGTTAAGACTAAATACAAAGAAGAGTGGAGTTTTGTATTATTTTCAAATTGACATGCTCAGCCCTTAGACAGAAATAACTATTTTTATCTTGAGTGCCGATTTTAAAACATAATCCCCATAGATGTCACTCCTTTTGTAATGTATGTGTGCACGTCTTTGTCAAAATTCTAAAATTCAGATATAGTATCTGAGTTTTCATATTACATGTAAAATCAAGAGTTGATTATAAGAAAACAATCAAAAGTTCACAAATTATTTGTTTGAAAACTTTTATTTATTGTTTTTCTTTGAAACCCTCAATTCGATAACTTTAGATTCCTATTTTAATGTGTATATACTTTAAGGATATGAAGTTAGATAAATATTTAAAATTAGTAAACATATTTCATATTTTAATGAGTCCATGTAGTTAGTAAAAAAATGCTTTTATAAGCATTTAATAAGTTGTCACCAAATTACTCAGCATTTATTTTATTAATAGCCATAACAAACTGAAAATACTCCCTGAAGAAATTACAAATCTAAGAAACCTAAAGGGTCTCTATCTCCAGCATAATGAACTAACTTGCATACCAGAGGGATTTGAACAACTTTTCAATTTAGAAGATTTGGTAAGTTGTGATTTTCCACTTGTTATGTAATTTGAGGTTGGTGGGATTTTTCCTCAGAATTTGGCTGTATGATTGAAATCATGTGAACTTGGATGGGTGGTTATATAACTAGATTATCAGAAACTATGCATTTTAATTAGATTGCTAAATTAGTCATTGTAAATTTGTTTTTTTGTTTTCTTATGAAATCATCTTAGGTTTCAATTTAGGAATAGAGTTTGAGAGAGGAATGATGAGGATGACTTTATTATTCTGAGGTTTTTATGGCTTAGCAAAATAGAAGAAAGATGTCTTTAACATATATCAATTCCATTTTCTATGCTCCACTTCCTCCCTATAGCCCCTATAGCCCTCTCTCCTCTGAGTGTCACCTCGGTACCTAGATAATCCCTTTAAGATCTGCCTTCTCTTTTTTGTTTTTCAAAATTTTTATTACATCTGCATCTTAGAGATTACTATAAAGCAATATAAGTAAATCATATTAAGTAGTATAAAAACAGTAAGTACTATGTGCTTTGCATATGGCAAGGAAGATAGTTTTATCCCTTAATGCAGATAAGAAACTTGGTTTATGAAAAAGAAGTAACTGATCAGAAATCATTCAACTAATAAGTAAGGAATTCAGGATTTTAACATAAGTCAGTTTGACTTCAAGGTGTATCCCTTTTTTTTCTATTTTACCACTGAAGGAGTAAAATTCCACTGTAAGGTATCCTATCTGAAAGACTTAAACTGTATTAGATCTGATGTTCCAATATATAATCTCTACTCCACATAGCTATATTATATTCTTGTTCTTTTCACTATTACATGTTTTAATAAACTCATTTATGTCATTTTAGCCTTTATTTTTCATTAAAGGAAAAATGACAACTTTTACTTTTTTTTTGTAAATACATCCTCCTTGATATTTCCCTTATCTGCTCTAATGTTGAAATTAAAATACATACTCTCTTCAATTCCTTCATTATTTCTGTCTTTCAGTCTGATCATACTGGAAATAAGGTTTGGAAAATAAAAGTCATAGATAAATAAAATGAATGACAAAAAAAGGAAGGAGCCATCAGATGTTCTTATAAAACTTGATGGTAAAAGATAGCAATTGAATTTTTTTTAAAAAGTCTCTTTAGAATAGAATGGAAACCTTCTAATAGACTACAGCAGTTCCCAGTTGTTTCACCGTTTATGGGTTCCCTGGTTCCAAGTAGCATAATGAAAGGATGTTTCAGGTGGGAATTATTTAAAGACACAGTATCAAATAAACGATAATGTGAGCAACGGTATATTAAAACAGTATATTATATTAAAAGAATAAGCATCTGTAATAATATATGCTAATATATCCTTAGTTATGTAAAAACTTCTTAGCATAATGGTACTAAATAAATATTGAAGAAATGACAGCATAAATATTAATTTATATGTAATATACTTATGTTTTATATCTAATTTAATTATTAACTATAATGAAATGTTTAACTTTATTAGTAATTCTGTTGATTTGGGTTCTTTAATAATGTCTTAAGATTTTGTGAATTAATATCTCCTCTATTAGAAGCTTTTAATTTTAATTTTTATTGGAATAATTTTAGGTTTTTAGAAATGTAAAGGTAATACAGAGAGTTCTCATCTTCCCTTCACCCAGCTTTCCTAATGTTAACATTTTACATAACTATGGGACAGTTGTAAAAATTAAGAAATTAACATTGGTACAATATTACTAACTAAACTATAGATTTTATTAAAATTTTCCCACCTTTTCTACTAATGTCTTTTTTTGTTTGTTTGTTTCAGGATCCAATCCAGAATACTACATTTCATTTAGTGATCAGTAACTTTTGATATTACACAGTATTTATTTATTAGTAATCTGTGAATTCTTAGAGCTGAGAGTATTGGAGTTGTAGATTATTCTATGATTATTCCATGTTGTAGATATGATAATATTTTATGTTAAAATAATACATACAGTACATATGTATATATATATATATATATACACATATATTTTTTTAAATGCTGAGCCACCATTTTTACCTTTTTCTCTCTTCTTGGAGTTACAGAATGTAATTGTTTAATCTTAGACTAATTGAAAGTCTTCAGAGAACAGTTCCTTTGTTATTTCTTTCTTATTGTTGCCACTGGCCCTTCCTAACAGTTTGCTGATAGCTAGTAGAGTACTTACAGCGAATTTGGATGTCATAAGAATTATCTGATTTATAACACTATCTCATAACTGTTTAAAGAAAAAACAGAAACAATGACTTAAAGAAGCATCGAGGTATAGAGACTAATTAGGCAAGCTTGAATGAATGCAAAGTAGAGAGTGGAATAGACTTCTGGACTTAGTCAAAGCAGACTTAGGTCAACAGAAGAAACGAGGGAATAATTTTTCCTCAAATTAAAATAGCCACTTTGTCAGCTTTATTTTTTTCTTTCAATAATTTTTTTTCTTGCAAAGATGTTTTTCATAATATTAGTTTACCCATACAGTTTCTCCAGTTTATTGTAGATACTCAATATATATTGGATAAAGAAATTAATTTTTTTAATTGAAAACAAGAGGCTTTATATAGCACGGCAGTATGACTAGAAACCTTTATATAAAATAATTCTAAAGTCAGAATTCATTGTAATTTCTCTCTGCTGTATTATTGGACACATAATAAACCCACATAATTTGGAGGTAATGAACGATGATTTGTGAAATCAGTGAATGAGGGTTATAACACATTACCTCTGAGATAGTTCTTTTAATGTTTCAATTCCTACAAAATGCTGAAATACGCTTTAGGGATAATTTACTTACTTAATTTACTCATTCATTTCTTCATTTTGTCTTTCTGTTTTTAAAGGATCTTTCAAACAATCGCCTTACAACTGTTCCTGCTGGTTTTTCTTTATCCAGTCTGGTGCGACTCAATCTTTCCAGTAATCAATTGAAGAGTTTGCCGGCAGAAATAAGTGGAATGAAAAGTAAATCTTCTTTGTTTTAAAAATATATAATTTTAAGTTGATTCAACTCACATTTAGAAAAGTAAATTTTAATATAGTTAGTTACAGAGAAGTAAAATAATAGATTTTATGGTGGTAAATGCCAATAGTATCAACTAGTCTTCTGGCTTTTGAAGTCCAGTAGAACTAATATTAAGGGATAAAAATATTTAAGGTACATTTTAGTACCTTTAAATAAATATACTCAATCACTGTAGAGTTCTTATTTAGAGTCCAAAATCATTATAATGATTTTTTTGTTTAAAGGCAAACTATTATTATTTCTTGGTTGATGACTACACTGTGTGTCAGCTGTAGACTATTTACCTTACCTTTTTTGCTAATCATACATAAGCCCTCTTCATTTTTTTTTAACCTCCCTTTTGTGGAATAAGTCATAGAAGTGATTTTGTACAGTTGATTATAGATCATTTTGTGGTGAATTTGTAAAATTTTACTGTTTTTCTTTAGAGTAATAGTTATTTGTCATTTATAATAAGAATGCATAAGTTAAATCTGCCATAAATCAAATTACATTTTAGGAGAGCCTTTACTTGTGATACCGGTCATTAAGAGTGCTTCTCTTTGCCATTTTTCAATAAAGGTATTAGGAAGTAGAGTTAAAGATAAAATATGGTATCTGGAGTGAGTATAATAAGAAGCATGGATTTTTTTTTCATAAATCGAGTAGAAATATCTTGAGATATAGGAATAGATAGGAAAACCAATAGAAAAATATTTTGAATTTACAGCAGTTTTTCTAGTATATTATATAATTAATGATCACATACTTTCTGTTCTTCAGCCACGACAATGATATTTTTAAGCTATCTCCAATAGGACATTTAGTTGTTATTTAGGACTGGATCCTAAGTACAATATCTAACATTTGTATGGTTCTTTGTAACTCAGAATGCTTTTAAATGCTTGCCATCACAACATTTCTATAAGTTAGGTAAGATGTGTATTATTTACATTTTAAAGATTCATAAATCTAGGCTTAGAAATTATATTGTAAATTGTAGAGCCAGGACTAGAAACCTCTTGTTCCATCCTTAGTGCTCTTTCCAGTACATACTGCTTATATTCTCTGTCAGTGCTCTTAGATTCAAACAATTGTGAAAACTACAGTCTCTAAAACAAGTTTTTCTTTATAGAATTTACTGGATTTGTGGTGGATCAGATTATGACATTTTTTCTTAATGCTCTCACCAAGTAATACATAAATTATTATATTATTAGTTGAAAGTAGTACTGTTATATTTGTTTTGGAAAGCAGTTAGCTCCTTTAAACACTGAAAGCAGCAGGCTAAGCTAAGGTGTTCTGTGAACTCAGTCTTCAATTATATTAAAATTGGCAGGTTCAAAGTACAGGAGAAAAGTCGTAAAATGCGTATAGCCTACTCAAACTAGAGGGTTGAGAGTGAATTGTGGAAAATTGTGGCCATCATAAGTGAAAGAATCTGTATTATGGATTAGGTAGAAAATTGCTTATCGAAGCCTTGAGGGAAAGAAGACTTTTACTTTTTTTCCAATTTTGTTTTCTGTTCTGCCTTTTAAGAAAGAAAGATCCAGGAAGTAAGAGAGAAATTTCAAGAAATGTTCTGCAAGTTAGAACATTTTTGTCAAGAGTGTTAGCTAAGGTGTTAGAGAAAGCATGTAATTAAAAAAAGAAAAAATAGAAGAAGAAATGAAGGAAAGAAGACAGTGAGAGAGGCAGTATGGATGAATGAAGAATAGGAGGAAATACATAAAAATTCAAGGCTTTTTGACAGAAAGTTAACTTGTCTGTTTTAAATAGAGATATGTCTAAGCTACTTGACATCCATTTATACAACTGGTATGTATGCATATTTGTATGTCTAACTGCCTTAAGCTTTTTCTTTTTAAAAATGTACAATTATGGAGGGAAATAATAATCTCATAGTGTATAATTTATACATTTTAGAGTACTTTAACAGAGTAGTAAAGCACTTTGTTTTTAAATGTTACAAAAATGACCTGGACTATTATTAAACGGAACTTTAATATAAATTCTCTTTAATTATAGTGAAATATAAAAAAAATCTTAGTTTACATTTATTTAATTCAGTTGTATTCAAGGTTCTTGATTATTATAGCAGTATACAACAGCACAGCTTCATAAGTTCTCATGATTATGTATACATTCTTTGAATGTATATACAATTATAGACCAGTATTTTTTCTCTATTAAAGTATTTTTGTTTTTCATTAAATATATGTTACAGGATTAAAGCATTTGGATTGTAATTCAAATCTGTTGGAAACTATACCTCCTGCATTGGCTGGCATGGAATCACTAGAATTGCTTTATTTGCGGAGGAATAAATTACGGTTTTTACCAGAATTTCCTTCTTGTAAATCATTAAAGGTACTATTTAGTTAATTATTAAATAACTGCGTATTTTCCAAAAATTAATTATGAAAATGAAATTTTAAATCTTGTATTATATTGAAGATATTTATTATAAGTGCTATGTTTTTCCTATATTAATATTTTTCAGAATTTTAATATTACTAAATACATTAATGGTATTGTCAGTAGCAGATTTTTTGAAAAAGAAGTAATCAACTTAAAAAAATGAAATTTGTCCATTTCATCTGGTGAGTATTTTATACCTGGAGAAGTAATAGATGATGCTGCTCACACGGTAGATTGGGGCCATACTGTAGGAGACCTGAAATAGGAGAATACCAAAAAGGAATATTTATCTAATTCTATAAGTTGCCACCTTTCACGTTTACCTGGTCATAATCAGGTGTGTTTAAAATTAATTACTTTTAGTTTTAAGTATTTAGCATTAACCTTGTCTTTTAAATTCACCATGCTTTGCTTGCTTTTATGTATACTTTTGTGCATTAGTGCTAAAATGACTTTTTAAAACAGAATGGTGACAGTGCTAAAAGAACTGAAAAAGTTATCATTTATAAGATTAATTATTTGATAGGTTCTATTAATGGGAAATCAGCATATATAATAATCACTAGTGAAAATGTCAAATAACAAACTGATTATAATGTAAATAACTTTTTAAATTTATTGATTTGTTTTAAAACTTTAATCTTTTGTCAGTATAATTCTTGGACTTGTAATTCTATAAATGTAACTACTAAATCAGTTCTCTGCTTCAGTTTTATAAACTTTGAACTTTCTGCCAGGTTAAATCTTTATTTTTAAATTACCAGAAAATTCTTGAAAATTTTTTTATTATCTTTTTTCTTTAGCTGTAGATGGCTTAATTGAAAACTTAAGCACCTTAGTCATTAGAAAGTTAAGTTTTTTCCATGTGTTCTTCAGTGATTTCAAATTAAGATTTTGATTTGATTTTCATTATCCAGTATAAAATTGAATACAAAAATATACATGACTGATCTTTGGTTTTGTAGGAATTACATGTAGGTGAAAACCAGATTGAAATGTTAGGGGCAGAACATCTTAAGCATCTGAATTCTATCCTTGTGCTAGACCTGCGGGATAATAAGTTAAAATCTGTTCCAGATGAAATTACACTACTACCATCATTGGAAAGGCTTGACCTAAGCAACAATGATATTAGTAGGTAAGTTTAAAGATCAGATGAATATGAAATCATGTCTGTATTTAGTTATAATTCACAAGTTAAAATATTTGTAAAAAATCATGTAGCGATCTTTTTCTAGATTAAATAAATATTTATTAAACAGATATCATGTGCAGACCTACAAACTGTAATTAGAGTCTATCCTTGGCAGCAAGTTTAATATGCTAATAGAATCAGATGCATTTAACAAGTTACTTTAACCTACTAGTAAACTTCCAGAAGGCTGCATTTTTATCTGTTTTGTTCACTGCTCTGTCTCTTAACTCCTAGATTAGTGCCTGGATACATAGAAGGTGCCTGATAAATATTTGTTGAATTTGTTAAATGAATGCAAAGCCATGGAGAGATATAAAATGTTTTAGGGGCTTAAAGGAGATATAGGAATCACAATTTGAGAAGAATCAGGGCAGACTTTATGGAAGAAGTAACACTTTTAGATGATCTTTAGGACTGGGACTAGAGTGAGGCAAGTTAATTGCCTAGATCGCAAAATTTAAGAACACACTTACTTTTAGGGTCATGCCTCACTCTAGTCCCACCACGTGATCTTTAAAGGATGATATTCAAGTGTGCATGTAAGGTGGTCAGAATGGTTCACTTGGCAGGAGGAAACTGCACAAAAAAAAACTTTGAAAATTCAGAAAATTTTAAGAATGTATTTAGAGAACAGCAAGGAATTAAGTTGAGCTGGTAACAATAGTGCATGTAGGGGAATGGTGAGAATTTAGGCCTTGCAAGATAAGTTGAGGCCATATGGAAGAGGTCCTTGAAATGCCTGTGAAGTGTCCGTTTCCATTAGTTAAGAGGTAGGGAGCTATTGAAAGCATAAGAACTGAACCAATTTGATTTTAATTACATTAAAAAATAAATTGGTGATAGTGGGTTTGATACATTGGATAGGAGTGATTTTGTAAGTGAGAAATTTAAATAAACTCTATTAGGTTAATCTAATAACATTTAGCACTAAGGAGCATTTGCTATATCCAATTCACTGTATTGACAGCTTTGTAGATTTCCCATGTAATAAGGACCTGAACTGTGGTGACAATAAGAATGGAAAAAAAGAGAAAAGATGTGAAAGTTATAATGAGTTAGAATAAGTAGTAATTAGCATTTGATTGCCTGTGTTGGAGATGGGGAGGAGGAAAGTAGTGAAGAAAGAATCATAAAATGTTATAGAACCATAATATTTAGAAATGGAATTATTTTATATATAGATATAAAAAAAATAAGACTTACCTAGGATTATACACCAGTTAGGTGTCTGAGGTTTTGTGTTTGGAAAAAAGCAAAAATTTAAACAAAAACTATGATAAATAATATTAAATAAAGTAATTAGTACCAATATTTCCGATATATATGTTCCTCTTTCTCCCGACCTCTGAATATAAAGGGTACATGTATCACAGGGCCTAGAACATAATGGCACTTAATAAATACTAGTTTCTTTCCTTCCTTTAACCCCATACTTCCTACCATTAGACAATTCTAATCATTTTATACCTCTCTAGAATCTCCTGTAACCAAAATAGTGATTCTTCACATTGCTACCAGAATAGGTCATTCTTCGGTTAATAAGCTTTGATGGTTCTCCATTATTATATCACTGTTTCTCAAATAAGGCTATGCATCAGAATCATTGAGAAGGTTTAAGGAAAGAAAACCCCAGAAGTCCTCCCTTATCTGCGAGGGATACATTCCAAGACCCCAGTAGATTCCTGAAACACAGATAGTACTGAACCCTATATACACTGTTTTTTCCTATACATACATACCTATGATAAAGTTTAATTTATAAATTAGGTACAGTAAGAAATTAACAACTATGATAAAACAGAGCAATATTACTATAATAAAAATTATATGAATGGATTTGGGGCCATTATTAAATAAGTATTGCTTAAACACAAGCACTGTGATACTCTGACAGTTGAGTTGATAACTGAGTCGACTACTAAGTGACTAATAAGTGGGTAGCGTATTCAGTGTGGATAACCTGGACAAAGGGGTGACTCATGTCTAGGACAGAATTTGCGGGACTGCATGAGATTTCATCATGCTACTCAGTACAGTGCAAAATTTAAAATTTATGAATCGTTTATTTCTGGAAAATTCGATTTAATATTTTTTGAACCACAGTTGACCACGGGTAACTAAAAACTCGAGAAGTGAAATCGAGGGTAAGGGGGACTGCTCTACAGATTCTGAGGAACCAATGAATCAGAATCTCTAATGATGGGATTGTAGAATTGTTTTTTGTTTTAAACAAATTCTAGGAGATTTGGTCACTGCTGGTTTTCCAGTAATTTGGGAACAACTTTTTCAAAATAAAGTCCAGTCTTTAGCATAGAATTCAAGGGAATCTCATAGTCAGACTTTATTTGCTCTTTATCATTCTCTTTTCTTACTACACTGAATTATAAATGTACTGACTTTTTCTTTATTTCGTTCCTTTATCATAAAATATCCCTTTTCTGCCTCACTATCTGATGTAATCCCATTTTTCTTTTTAGTCTTTGCTACTCCTTTCTCTCCCTTGCCTCGTTGCTAATTTCTACATCTCTACTTTCATAGCAACTGTACTTAACAGCCTTATTACATATATATTTTATATTCATTTGTTGATGTATACTTTACATACAATAAAATTTATCAATTTAAGCATACAATTTGATGGTTTTTGAACAAATATATATGTTTGTGTAACCATTGTCACAGTCACATAGAACATTTATGTCTCCCTAAGGTTTTCTCATACCCTTTCAGTCAGTTCCCTTTTTTGTACTCCCAACTTCTAGCTATCACTGATATGCTTTGTCACTGTAAGTGTACCTTTTTCAGAATATCATATACATGGAATCACACAGTATATAGTTTTAATGTCTGTCTTCTTTCATGTAGCATATAGCTTTTATAGTTTGCTCATGATTATATGTTTCAGCAGTTAATTCATTTTTATTGCTGAATGTTAATCCATTATACAGCTATACCACAATTTATTCATCTCTTCCGTAGTTAGTTGACAGATGTTTGGATTGTTTTCAGTTTTTTGGCTATCGTGAACATTCATGGAAAATTCTGTCTGGACATTATTTTTATTTCTCCTGGGCAAATAATGTAGGAGTGGGATTACTTAGTTGTAAGTATATATTTAATTTGAAAAAACTTCACTTTCCAAAGTGGTTGTACTATTTTATATGCTCACTAGCAATGTAAGATTATTTCTATTTATTATATTTTGGTTAGACATATATGTGTCTTTTTCCTTTCTTCAACTGAGAACTCCTTAAGGGCAAGGATCTTGATATCCGTACACCAATGTTGAATATATTGTAGATGCTTAATACATTTTGAGATTGAATATTTACATATGTAAACAGGTTTTTTTTGTGTGTGTGCCAAAGATAGAAATTATTTTCCATATTGCATGAAAATATGAATTGGGTGGTTAAAATTTATTTTTTTCTTTTTACCATTTTTTCTACATCTCTACTTTCATAGCAACTGTACTGTTTACTTGCTTGAAGGACAAAATCAAAACATCTAGTGTCAGTGGGGATGGTTATCTTGAATCACTGATTTACTCAAATTTATATTTTAAACATTTTTTAGCACTGGATATAATTTAGCAAGTGTTATAGCTCACATTCTTGTTTAGCAATCATAATAGGACAATTTGAAAACAAATCTAGTTTTCTTTTAGATGTTCAGCCTTTATCTCTGGAAGGGAAGTATTCTAGGCATACATTACTTTGTTTTTTTTTGACACTATTGTATGATACATAGTTTGTTAGTTTTATAGTCCACTCTTTGGTTGGATTATACTTATCCTTAATGTTTTCCTGAAATCACCTTAATCTTTTATAGTCTGCCCTGTTCATTGGGAAAACTTCATTTGAAATTCCTGGCACTAGGAGGAAATCCTATAAGAACTATTCGAAGAGAAATTATAAATGTAAGCATATTTAGAAATCATCTCTGGTTTTTCAATTTGAAATATAAAAATGCAAGGTATGTCTCAGTGAATATGTGTCTTTACCATTTCAGAAAGGAACCCAAGAAGTCTTAAAGTATCTACGAAGCAAGATTAAAGGTATTTTTCTATTTTCTTTTATATTTTGAAGGATTATATGAAAGGTCAGTAAGTGTTAATAGTGCATAATTTTTCATATACATTGGGTATAAGTAATTAGAAGAAATGGTTCCAGGCATGCATGGCTCTAATTCTGATTCAATGTTAGGCCATAAGTATGCTGAAGTTATAAAAACACTCTTAAATTTTCAATAATAAGGTTCTATCCTTAATCTCTTTGATTTGTATTAAAAGTATACCAATTAGAAAATATAACAAAACTTCAATTAGCACCTAGTGGTTTGACTTTGAAAAGTACCATATAAAAATACCATAAAAGTCAAGTTCTATTGGCTGAGAAGTATATTAACAGGTACTTGAATATCTGCTGCATGCATAGTTTTGCTAAGTTCTGACAAAGTAAAGACAAAACACATTTTCCAGGGTATGTTAATTTAGCATGAACATGCACTAAAGGAGAAAAGGATACTATAAATTTAATTTTTAAAGCTTTATTAAAATTGTAATATATCTCAGTTTTTATTTAATGTATGTCACTGCTACATAAACTGGAGCATTAAGAAAAAAATCTGTTGTATGAGTGTATTGCTTTATATACCACCAAACCACTCCAAAACTTAGTAGCTAAATACAGCAACTGTTAATTTAGCTCACATTTGTATTGGTTATGCAGAACCTAGCCTAGCACCATACTGCCTGTCAGTATGTGGTAGATGAATAAGATAATCGTATATTTTAGCAATTTCAATTTTCCACTTTGCCCTTTAAATAATTAAAATAATTTCTAAGACTTACTTCCTGTCAATCAAAGAGTTTCCTTTCTTCTCCAGGTATGCTTTTTCCTCCAGAAAATTTGTTTATTCTGATATGAAGCAGTTAGAAGTCATGTCAGAACAGTAAGAGTTTTTAAGGATTTTATTTTTTTAGAGTAATTTTAGGTTTACAACAAAATTGACAGGAAAGTACAAAGATTTCCCGTATATCCTCTATCTACCCCATGTATAGCGCCTCCCCCATCATCAGCATCACTTACCAGAATAGTACTCTTTTTTTTTTTTTTTCTTTTTACTGAAGATGAATCTACATAGCACATCATAATCACCCCAAGTTCATAGTTACTTTAGGGTCATTCTTGGGTACAGTCTGGGACTTTGACATATATGTAATGAGATATATCCATCATTGTAATATCATACAAAGTATTTTCACTGCCCTTAAAATCCTTTGCAATCTGCCTCTCCATCGCTGGCATTCTTGTCTCAGTTCTGCCATTTCCAGGATGTTATATAGTTGGAATTATACAGTTTGTAACCTTTTCAGATTGGCTTCTTTCACTTACTAATATGCATTTAAGCATTCCCCATGTCTTTTTATGGCTCAGTAGATCATTTCTTCTTAATGCTGAATAATATTCTATCGTCAGGCTGTACCTACTGAAGGGCATTTCGGTTGCTTCCAAGTTTTGGCAATTGTGAATAAAGCTGCCATCTTTTTTTTGCATGTGAATGTCTTGTTTTAGCACCATTTGTGGAAAAGACTATCCTTGCTCCATGTAGTGCCTTTGCTCATTTGTCAAAGATCAGTTGACCATATTTATGGGGGTCTACTCATGGGCTCTCTGTACTTTTGCCAGTAACAAACTGTCTCAATTACTGTAGCTTTATAGTAAGTCTTGAAGTTAATAGCATCAGTCTTCCAACTTTGTTCTTTTCCTTCACTATGGTGTTGGCTATTCTAGTCTTTTGTTTCTCCATATAAACTTTAAGATCAGTTTGTCGACATCAAGAACATAACTTGCTAGGTAGGATTTTGGGGGGATTGTGTTGAATCTATAGATCAAACAGAGAAGAACTGACGTCTTCACAATGTTGAGTCCATCCACAAACATGGAATATCTCTTATTTTTTTTCTTTCATTTCATTCATCAGTGTTTGTATTTTTCCTCAGATAGTTCTTGTACATGTTCTGTTAGATTTATACCTAAGTATTTCATTTTGGGGGATGCTAATGTAAATGGTATTGTTTTAAATTGTAAATTCTACTTTTTTCATTGTCGACATGCAGGAAAACAATTTACTTTTGTATATTAATCTGGTATCCTGCAATCTTACTATAATTGCTTATTAGTTTCAGGAGGTATTTTTTGTCATTTCTTTCAGATGGTTTACCTAAATGATTGTGTCATCTCTAAACAAAGATAGTTTAGATGACCATGTCATCTGTGAAGAGAGACAACTTTATGTCCTCCTTCTCAATCTATACTGTTTATTTTCTTTTCTTGCTTTATTGCATTAGTAGGAACTTCTAGTACAGTGTTGAAAAGGAATGGTAAGAAGGGGCATCCTTGCCTTGTCCTTGATCAAAGGGAGAAAGCTTTAACTTTTTTATTTTTCACCATTAGGTATGACGTTAGCCTGTAGGGTGTTTGTAGGTAGTCCTTATCAAGTTGAGAAAATTCCTCTCTATTCCTAGTTTACTTAGTGTTTTTATCACAAGTGAGTGTTAGAGTTTGTCAAATGTTTTTTATACATCTATTGATATGACTGTATAATTTATCTCTTTTAGCCTGTTTATGTGAAGAATTACATTAATTGATTTTTGAACCTTGAACTAGCTTTGCATACCTCAGTCCTATACCATGACATACTTGGTTGTGGTGTATAATTCTTTTTATACTTTTTCAGATTGGATTTACTAGTATTTTGTTGAGGACTTTTGCATTTGTTCATGAGAGATACTGCTTTCCAGTTTTCTTTTCTTGTAATGTCTTTGGTTTTGGTATTAGGGTAATGCTGTAGAATGAGTTAGGAGGTATTCCCTCTGCTTCTGTGTGAAAGAGATTGTAGAGAATTGGTATAATTCCTTCTTTAAATGTTTTGTAGAATTTACCACTGAACCTGTCTGGGCCTGGTACTTTCTCATTTGGAAAGTTATTAATTATTGATTCAATTTCTTTAATAGATATAGGCCTATTCAGGCTGTCTGTTTCTTGTGTGAGTTTTGTCAGATTGTATCTCTCAAGGAATTGGTTCATTCCATCTAGGCTATCAAATTTATGGGCATAGAGTTGTTCTTAGTATTTCTGTATTCTTTTTGTGTCCTTGGGATGTGTAGTGATGTTCCCTCTTTCATTTCTGATGTTACTAATTAGTGTCTCTCTCTCTCTTTTTTTTTAAGTTAGCCTGACTTAGAAGCATATCAATTTTATTGATCTTTGTTAAAACCAGCTTTTGATTTCATTGATTTTTTTTTGTTGATTCCCTGCTTTTAATTTCATCAATTTTTTCTTTAATTCTTATTATTTATTTTCTTTATACTTTGGATTTAATATTTGCTCTTTTTAAATTTGATCTAATTTCATAAAGTGGAAACTTGGATTATTGATTTTAGATCTTTATTCATTTCTAATATAGGCATTCAGTGCTATAAATTGCTTTCTAAACACTGTTTTCACTCCATCCAACAAATTTTCATAAGTTGTTTTCATTTTCATGTAGTTCAAAATATTGTAAAATTTCTCTTTAGATCTCTTCTTTGAGCCATGTGTTATTTAAAAATGTGTTGTTTAATCTCCACATATTTTTGGATTTTCCAGATATCTTTCTGTTACTGGTTTCTAGTTTAATTACATTATGGTCTGAGAGCAGACACTATATAATTTTGCTTCTTTTAAATTTCTTACAGCGTGTTTTATGGCATTTTAAGGTACAAGGATGATTAACTATATTAAGATATTTAATATATTAAAATATATATTATATATATATTAAGCCATTATATTGTACATTGCTTTTTCTTATATGCCATTGGTCAAAACTTATATGAACACATACATAAGGGAAGCTGGGCAATGCAGTCTTTTTTTTTTAATAAAAAAATCTTTATTTTGTTATAGTTTACATACCATACAATTCAAATTCACCCATTAAACCATACAATTTCATGATTTTTGCTATAGTAACAGATATGTGCAACTATCACCATAGTCAATTATTTTGCTTAAGTGGAAGAATTGTTTGTTGTTGTTTCTTTTGAAATAATGTAGTTATTCTTTGAAGGTTCTTTTCTACTTTTAAATTTCCTTATGGTAGGAATTATTAATAGGTTTTGAAGCCATATTATTTATAGTAACTTTATTTCCTATTAATTAAATATTAAATCCAAACTCAGATTTGAGTTATTGGAAATAAAGACATTCTCACCAATAACATCTGAAAATCGCATATACCATTTTATTTTGATGTATTTTCAAAAAATTTTTAAACGACTTTGTAGCCTAAGTATTGGTTTTATGTAACTTTTTTTCCCCCAGATGATGGACCTAACCAAAGTGACTCTGTTATTGAGACTGCCATGACACTTCCAAGTGAATCTAGAGTCAACGTACATGCCATTACCACATTAAAAATATTAGACTATAGGTATGTAATTCATTTTTTTAGACATTGCAAAACACATAGGAAAATTTCATAAATAATCCTTCTGAAAAAGGACAATTGGTGAGGAGGAATTGATCAGAGTGCATTAGTACTTGACTTAGAATAATAGCATTTGCAAAAACATGAGATAAAAAGCATATTAAAAGTACAGTGAACTTAAATCCTCATTCCTTAGGTGATTTGTGTTTGTTACGCTTAAGAGATAGGTTGTTGGTTATTAATAGTAAAATTTTTATAGTAAAGAACATTTTGTTATTATGAGTAAGTGACAGTATATTGGTAATAAAGTTTTCTGACTCCAGCATCCAGAGAAGATTTAATTTTGGAGAAGGGGGATGGTCTCTATTAGTAAATAACAAATAAGTATCAGTTAGTTAACACCTTAAGCAAGCAAAGCTGGAGAGGTTGTACACCCTTAATATATCTGAATGCAAGTTAAATAATATATCATAATAATAATATGCTCTGGTACCACATATATTAAATATGAAACAATTAGGTTGTTGATATATAAATTAAACAAAAGCCTAATATATATATATATATATATATATATATAGTGGAAATGTATTTGATTGGGGAAAGAAGATACCTATGCAAAGATTGGGAGTATTTATCAAGTATTCTTTCAGTACTATCTAAGGCAACAGAGATAAAAATAACTAATTCTGTCAAAGCTCTTACAGTGATTGGCACATATCTGGGTATTGTAATTTAAATTCAAAAGAATACACACTCAAGTCAGATAATTGACTAGATTTATTCAATTACCTACATAGCCACCATGGCCTCTTAATGTATCAGTAGGAACCATCTTCTCAGCAGTTAGGATACAGTATCCATTTCAGATTTGTTGTGTTTCACTCACAATATTCTCACCTCTAGTCTGTCACTCTTTGACGTATGGAGAAATAACTACTCTAAGCCAGCTTCCATCTTTGACACTGCAACACAGTATAGTATTCTTCCATACTTTTATTTGTGTCTCTCTTATAGCATAGCATGGCATAACTTAGCATGTCTTATTTTCTACATAATATACCCATTTATTCAGTAGATATTTTTGGAGCCTTCTAAGCTAGGTGTCATAATACACTCAATAATGAGACAGACTTATTTCCTGCCTTAGAATTTCTTAGCTTAGAATTTCTTTTATCTCTGTCTTTCCATTCCCTCCACCCTGAATGGATACCATTATTCAGTCTCTGGTCTATGATATGCACTGTGCTAGATACTTTACATATGCTGTTGCTTTTATGTCTCCAGACAATCTATAAAATAATATTGATACAATTTTATTTGAGATAACCATTCCCACTTTTTAAAGGCACAGATAAGATGAAAGCTTAATAAAGATAGCACTTAAGACCATACATCTTAGGTTAATTTGATTCTCAGTTTATTGTAATTTGTTTTCCTCAGAGACTTTAATTGGAAAGGAGTATCTTATTCAAAATACAAATTAATTCCCAATCTCAAGGCATAAATGCCTTCAACTAAATTTTTAAAAATAGTGTGAATCTTCAGAGTTTGATTAGAATAAATCATTTCCCATGACTTGAGCATTTTTGATTAAAGAGATAAAAATGTTGCACCTGCACAACAGAAAATGGAGCCCTAAAGCAGAAGTAGAAGGCATAACAACTATGAAATTCAGGCTATCTTTTTACCTACCTGTATTACAATGCCTTTCTTACACAGTTCCCCATATTGTACATGTATTATTGTTTTCTTGTACATACAGTCATTTATTTGGCATTCCATCGAAAATTCTTTTAAGTGGATACTATGTAGGTATTAAAAATTGTAGAACATAAGGATAATGGCTAATTATAGCATCAACAAATTGTTAAATCTGCAAATGTCAGAGTTTATTTTCATTTAAGATTAAATTTATATTTTTTATTGAAAATCTTGCTGAAATTTTTAATCTTATTGAAAAAGATTTATTTACATTTGCAAAAGATCTAGCATAAATAACAATGAATAACTCTTTAGAATATAAATTCACAGAACTGAGGTTTAAGGAAGTAAATTACAAAGCTTATTAATGGAAGAACCAGGAACAGTTTATTCTAAAGCCACTACTCTGTCTACCTTGTCACATGCTAAAGGAGAGAGAAATTGGTTTAGCTTATGAGCAAACTAGTATAATGTTGAACTTTTAAAACTGATTCTTATCTTGCAGTTAACTATATAGCCAGAGAAAGTTAACAGACATCCATTAGAGATTTTAAGAAAAGGGGCAAAAACAGTTGGTAAAATTATAGATTTAGTTCTACTCTGAAGTAGAGGAATCCATTTATTATATTACTATCCATTTATTATATGACTTCTAGACACCTTAGACTCTGAAGATATATCTGTTTTTTATTTACATTGAGTGTATCCTCAGAGTATATATGGCACAATGTGTCGTGATGCAGTATGTTGTCTCAATTCCTAACTATCAACATTTTGTGGGTTGGCAAGTTTTTGTGGCCACTCTTTACACAACTAAATAATCAAATGCCTTCAAAATCTTTCTTGTAAAATCTTTAAAGTTCTTTAAAAGTGAAAAATAATAATTATATTTGTCTGGACTGCTAAGAATGATGCATTTCTTAAACCATTTCTCCTTTAGCGATAAACAAACAACTTTGATTCCTGATGACATATTTGATGCAGTAAAAAGCAACATTATCACTTCTATTAACTTCAGTAAGAATGAGCTATGTGAAATTCCAAAAAGGTAAGAACTGTTCATGAAGACCTTTGAATTAAGTTGTGACTCATTCTCAGTAGTGTTTGCATGTTAATTGTCAAAATAATTATTTTTCATAGTTTTTAAATTTGAAATTATTTGTAAAATTTTTGTATTAATAACACTTGAGGGATTTAGCAAAATTTACCAAAGTATTCCCTGAGATACTTTTAACATTTGTTATGAGAGTTATACAGGTTTTTATAAACTTCCTTTTACATTTTAATCTTGGAAAATAGATATTAGAATTATTAAAAATATTAAATTACTTTTTCCCATATAATTAAATATTAGTGGAAATTTTTCAGAGACCATTCAGAGCCAGGTTTATGTAAATCAATAGGAATTTTTACTTGGGCCTTTATATTAATAAATTACCAAGTCACTGAATTTTTCCATTGATAGTAAAAACAAAATTGACTGAGCCCTAGAATATTTCCTTTCAGAAAAAGATTCTTCACTTCCAAATATTAGAAGTTGTTTGCATTGTATTTTATACTATTTAATACATCTTTGTTGATGTTAATTATAACAAAATCTTTAGGTTATAAGAAAAACATGTATACTGTTAAACTTTTAAAAATTATCATTTTTAAAAATTATTGTAGTAAACTATACACCCAAAGGAAATTGACAAATAATCTTGCAATTAAAACAACACTATGGGAGATAAGATAGGGCAGTGTCAAAGAACATGAGGCAACAGAGTCACTGCTTGTGTATATGTCCCAGGTCTACCTACAGGAGCTGTGTGGCTTTGGACAGGTTAGCTAGCTCCTCACCTGTGAAGAGATGTAATTGTACCTATTTTAAGAATTAAATCAAATGACATAATCCACATAAAGTATTTAACAAGTGCCTAGCACTTAGTAAGCACTTAAGTATTTAAAAAAAAAAAAGATAATGTTTTGGGAAAATAGAATGGCTTTCATCTGACTACAAAAAGAATTTTTCAGATGTTTCAAATTTTTACAAACTATAGTTCATTTTCTATTTTACAGAGCACAGGTTGGGGAATGTAGATGTTAAAAAATTGATAACTAAGATTCCATTGCTATAGAGATCTAGTCCACCTTCTTGTTCTCTCTCACTTAAATGGCTCAGGGGACATTTGATAGAATAATTGAGCATTTAGATTTGCTGTCAGATATTTTGCCTTGAGGATCTTGGATCAAACAACCAATTGAGAATCAAAATGGATGGAATTAAAAGATTACTTTTTTACTTAGTTTCTCATTTTATCCTACAATTTAGTTATTCTTGTGCAAAACAACATGTTTTGTGTTACCGCAGTTATTTCATATTTTTTAGCAATTTAGAAGGCCAAAGAAGAAATATAATAAAGACATACCTTGCTATAGAGAGTTCCTGAATTCTTATTTCACAAGTCACAATTTTCATCAAATTATTTTCTGATTGTAAAGATAATATTCATAAAATTTTGGACTAAATGAAGGGACAAATCTTTTATAGTCCTATCACTGATTTATTCTGTCAACTCATGGCACACTTTATTTCAACTTATACCCCATTTATAATTATATTAATTTGTATCTTGACTGTTTTATTTGTCATATGTATTTCCCTACGTTGTAAACAATACTTTTAAAATCTAATTTATATTATAAATAAGGTTGATTATGGCAATAAATAAAACAAAACATTGTTTCTTTAGGCCAGATTTCCAGAAGAATTACTAAATCAAAGAATATGGCTCTCGATATATATATCTAAAAACTTTCAAAGAAAGTTTTATTATCCAAACTCATTTTATCTTTCACTATACTTTAGCACAGCCTTTGACATTCTTTCTTTTTTAGTTTTGGTAATATAGACAAAAATGATTTGTAGTTATAGTTTAATTCATTTCTTGGCAAATCAATCACATATAACATTTCTTGTTCTTATAGTTAAATTAATAGCATACTTTAAAACTACTAACCTTGATTAGGCTTACTTAGAAATGTTTAATTTTTTCTATTTAAGTCTTACTTAATTTGCTTAGTGACACTTACCAAACCTAGGAATTAACTCAGTGTTTTCTGGCCATCATGGTTAAATGTAATGATAATTTCGATAACAAATAATATACTATACTTTTAAAATATTGACATCATATTTAAAAACATTTTGAAGTACTCAGATACAGAGGGCATTATACAGTCTAAAAAGAAAATTGCTATATTAACAGAATATATGTCTAACAATTTATTTTATGGTTTTAGATTATTGACAGAGTATAGTATAAGATTTGCCTACGTTGATTTTTTTTTGTACATAATTGGTTTAAATATAAAATAATGAGTTCTTAAATTAAACTTCAATATACATTTAAGGACAGATAGCAATTCTGGGACAGATAATATTAAAGCTGTTTTTAAAAAATATTTTTAGCTGTTACATATCCAAACTGATTGAAATTTTTATGAGACAAGTAAAAATTACAGAAAATTTTAATTAGCAGAAATAATACGGGATTGTTTCTCCTATGATCTGCTTACAGTTTTGAAGTTCTGACAGTGAATTCAAGTGCTAACATTTTAAAATTATTTTTGTTTCAGGATTGTAGAACTGAAGGAAATGGTTTCTGATGTCAATCTCAGTTTTAATAAGCTTTCCTTTATATCCTTGGAATTATGTGTGCTTCAGAAATTGGCCTTTTTAGATCTCAGGTATTTATTGATGCTACTATTTCACTTTTTTCGTTATAACTTGTCTAAATTTTGTCTAACTTTTCCCCTTTCCCTCATATTTTTCTAAGTAAGTATGGAAATTGGTCATTAGTTTATTAATAATATTTTAGGAGAAACCTAAAAGCAAGCACTTAGGAAATATTTTAATCAGATATGATTTGTAGGCAGCTTATCAGATAAAATTATTAGAAAATATTAACATATTCTTTAGGTTTATGCTTACATTCAGTTACAAATAGCACACAGAAAGTGTTTGCTTCACATTTTTCCTTTCCTGAAAGTAAATAGCATTAAATTTAAAAACCTTATGCTAGCACAACAGCTAACTTGGCTTCTTTAAAAAGAACCTATTTGGTTTCAAAATATTATATTGAACATGTAAAGCCAGAAATAAAGAAAAAAAAAAAAACACTATGGCAACAAAAAAAGAAAAGAAACTACTTATGACTCTGTAGGTATAATAGGAAGTTTAATTTAAATATGTTTTAAGTTGAAGTGACTGAATCAGAAGTATCACAGTTTTTTAAGGGTAATAATATATGTCTCTGCATTAGAAAGTCATTTATTTGCTTGGACTTTAAACTTTATTTGTAAACTATATCTCTACTACCTAGGCTTCTTACTGCTCATATATGTTATGAGGTGTGTTTTTAGTTTATTTAAAGTAAAGCTCCTTTTGTTCTGCTCAAACAGTAGTCATAACAAGGTAAGTTAAATCTGCTGTTTGAGGATTTCTTCTTTCTGTGGAGATAAAATATTTTACTTACAGGATTAAAGTAAATCTACTAATACTCTGCTCTTATTAAGGGTAGACTTACTTCTGTTTTCACGTGACAATTACACTGGCTAAACAGTGTAAAACCACATTTTAGTTCAGTATTAACAGAACAGAGAGAATGGATTCATGTCCCCATTGCTTCTTTTTTTCCTCCCATTCTTCAGTGTGTGTGAAGGTGTTTTTATGTATACGTATATTATAATAATATACCTTCATCTATAACCGTATCTGAAGGTTTCTAATTGACTAAAATATGAATTTTTTTTGGTCTGATATCAGGTATAAGATTTTCTAGGAAAAGGATAAAGGCCAGCAGTGGGTTATAGAACACGACTTAATAAAGACAGCAACTGGAGAAAAGTAGAGAGAAAAGAAAAAAGAACATAGCTTGAGCTGTAGAAAGTATGACTCATATATTAGGCTTTACTTCTGAATGCCAAGGAATAGGTTAGAGAAAATTATTCAATTGTAATAAGTAGCCATCTTGTTGGATAGAATTTTCTCACAAATATTTTCTATTGTTAGTAGGTATACAGCCTTTAGAATCCTTCTACCTTCTTGTCAGCCGTTCTTCTAATATTGTTCTCAGACCATTCCAACAATAAATGAGATTCTGTTTACTGTCGTGCTTCATCATAAGATCTAAAAAAATGGATTGTGCAAATTGAGATTCTCAACCTGGAGTAGAAATAGATTTGCTTAATACCTATATAATAATAAGTCTCCAAGTTCCTAAATATATAGAATCTTTTGACTTTCCTGTTTCATTTTTTTTCATATATTTCAGTTCTTTTTGGAGTAGGATTTCATGCCTGTATGCAAGATATATAATAACACCAATCAAATATCAGTGGAATTAAATAATATGATATTTACAGGGAATGATCTAAAGGGCCCTGACCATGAGGAGTATTGTTGAGTTCAGAAAGGAGATAAGGATTAATTAGTTTTACAGTGTTTGCTGTTAAATCTATTATTGAAGAGTTGATTGCATTATCAGTTGGTTGCATATTGCTATCGAGATTTGGCTTACTAATCGAATACTTGAGGCAGCCAACTGATTTAGCAATCTCAGGAGTCAGCCTTGAGGAAATCAGGTCAAAGTTTGACAGACTGAGCTACATAATTTTTTTGTCTGATTAATACTTTAATTACAAAATAAAGTTTTACAATTTTTTTGTAAGTCATGTTTTTCTTTCCAATTTAGAAACAATTTTTTAAGTTCTTTGCCTGAAGAAATGGAATCGTTGATAAGACTACAATCAATCAATCTTTCTTTTAATAGGTAAGAGACTAAATAGAAAACTTTGTGACTAGCCGTTATTCTGTGGGAAATCTGTAGCTCTTACTAGTGAATACAACTAAAAGAACCAAATAAATAAGAAATCCCTATGATTTTTCCCTTATTTAAATATCCAGGTTTATTTTCACTTTGTTCTACTCAGAATTGAAAATGATATTGCTTTCATAGAATTTTAACAATTGATGTCTAGTAGATTTCTTTTGTTCCTTTTAACCATTTTAAGAAGCCTGTAGCCTAGTAGGAAAACAAACATGCAAGTAAATATTTATAATTGCTATAATGGAGACGTACTGCATAGACAGAAGTGTTTCCTGAGATTACCTGAAGGTAGGAGAGGTAACATTGAAACTGAGACTTGAAAAATAGACATTTGCCAGACACACAGGAATAGGGCATCCCAGGTAGAGCAAATAGCATGTACTGAGGCACAAGGCTGATGGGGAACATGCTGTGTTTGGGACTCTTCAAGAAGTTCAGTATGGCTCTGACCATAAAGTAAGGAGCTAGAGGAGTAGAAGTAACAACCAAAATAGGACATGTAAGCAGTAGCCAGCCCTTTAGGAGCCTTTTATGCAAAAAAAAAAAACAAAAACAAACTTAGATTTTATTCCTCAAACACTATAAAGATACTGCTAATAATTAAGAATAGCTAATATTTATTGGGAGCTTATTATCTGCTGGGATTGGACTAAATACTCTACATTTATTTTCTCATTTAATCCTCACAAAAGTCCTACATGGTAGGTTCTGTCATTATGTCCATTTGAAAATACAGGATTAGGAGTTAAGTAACTCACCTAAGGTTCACATATGTAGTAATTGTGGAGCTGGGATCTGAGCCCAGGTAGTTTGGGCTCTTAACAACAATGTCATGTTGTTTTCTATGATGACAGTTAATTTTGGTAACAATTTAATTTAAATATTAATAGCTAACATTTACTGTGTTCTAGCTACTATCATAAGGTCTTCAAATATATTCGTTCAATCCTTGTAACAAATGTGTAAATTTTGACAAATGAGGACACCAAGACACGTTGATGTTAAAATGCTGTCTATTTAAATTTTGTTTTGTTCATTATTTTTGCTTTCTCATTTGTAGGTTATACTATTGTTGTAATTATTTAAAAATATGTGCACTTCTCAGATCTCTCCTATTTTTTTATTTGCGAAGTGAAATCTCAGTTCTCTCTTGAGTTGTCTGTTGAGCTATCGGTTGCATTGTCAAGTAATGTCATTGGGGAGGTGGCAAAAGCTGACCCTAATTTCTATGTTAACAGATGAGCCACATCTTTCTTAAATACCTTGTTCATGCATTGGTGGTGTAAAAGAAGAAGGACTACTTGGCAGCAGTTTGGTTCATCTGTACTTCTAATTCTTAACTCCCCAGTCTCTCTGGAACTTCAGAGTTTATGCTTGAGTTTATGCTTCAATATTGAATTTTTTATATTGAGGCAGAAAAGGAAAGGCAGTATGAGGAAGTGAAAAGGCCACAGTTATAAAATTCTCCTTCAGCCCATCCTTGTCGTTTCTGGTCGAGGCCTGCAGTTTTCCTCACACTGAAACCATGCTCTCTTGTGGTATCTTCAGGGTTGCTTTGGATAAAGAAACAGCAGCCTGTGCTAGTTTGTCATCTTTTTAAGAACCAAAATGCTCTTATTTTTGAGAGTTAATGAAAGAAAAATATAAATCTCAAATTTTTACTTAATATTCACAGTGATTCTGTTTCATAAGAAATAAAAGTGAACTAAAGAAGAATACCTACATGGAGACATTTTATAGAGAATCCTAGGAAGCTTTCTATTTCTAATGAATGTGAAAAGGAAAACATGAGAGAATGTACTCGAAACTTTTGTTTGATTTTACACAATAAATAGGAACTATTTGAAGTTTGTCCACTTCACATATATTTCAAGGTTTCCAAAATTAGTTCATTTTCTTTATTTTCTGGAAAATTTGAATATAGGACTTATACCAAATATAAAATACACTAAAGAAAACTTTATCTCATGATATCACACTTCAGATCATCTATTTGAAAGAATGACTTTTGCCTCTGATTCCAGTATATTTAGGTATTCTGTTCATATTTTAATAGGTTCAAAATACTACCTGAAGTTCTGTATCACATCCCCACACTTGAAGCAGTTTTAATTAGTAACAATCAGGTTGGATCTGTGGACCCTGAGAAATTAAAAACAATGGAAAATCTGATCACACTGGACCTTCAAAATAATGACCTTCTACAAATTCCACCAGAACTTGGTAATTGTGTGAACTTAAGGTAACTATACCATCCTACCAAGTTTGTCCATTTATTTGATTGATCTGTTAAAGTGTCATTTAGTTTTATTTTTTTCTATTTTGCTCTTGCAGGAAAGTTGAAGTAAAAAAGGTGATGTCTTGTTTAAAATAATAGGTAACAAACCCCGAATCCCAGTTCTGTTTTCCACATTTTACCAAATTTACTTTTTTAGCTTTGTTCATATTGTATATGTTTAAATATAGTAACTGTTTATTTCTAGTGATACTTTTCTCATCACTCTATTTGTGTATAATTGGAAACTCTACCATGTAAAAAATGTCATGGATATATAAACTTAGCTGTGCATATCATATAGGGTCTTTTAAAATCTGATTACAAATATTATGGTGACAGATTATCACCATTTATTTCAGGTGGGCATGGTCTTCCTCACTCTTTGTGTTTGTTGTTACCTCAGCCTCGGGTGCCTTTACCCTGCTTTGATCAGTAATCAACCTAAATATCACCTTTGAAAACCTTACCTATTTCCCAGTCACCCCTCTAATTTCCTATCCTACTTTAGACTCATTTATACCATCTCTTTGTCCTTTAGAAAAGAGTTGTCTCAGTGCCTGAACAAAGCTCTCAGTCAGTGACTTTTAAGGGTGTTTGAGATGTCAACAGAAAGCCAGGTAGTTAAGTAGAATGTGTCAGAAGTAATTTCATTGTTGAAAGCTGCATGTGACAGTTTAGCATATTTTATTTCACTAGGGCAGCACTGGCATCTGTTCTGTACCTCTTATTAGTTGATTCTCATTATTTGCAGCAGTTGTATTCTGTAAAGTCTTTGTAAACACCAAATTAATGAATACTGAACCATTATTCCTAGGGGAAGTATAAGAGTTAGGTTCTTTCAAGCCTTTGGTCACATTTTCATCAACCAGTCAATACATAACCTTATTTTATGTGTGTTTCTGTATTTAACATTGTTGATTCATTAACATTAACTGTAGCCAAACAGCACTATAATTCATGCCTGAATGAAGCTTATCTGACATGTGTATTTTCTCTGTAAGGCACATGACAGCCTTCTTGTTTAAGAAAGCTAGACCACACTTCAGCATTATACTTGCAGGTCTTTTTAAACAGTTAAAGCACCAACATGTACAAAAAATGTGAAAAATGTTGTACTAAATAGACCACAAAAAGGATACTTGTTTACAGTATGGAAGCTGAAACAAGAAGGCAGAACGTCACCTTGTTCAATCTCAACTGAAAATGTACCTATCAAGTATTTCAAAATTTTTGCTGCTCTGTGCATGTCCAAATAATGACCTTGAATGTGCTATGTATATTGATTTTGAGGTTACAAATAAGTTTTAGTGAGTAGGCAAATTAGCAAATACAGAGTCTGTGAATAATGAGGATTGACTATAATTAACTCCTTTCTGTATAAATTATGAAAATCAGTCTTTAAAAGAATTCCCAAGGCACGAAGAAGTATTTGAAGATTTAATTTATATCTGTATAATATACTGTGAATCCTTTGACTTTTGTTTACACAAATACTTCTTATCGAAAATTAACAAAAGTTTATCTTATTTATTTAATTATATAAAGAAACAACTCAACAAGCCCGTAAATCTTAAATTGAACTTCATTTCAGAACATGTAAATAGATTTGTATATGTGTATCTCTGGTCAAGGCCGGGAGAGGGCAGACATGTATTAATGTTTCCCAGGGTAGTGGGGGTGATACATTGATTACATTATAGTCCTTAGTACAAGTACTTGTTAGCATGCTCATCGATACTTGTGTAAAGTGTATGATTCAACCATTTAGTATATGGTCATTATAAGATTGATGAGAAGATGGGTTAAATATTAGTTTTAGCTGTGTGATCTTGGACAAGTCCTTCTTTCCTCCATGAATTTGTGTTTCCTAATCTCTAAAATAGGAATATTGATGGTGCCTTCATCATAGGTTTGTAAAGATAGCTGAGAGTCAGCGAATTTACTTAGCACAGTACCTTTCACATAATAAGCATTCAATTAATGTTGTTTTGGTTATTATTATAGTTGTAATTCCAACTATGTAAGTGCTTAGATTGAAAAGGGACAAATAGAAAAAAATACACAAATTTTATTTATAAAGTTGCAAATAAAATTAGAAGAAAAGCCTCCCATTGAAAATGTTAAAATTCTTAATTTCTCTTTTTCGTTTAGAACGTTACTCCTAGATGGGAATCCATTCCGTGTTCCTCGAGCAGCCATATTAATGAAAGGAACAGCTGCTATTTTGGAATATTTGAGAGACCGAATTCCTACTTAAATTGGAGTTGTTTTATTATCTTGGTTATGCTAAATCTTAAAATTCTTACATTGATAACTAACATTTTTCAAAGGTGTTTACATTTGTAATGGCGATAACCATGTATAGTATGCATACATATGTTCTGAATGTTTTACACAAGATTTATCTTATTCACTTTCATTCCCTTAAAACATAGCAGTTTCTTCAAAAGTGAATTTTTATTTAATGTAGTTTAATATTTTTATGACAAAGCATTTTTTGTAGAAGTGGACATTTACCCCATTTCTATTTGCGTTACATATAATGTGACGAATTGATTTGAGTATGACCATCTGATTTCTATCTCTTTATTTGATATAAAACTAAATTGAATTTTTTTCAGTATTGTTCTTTGGCATTTAAAAAAGACTTTTTATTACCCTTGATAGGACTTTTGTGATGTGGTTGGGGCTCAGTATAAGTTTAAATGAACATTCACTGACTATTATTTTTGTTTTAATCTAGTTGGAATGTTTCTAGCCTTTCCCCATGTTTTATGAAATATTTTAGTCAGGGTTTCTACTGTTACAGAAATGCTACACAAGATACAGTTATTGGTGGAGAAAATAGTAAAAGTGTTGTTATAATTACACACAATTTTGAATTTAAAACTTGACAGGTTTTTTTTTTTTTTTATGATGTCTTAGTATTAAGTTTTCGTACCATAATCTAGTACATCTAGATTTAAGAAATTGAGTTGGACCTGCACATTTTTCCGAGAGTTAGCAGTTTAAAATACCTTTTTTCCTTTTTAAAAAAAAGTACCGAAGACCTTATTGTATTATATAGATATTAGCAACAGAAGATAACTAATAACTTATATGGTATAGAAATCTTGAAACATACTTTGTTAAGCAGATATTTGTATACATAATTTACTCTGGTGGTGACTTCTAATCTAACCTTGTGCATTTTTTTTTTTAAATTTCCAAGGCCTTAATTTTAAAATTTGTTTGTAATCTTCATAAAACTAAACTGTAGTCATGTGGTAATTTTCTAAAAGGCATGTTGTCATAGGTGAACTTCATAATAAAAGTCAAGTATAAACATTTTTATTTATACAAAAAATATGACAAGTAGGCTGATCAGTCATTATAAAACTAACCATGTGATTCTATTAAGTAGCCAATCAATAGACTGTATATTAATTTATATAGGTAGATGGGTGGATAGGTAACTTTTAGATGACTGAGGCATGTTCGTATAATGAAAAAAATGATTACTTATAAAGATAAATGTACATGTTAATAGTAAATGTTACATTTTTCAAATATTAATTACAATGTTTGGGTTTTTTGGTTTAAAAGAAACATGCTCTTCACACTACTGCTCTGTGGCTAAGATATCTGCTTTGATATTAAATAAAAGACACTTTACAATAAGGTGACATTTTATTATTTATACAATAAAGAGACTTTTATGTTATTCAAAACACTGTTTTAAATACTGAAAAAGTTGAGTACACCAAAGCCGAAAAATGGCTCTGCTATACACTGCACAGCATTATTTTAGTCCCTGTATTTCGTATCTGTACAGAAAGCATCTTCAAAATGCATTCTAATCACATTGTACACCGTTACCAATTAGTGTCAATACGTAAAGTAAAACTGGAGAATACAGGTTGCATTTGCAATTTAACTGACAAAGTAAGTAGTTTCACTGATTCGGTAAATTTAAAATATAGATTCATAGGACTTCTTTGCACATAAAATGAAGCAGCTTCAAGGTTGATATAGTCTCATACTGCAAAAAAACCATTAAGTACATTCACAATCTAAGTTAATAAAGTAGTAAATATGCCTTCATTCAGTTTTTATTTACATCAATATGTAGTTCAACTAAAAAGTACTGTTAATTGTGATATAGTAGTTTTTAACACATACAAAAATGACAATGTTTATTTATAATTTAAGTTCAAAATCACAATTATCTCAAAATATTAATTACAATACAGCCATTTCAATTAACATGATGTAATTTTTTTATAAAATGGTAAAATTTTTTATTAAAGTAAGCAATTAGTTTTGAATTGGCTAGAGTTCACCCATGTAGAAAACCTTAAATGTTAAGAGGTGTTTCCTGCTCCCTCCCACTTGAATTTGTATACAGCCACTTAGGCTAGCAAAGAGACAGAAAAGGCCCCAATTTATAAAGATTAAGCCTCTTTTGCTATACTGCTGTGGCTTTTTCTTCCATAAAAGCTTTAGAAGGGGAGTATTAATAAGCTATGCAGTGAAATGCATGCATTAATATACAATATGTCTACATAAAATGTTAGCATTTACTAGTGCACGTAAAAATGTTCACAAGGACTGCAAAAGAAGTCATAAATAAACTTGAAAACTACTTGATAATATAATGGAATTTCTTTGAAAACACCCAGTTCAAGTTCTTTCCCTGGCTAAAGGAGCACTATTTAGTAACTTGGCCTAAAGATGTCACTGTTGTGCCATACGTATGATGGTGGTAGATGTCAAAAAAGAACGTGAGGCTAGAGACTGTCTTCATTTTCCTAAATAGTGGCCCAATGTTGCATCACGGTGAAGGAATTTTTCTTAAACTTAGGGAAGAGTGAAATATTTCACTAACCAAATTATATGGTTTAAAATGAAAAATAAAAAGTGTGTACATGTGTTTAGCCTATGGAAAAACCTTAAGATAGAATTAGAACGTCTTTATATAGTAATGAGCATTATGCCCCTAAATAACTGAGGTCAAAAGTAATTATATAATTTAGGGATGAAAGAATAATTTTCATGGATATTTAAAAAAACCTGAAAACATATTATCCTTTTATTCATAACTCTTTGCAAATCAATTAAAAACCTATCACTTTGTTTAGAATTGCTGCTATTAATATAATATTTCTCTGAATAGAAAGAGACCATAGTTCATATTATGGTTTACTTTTATATACAGTTGGGTGTATGTGTGCATGTGTGTAGGGTGCCCTTGGGTGGCTATAAAATGGGAAAAATGAAACTACAGTACCTGCAAGCCTTACTTTTGCAAGGTTAAGATGGTCTTTGAAATTTATGAAGAGAATTCAGTAGCTTTACCTTTGATTTTCAAATGAGGAAAAATTTCTCCTTCGTATGAAGACAGTGTCATTGGCCATAGGCTTCCTGTAGTCCCTTCTGTACACGGAGTACAAAGAAACATGATTGGCCCTTGAGACAAAAATATCTGGTTTATCTATTATCTTTCTCTTCATTTCAAGAAGAAAATAATAAGGCTTACATTTTCAAGGAGGAAAATGTTGAGGATGTTAAAAGGAAATGCTGAAACATCATAAAGCAGTATTAAAACATTTATTGCATTCCATTGACCCTAAGTGTCATCAAAGCTAAAACCAAATTTTCTAGAGTAAAACATAACATGAAGTTATTCCTTGCTGCCCTGAAACAAATGCCTTTTTCACATTCAAGATCAATAAGGGTCCTCTGAGTGGAAAGACTACAAGTATTGAAAATAAAATTTACTTCAGCACTATATTCTGAAAATAAATGACCATTCTAGCAAATATGGGAACTGCTTTATGTTTTATCTGCCTGAGAGTTCCATCTTGGTTTTTCTATGGACTTTGCAAAATGTTACATAAGATTTCCTGACTAAATAAGAGATGTTCTTTAGTAGAGTTCTGGGAAAAGGGAAGAGGAATGGAAGTATACAAAGAAATGCAATGTAATTTCTTTTGTCCATTCATCAAATACTTCCTTAATCTAGCTATCATAAAGGTCAGCTGACCTGCATACCTGGGCATTATTTAACATCATTTTACCTGTGCAAAACAAGTGCACAAAGAAAAACACCTATCTACAGGTCTCTACAGAGACAAAACCTGAGTCACAATAAAAGGTTTTTAATATAAGAAAACTTTTCTTAATGTAGGAAAATAACCTTTAAAGAGCCAAAAATATCTGTACAATATAATTAGCTAACTAAAACTTTGATGTGCTTAAGTATCACATATTTTATAAGACCCAGCAAAAAAAAAAAGGAATAATTTACATTTGATAATTTTCTTAACTATAGCTGAGATACCCACATTATTTCTAATATCTATTTTCATTACCCTGAATTCATTCTTTCCAAAAAAACAAAACGCACATTCAAATATGAGTACTGTTTAGTTTCTGATGAACAGTTCCTATTTTTTTCTAAATACTGAGGACATAGGAGATTTGGGGTTGCTAGGCATATAACTTAATGCCAAGCCTAATAGAATTCTAAAATTCAAAGTGAAATATATAATCTATAATTAAGGGAAACAGTACTTGGAAAAATATGTTGTGGACAGAGTTGGGCCAAGGTCTGCATGAAGCTGTTCTCTCATTTGCAGGCTCTCTTTTTGCAGATGGTTAACTCTTAAAAACTCCTTTCTCTATGCTCCATTTCAGTAGGTTTCTTACCTTTTCCATACCTGAACCCTGAATTGTCTCAACTGAATGAAGCTCCCTTGCTCATATCCGGCCACCAATTTACAATGTCCTCTTCTCTACATCTTTGTTAGCTCTTCCTCAGCCTTAGGAGCTCAATTCTTTGGATGACTCCTCATCCTCCCCTTATGTGCCACTTAACTGCTCGTTAGGAGAAAATCTGTTTAAATGTCCCCCACTGTCTTACCATTCGACACTGATTTAAGGCTCAATTTAGGACTTACTGATTCCCTAGGCTGCATACATCTCAGAAGCATACTGAAAATATTTTAGAGAAAAATGAGTTCAAGTTGCTTCTCCATGTCTCCCCCACCCGGCCATTGTCGACGGGGCCATTGCATTGAATATGCACTCAAGTCAGTGAAGTTACTCTCTGCTACTTAGAAGAGGAACCCTTCTGAACCAAAAGGTTTAATCTTTGCATCTGTAGTTGGATAAGAGGGTCCTTTGAATTGTATGAACAGGCGAAAAGATTCTGAGCAGTGTCCTTGAGTGCTGTCTTTCCGCAGGTCAGTGGACCTAGTTTAGGGATCACGTGGGAAATGCATATGGTAGGGTAAGGGATTAGAAGCAGTAACCTAGCAAACTGTAGTCTCTTCCTGCCTTTTTATAGGGCACTTGCCTAAGGATCACTTGAAGAAAAATTTTGTATTGTGTAGAAGGCTAAAAGCAGAGTCACACTTTCTCTGCCAACAGACTTATTACCATGGGAACCAATGCAGAAACATGAAAATATGACAAGAAGCTGAGGATTAAATGTGGAACAAATTGATAGGGAGTTGGTTTCTACATGGTAATTTGAACATTTGAGATTGAAAGAAACAGGATGTTTCTCGTGTGGCCAGACTTATGAAAATAGAAAATGGCTTGCTGGTAACTGGTCCTAGAGGCTGAGATGTGGGGAATGCAGGGAGAAAGAAGCAAGTGTGCTGTGGTTTGGATAAGGGGAGCTCTGTAAAATCCAGTTTAATTCCTGGTGAGGCTGAACTCTTCAGCCCGAATGATAAATTAAACATGATCAAAGGGTACCATTTGAAAGGCACATCGTCTTAGCCTGATAAAGAAAAGCAGCCTGCTATAACGAATCTCACCCTTCCAAGGCCAGCCCATGCTCCCTGGCAAGAATATTGCACATCTAATCTATTATTGCTTGAAATATCTTCCCAAATATTCAAAACGAAACAAAACAAAAACAAAACAAAACAAAACAAAACAAACCCTTTTAAATCTACGGCCCCTTTCCCCCTACAAGGCAGCTATTGTAAGTAACCCACAATTTAGTTTTTCATTTAAGGAAATACTTATTCCACTTCACCTGATACAAGTCCTCCCTGCGTATATGCCTCTGTCATTCCAGAGTTGATAATAAGCTAATCAAACCAGACTCTAGGGTTCCAGGATAGTCTGTAACAAGGACTTGAAGTTTCAGACTAGTCTGAGAAAGACCTACGCACTGTGCTTTCAGAGGCTCCAGGGAGACTGCACCTATCCTGTCCCCTAAGCTTCCCAAAAAGCTGTTTTCTGAGAGCCTCATTCCTATGACTTCGGCCTTTGGCCCATAGTTAAATGCAATCGCCCTGAGGAGATGAAGGTCACACTATAGACAACCTGATTTGACCCTTCCTGGGGAGCTGATTTTCAAGTAGTGACGTTTTCACCTGACCCGCCCTCCCAACACACAAATTAAAAACTAGAAACATCACCCAGGAAGAAGGAGACAAGCCATTTATTGGATGGCTGTCTTTAAGGATACTTCTAACTACAAATAGTCTGAATAAAATGTGCTCTTTGTGCAGTGTTAAGTACACTGGACTCAGATTTCACTAGAAATGTTTATATCTTTTTCACTAATTACATGGTGTTCATTACAGTTCTATCTGTTTGAGTTCTTTGCTGAACGCTTTGACAATCTCCACAATGAGTTCTTGAAATGCCAAAAGCTCTGTAATTTCTGTTTCCCCAAGAGTGCTTACAGAGTTCTAAAATCCAATAAAATGCCTGAATTTTCTACCACTTGCAGAGTATGGAGGCAAACTTGATAATAAAGAGAAATTTGAGCACAGTGATTTTGCTTATGCTAAAATAATTTATATCAATATTCTAGTGAATTTCAGATTTTGAGACTTCTGTGCTTAGTTTTTGCAGGTAGGAAGCATTGCAGTTAGCAGATGCAGGATTAATCATCAAAGCTACATGGAACACTGCTTTACACTAAGAACAAGTATGCAGATCTCTTTCTGAGACAGGCAAATAAAATATAACAGGGTCTTCACAAGCAGCTATGCCTTTAAGTATGACATATGATAAATAAGACACTACTGGTTTTCATTTCTGATATGATCTCTAAAAACATGCAGCAGATGCCTGGAGGGAAACTAACTGGTCAGGATAAACGAAAGGATGAATAGGTGTTTCTGTGACTTTGTACTGATTCTCTCACTGGCAGATCAGTCCTTGGACAAACCTGAATTCCTCCAGGCGGAAAGCTCACCTGACAATACTGGATTTAATAGTTTTACAACATCTGTTTATTCTTTGGACAAGAATTTGTCCTGTTGTAACAAATCTCACAACATATTGCGAATTCAAATTTGACAGCTTCAAATTTTTTAAACAATTTGATTTCTCCTCTCACTTTTCTTTGATGTATTGAGTCCCTGCTATCTCACGTTCCTTAAAAAGTTATAGACGTAACTTTTACAGTTTATCATACAGTTAAGTATAGAGTTCACAGTAGATCCAGTCTTGCCAATATTAGGACATTTACTGCTTTCAACCACAAGTACTTGAATGTCAGAAAAGCTGAGTTATGAGTGGAATGATAATGATAATGATAATAGTAGGCATGTGATGAATAAGTGTGTAGATCTAATGTACAGCATCATGACTGTCATTAATAATATTGTATTAAATACTAGAAATTTGCCAAAACTAGAAAAGTTGGTGCTCTAAGCATGAAAAACAAACAACAAAAGCTAAATATGTGAGATAAAATGTTAATTAGCTTGACTGTAGTAATCATTTTTCTATGTTTATGTATACCTTAAGTATATGTGTTGTTTTTTCTTTTAAATGACTAAACAAACAAAAAAAACAAACCAAACCAAAATGAGGACATCATTCTCCATTGTCCAAGGCTGTTCTTTTCCAGATTAAGGCAAGGTATTGAAGAAATAAACAGTCCAATTTAATAGTGAAAAAAATGGCATTTTGGGGTTGGCCACTAATATCATAGATACCAGACTCTTTTCAATATTTTTCAACCTTGACTTCCAGCGATATGACCAAAGTGGTACTTGAAGGTCAGGAGCCCTGTGATTAAGCATTTAAGAAGCACAATCTCATTTTCAAATGTAAGCATGCTACCCAATCCATTACAAATAATTTTAATAAACTCACATCTTCTAATTTGATATATGAAAGACACTAAATTGTTCCCAGGTAAAACCCCCCACTTAATCACCAACTGGCAGGTAATTTTTCAGACCATGGCTGAATCCACCATTTTTATACAATTGCTGTCTCACCTTTAGGGATATCCTAACTTGAGTTAAAAGAAAAATCCTTGATTTTAACCTCAAAGAGCAAACAAAAGTTCTGTGATTTTGTTAGATATAAAACCATATCTGCTGTTTTCCCAGCCAATGTAATCTCTGAAGAGATTCTTCTCTCAGAATAACCTGTGGGGATTTATATGGCTACCACTTCTTAGTGCTTATAGATGTTGCCAGGGCAGTTTAAACGGTCAACACTGGAAGACCAGTTCTGGGTCTGAGGGATGCACCACGTGGCTACTTCAGCTGCCCATTTAAACGGCACGACTGAGACTTGTCAGTTATCTGTGGAGTTCCAGGCACTCTTTAGTTTTTTACTTCCTGGAAAATTTTATCATGGGTGCTGTTCAGGTTGCTGTTCTTACTGGATTCTAATGGGTCCTATCCTGTTCTTAAACACAAAGCATCCCCTAACAGCGGGGTATTTGCTAACAGGAAGAGTGCTATCTTTTTTTCTATGTAGGTTCACGGTAAGTATGCAAAACACGTAACTCCACCAGAAATATGTACATTTCCCTTAGGTATTTCAAACAAATATGAATTATTTTAAAGCAAAATTTCATTTCAAGAGATACTAAAGGTTATCTGTTCTAGTTTCTCTTTTCCTCAGACTGACCTCTTTAAGGAAGAGCAGACCTAAGTTATTAGACTTCAGCTCACTCCCAACAGGAGGGAGGAGCATCTTGGAGCCCTGCAGACCCTCATACTTTAACCATTCGAGGGGGCAACCCCCTTGGAAGGACAAAGCCAAGTGAAAGTGGACAAGGAGAACTTGGCTAGCCTAGTGACTATCCCTTCCCAATACGGTTCACTTAAGATGCTACTGCTGTTACTTATGTACCCATTGTCACCTGGAACATATATGAGAGATAGGAAGGAGCCTGCCATCCTAAGGAAATAGAAAAAAATGTCTCCTCTATATTATAAAAATAGCAAAGCTGAAAGGAAGCATTTGCCATTTTATTAGACTGGGAAAGAAAATGATAATAAACTGTCCTCTATACTTCCCTCAGATTTTATACCTATACAGTAGCATTTATTAGACTTTTTATGTACCTGTCACTCCATTAGACCGTGTTTCTTGACGGGAAGGACTACAGCTTATTTATATTTACACCTCCTACGGTTCTTAAAATCCTTTGTTCATTGACATTTGTTGATTAAATTGAATGTACAGCAAGAAAAGAATTGAACTGTTTTAGTCACTGCTATATATTTTTTAAAGGATAGACAGACAGATTGGCTACAAGACAATTTTTAAGATGGTCCAGAAAAATACTTAGGAGAGAATTACTCAAACACCTTTCTAAGGTAGAGTTATTTAAACCTACCTACAGGCCTGAATAAATACTCTAAATGTAAGTATATATTGTTGTGGGATGTAGGTGAACACGTTGGAGATATTATGAAAAGTTAAAACAAAAAAAGGAAACATCGTCCTTGGCCTTTGAGTAGTTTAATGATGATCTAGACCCGTAGGTCACAGGCATAGTATCTATCATTTTTGGAAAATATGTGAAAACCTAAAAAAAAAAGTGCTGATTGTATATGTGTGTGTTGGGGGGAGTGGGGGCGGGTTTGGATTTCTCTAGGGAATGGTTACACACATAGTTCTGTAATGTTTGCCAGCAACATTCTTGGTTTTATAAAGAACATATCAGAATGTAGACTAGCTAGAGAATCTGTCTTGGTCATAACCAGACTGTATGATTCCATCAAGTGCAAAATACTGATTGCTAAGTTGAATGACACAAGCAATGTCCAAAGGCTTGCTATCAAAGATGGATAGTTTAAACAAACAGAAGGACAACAAAGAAAGGCAAGTAGTATAAGGCAAGAGCAGTTTGTATAATGATAACAGAGAGGAAAAATCAAATTCAGAGAATGAGACTTGCCAACCACCTATAGCCTCTTCTACAGGTGAATTCTGGCTAACGAACACCAATAGAATAAGTGGAGTCTTGAAAATAACTGTCATTCACTGCTTATTTTGCAGGGAGGTGACACAATGGACAGTTAACATCTTGGTAGGAATGGAGAGGAGTGTAAAGAATGTTTCAGAGGGATCCAGGCATTTAAGTGGCAGTCCCTCACTGCTTTCTTCTCTTTGCTCAGCTGCTTAGGACCCCACTCTCCAACCCAGCATTGGTGACCTTCCCGTTCGTTGAACCTAAAAGCAGAGCTACCCAGCCTCTTTACATTATGACACGGATATAAAATGATCATGTTTGTTCTGCTTAATGGAGTATAAGTGAGTAAAATAGATAAGGCCTCCCTAGGCCCCAAGTGAAAGCAATAAGCCACAAGCCCCCATGCTCTAAGGGAATCAGTATCTCAGTACTTATGAGAACTATGCTGGTAGGAAGCCCTGACCTAGACATTGTTCCCAGGAATGTAAAATGAAGATTCTCCATCACACACACACACACACACACACACACACACACACACACACACGCACACACACAGTGTTTGAGAGAGAGAGGGAGAGAGAAATACTTTAGGTAATAGTCGATACCAAAAATTTAGAGGTGCTACCAGCATTTGCCAAACCAAATCAAGCAAACCCATTATTGAAATACCTAAATAACTTTCAAATAAGTTTTCTCATTAGTCTCAGTACAAATTCTTCCTCATTTCATTTTAATATTTAGTTCCAGATTCTACAACTAAACCTGTCATGAAAAGCTTATGAAAACCTGAGAAGGGATGAAAAAAAATGAAGAAATAGGAAACAGGGCAATAAGAAAGGCAAAAGCTGTTTTGGAAAGAATGAAACAATGGTGGCCCCCTGCTGTGTCAGCTTTCAAATGTGTGGCCACATTGTGTACAATTTAAATTTGTTCAGGAGACATTTATTTTCCTTAAAAATAGAGGAAGCACACTTGGTAGGCAAACTGAAGATTGTGCACTAAAATTGTCAGTTTGAGGTCATAAAGAAGTTATAAAACATCAAGGCCCAAAGAGGGTTGAACTGATTTTGCTAAGAAAAGAGCACACTAGATTAGTAGCTGGGGATCCGGTGGCCAGAAGGAAACTGTTTCCTTTGAAGAAAAACACCAGAGGATTTAAATAGTTTTACAAAAACTTTGGAAAGGAACACCTTGTTCTCCCTCTACTTTGCTTGGGTTGGAAGATAAAAAGATTAAATGGTTGGCAAACACCAGGAATTCTGAAATAAGTAGGGCTTTGATGGATTTAGCAAAGGAAAGGCCCAAACAAGGGTGCTGGCTAAGCTGCAAGGGTGAGGATATAATTAGTGTAGAAAAAGTAAACAGAAACTTTTGACTTTTTAATCAATGATCCAGCTATTTAGAGGCCTGGTAGTTCCAAATATTTAAGAACCAAAATAGCTTGAGGACACGTCACCAAAGCTGCCAGAAGCTCTGTGCCTTCAATACTAAACATTCTGTCTGAAAGAAGGGAGGTTGGGGAGATGGCAAACTATTCCTTGAATCTGATGATTTTATGAAATACATCTTGAAATACATTCCTTATTCACTTTATAATAAGGTAAAATCTGATTGTATTATGCTAATTTATTGTACACATAGATAAAATGAAAAATTAGGGATTTATACCAGGTGCCTAGTTACTGCCAGATGTCAGCTGGAAATAAAACTATACACACATATTCAGGCTGGACTAGTTTTAGAATTATATTAAGAAGGCTAAGCGAGGCAAACTTAATTCCTGATGTTTAAGTTTTGGAGAGCTCATTTAAAAAAATATATTTTAAATAATTTGTGACAAATATCTTCCTACCTATTTGGATTGAGCATGTCTGAAGGAAAAAACTTAGTTAAAATAATGGCAGATAGGCACAAAATATTTGGAAAGCACAAGCAAGTTAGAGAACTATTAAACTGGCAGACGATAATTAAACTGAACAATTAAGAATATCAAAACTTTAAAGTACGCATTCACCCAAGGCTTAGAGAGAGCGAACTCCCTTTTTCTCTTTTGATTGGGTCTCAGAGGTGGTCGATAAAACCTGAAAAGGTTAGTCAAAAGATATAGAAACTGCTTAAAACAAGCTAAAATCTCTTAAATGTTTTTTTACATTTTTTAAAATTATAGCGTTGTTTCAAATTAAATTTCTCAAGAGTATGGAAGGGGATGTAAACAGATTTATAAAAATTATTTATTAAGAGTTGTATCTACACAACAGGTATGAAAATGGACTGTCCACAGTGTGGTAGTCTAAGCAAGAGAATTGCGAAGACTCCTCTCTAAAATATAGGTGTAAGAGCGCCCTCTAGTGGCCTCTCTCCCTAACTGCGGACACGTTTCTAAAAAGTATGTGGATCTGTCCAACTGTTTATGAAGATAGTGTATGTCAGACTTCAATCCAGTAACTTAAACGGAGGGTCTTATTGGGATGAAATACATGATTTGTTGCTTTATCAGGGTGATTTAGTTAGGGATTGATAGCCTCTTCTCTGGAGGAATTTAAAAACAGCCTTAATTCTTTCCTGAAGGTAGACATGAGTTAGATCCTCTCAAGGTCCCTTTCTGTCTTATGATAGAATAATTTTCCTCATTTACCCACTGAACTTTTATCTATGTCTATATTGTTTGATACTCCACAGAACTTTTATCTATGTCTATATTGTTTGATACTGGCCTTTGTTTCAGAAAAGTTCTCTGGTAATTATCTATAACTTTAGCTATTTTCCTTTTACCAAGGAGTTGCATGACTAAAAAATTACCCACTATATTACAAAAATAGTTTCTAAAAATAAATGACAATTAAATGAAATATATTTCTCATCCATGCCTTTTTAAAATTTCTTTCTACTTTTGAAAGGGTAGGAAGGAGGCCAGAAACCAAGAAGACCTGAAAGATCGCTTGTCTGGCCAGCAGAAAAGGTGGGGAGAGGAAGGGGATTCTGTGGCTGTGTGAAGGAAAGGCACAGACACAGAGAGACTGGAGGATGCATTTGCATCTGAGTCTGGTTTCTGTTATCTAGTTTCTTTCTCTTCTGCATTTTCAGTCCTTTATTTCCCTTCTTATCCCTTTCTCATTCTTACTCCATTCCTAGCTTATTAATTTCTCTCTCTCATCCAGCCCTTATGTCTGCTCTTACTATTGATTATTCACTGTTCTAAAGTACTCTTACTTAAAATACTTACAGCACTCTTATTATTCTAAAATACACTTACCTACTTACTACTCTAAAGTGATGTTACTCTCTCGATTAATATTTTACTTTTTATTTTCACTTCATTTTTGTTCCAATAGACATTGGCATTCTTTTCCTCATGTAACTATATAGACACTGGGCTGTAAGTCTCAAGTTCAAGCCTCTAGAGAGCTCAAGGCAGCATACAATCAAAGAAAATAATGATGGACATTTTATTTAAGGAAACTTCCTTTCGTGAAAAGAAACCATAATTGGTCAGTAAGCTCTCCTCATATTAAGAGGAGACAGCGAGTTTTCTTGAAACAAAAAAAAATAAAATGCAGAAGAAGATGGAGTAATTAGTATTATTAGTATAAGCAAAATTGTAGATGAGAAATGAATTTAAAGTTTGGGAATATTTCACTCCCACAGTCAATTTGCTATGAAAACTGAATAGAAAAATATGGAAAATCTTTCTGAGACAAAGCTTAGAAAGGAATGCTTTCCTTGCAAGAAAAGCTAGGTCCTACAAGGTAATAAAGGAACTGTGGTAAGGAGCTTACCAACCTAGGGCTCACCTGACTTAGACACTGTTTTTCTTTTCAGGGTCTGGATGCCATTCTTTTCCCCTACAAGGGAAGTATCTAATGAAGTCGATGCCGGTGCCAGTATAAATAGCATTCTTACGACTTTGAAACCAACAGGACGGATTCTGACCTCTGTAAAAGTTTGGGAGTGGAAGTGTGCTTTTTGCCAAGGTAACCTAGAATTTCTGCGACTTATCTGAATAGTTAATTATGTTAATTCTATAGCTTTTGCAGTGACCTGAGAATTTTGGCTGTAGAGGTTTTTACTCTTGGTATGCAGGTGATGGAATCTGTCCATGGAATAAGGCTGAAATGCAGAGAGTAAACATTGTTATGATGAGCTGTGGCTGAAGGCCTGTGGATGGAGTTTTCATTATTCTAGAACAGGCAGCATGAGGCAGCAGTTTTATGAAATTTTAGAGCTAAAATAGGGTTGAAACCTTCCTCCTCCCAACTTCCTTCCCCTAGCCTCATCCCTATCACAACTCCATTTACTCTTTACCACACCCTCAAATTTTAAAAATAGCTTGGGCAAAGTAATCTACCAAGTCACAACATGTAGGCAGAAGAACCTTAGAAAGGTTTCTAAAACCGGATCCAGCCACATACTTTTGTTTTTTTGGGGTCACAGAGTTACTTCACTCTACAGGTCTCAGGCCTCCGTTAAAATGTGGAAACTGAGCTTGATCTCTAAGATGCCTGGAAGACTCAAACTGTGGCTCTATAAGTTCAACCTCGTGCATTCATTTCTCTGAGAGATGTCTGACGTCATATATGCCTGATTTCTTCCAAGAAGAAAAATACAACCCAAACAAATCAAAAGGATAAGTATGATATACTCCAATGAACAAAAGCCACACTTCTTAAACTTTTTGGACAGTGTTAAGGTCCTTAGAACACGTGAAGGGAAATTAAATGCACAACTGAAACAGAGCACAAGAGCCTAAAAGGTCTGAAGAAACTATGAGGATGTGAGGAGGACCGGGCTCAAAGGGAGAATTCAAAACAAACTAGAAATGGTAAATGAACTGAGAAAGTGAGAGGTTAGCGGCTTAAGGTTATGCAAATTGAATATCCACTTCCTGTTTAGTTCAATATTTATTAAGTCTGTTTACATGCCAGGCCCATCATCCATTTAATCATTGTACAAATATTTATTGAGCACCTACTATGCTTCTGACACTATGACGAGCACTAAGGATACATGGCAAGCAAAGCTCGATGTGACCTCTGGGAGCTCTTCTAACTAGAATGCCTCTTTTTGATATTGTCTCAAGGATCTTAGAGAAGATAGGAGAGAAAGAACAAGCACTGAATAACTATGACCTCAGCTAGAATATGATAAGTAAAATAAAATATAGGTAAAAATTAATATGATGATTCTAAGGAAGAGAAATTTTTCCAATTAAAATCAGGGAAAATTTCCTGGTGGTGGTGATCTTTGAGCTGGCCCCTAAAGGCCGCATGTAATTTTGATAATTTGGAAAGAGAATGGGGAGGGAAAGACATTCTAGTAGGCACCCGTGTGGGCAAAGGCTGAGGGTGAAAAACACAGGGAATACTCAGAGAAAAGGATTTCTAGGTGTCTAAAACACTGAGTATGTATAGGGTAAATTTAAAAAAAAAAAAAAAAAAGAGAGACAGTTTCTAGATTCAGAGAATCAAACTTTCCTTGGAAGAATACATAGATGTCTATGATATGTGGATATGTGTGACCAACCTCATGCAAACAGTATTTTCATGGGATGGGCTGAACAGCATGCAGTGAAAATGTTCTTCGCCCTGCTGAAGGAAGTGAAATAAATAAGCATGAAATGCAACCACCTGAAGGACTATTCAACTCACTGCATTTCTGAATGGATCATTCTAATATTGGATCCTATGGACTCCCATGTTCCCTGATAGGCTATCAGATAATGCCCTAAATCTTGGAAAAAAAGATTCATAATGGCTTCCCAAAGACCTTAGGACCCAGTAGGGAGATCTACCTGTAGGTCCAAATGGAACAACCATGCTCAAACCCAAAAGAGATTTGATTAAAGATTCTGCTTCTTTTTGCAATGCAGAGGGTTGGGGACAGGGACACAAAGACTCACCACGTTGCCTCGTACTGTCTTTGTTGTGGAAGTTCTCTCATCTTTCCACTTGACTGTGAGATTCTGTGCAGAGGAGACCACGTTATATCCCTTGAAGCACCTGGTGTATAGTCGATGCTCAACAAATATTTATAAACTTCGCATTTAATGCTTTTGTTATATTCTTCAATAAAATGTCCCCAAATGTTTTGAATTTATGAACGACATACCTTAGGCATTACTGAGATTCTGCTACAGTAATTATTTTCCTATGGAGGAAATGTGCAGTTTGCTGATGAAAATAAAGTCTCTGTAGTAAGATATTTTACTTTAGGTGTAGAGATGCAGGCTGCTTGCTTATCATGTTATTTTGGAAAAACACTGACACAAATAATACAATTGTGTAACAATGATAGTTTAAAAAAATATGTACTTTCAAAACTACAGAGATTGGATGATTCATTTAATTTTTTCCTCAATATCCATTCCCACATACACTGAAAATTATGCTAGCTTAAAGAATAAAGAGTTTTTTTGTTTGTTTGTTTTTTGTTTTTGTTTTTTAGGGGGAAAATATGCTACATTTAAAAATCACACCTGTGGAAATTGGGTCCATGGATTTTTTTGGGGGAGGGCAGGCCTATACTGGTTCTGGCCCCAGACTAATAAGAGTCACAGAATTTCATTGATTTCTACATAAACGCCTGAATGTCGCAAGCTTTCATTCTTTGAGGTGCTGCCATTGACAAAATCAAGCAAAAAAAAATAGTGTTTTGCAGCCCAAGATAATTTGGGGAGGCACTGACACAGTTGCAGACAGAACCTTCTCATCTGTGCCTGCCTTGCATCCCAACGTGAGCTGACCGTCCTCCAGCAAATCCAACTGGAGAAACTACCGGATGAGGTGATGCTTCTAAGGCTGGAAGTGGCGACTTGTTTCCCCTCTCTCCATTTTTCTCTTTACTTCTCATAGAACTGCTCTCAGGAAAGATTTTGATAATCACATAGTTAAAAGCCCAGGGGATTCAATATTCCTCGATTTTCATTTATTCTTTCTAATCAAATCTGAGAGTGAAGTTTTCCCTCCATTTATCAGAAATGTCTGAATTCTACAAAGTAGAAGTTGTGCAGTTTAGACCCTTACGAGAGAATGTTTCCAAACCACTCTTTTGCAGACAGTGTCAAAAGGGAGGAAGATTGGAACCTGTCCCAATGATAATCAGCTAGGAGGCTCAGATATGGCAAAATTAAACATTTTAAAAACAGATGTGGAAACAAAGTCCTATTAAGGTATTTTGCCACCCTCACCCTTGCACACAAGCACTGTTTGCTGTTGTTAGAGACGTGATAAGTGCTCTGCCTTTGAGCATTGCTTAATGCTACTACTCCAGGCATCTTGATCGCCCAAGAAAGTTTCTCCCAAACTGGAAGCGGGAACCATCAGTTGATACTCAAGGGTCTCCAGACAGTTAGAACTCTAAGAGGGCCTCTCATCTTTGTGTCAGCAGGACAGAGCAGCCACCTGCTTCCTTTGGAACATCAGACAATCTACAGCAGCAACAGCAGCAATGAGAAGAGGTCAGTTTTATGCACTAGAAACAGACACGCCCCCAGAAGGTTCAGGATGTAACTACAAAACCTGATTGCATCTGCTTTAGTTTTGTATAGTGGAGTCTCTCAGAAAATATATTCTCTGAATAGTTTAGATCAAATGGAGCTGAAAGGATGCATAGGAAGGCGAATGTCCAGGATCTCCCATAATATTAGCCCACATACTTTCTATTTGCACACCTATTTTCCACAGCCCACATTCTGTTTTCTTGCTATAATGTAAACTTGGGGATGCTTTCGCTGAATAATGGAGACGTATGCCGGGCTGAGGCAGGATGCTTTTTTTAATGGAACACAGTTGCGTGGCTAAGGAGAAAAGTTCATGCAAGTGCTCTCAAATCTGAAGATTTCCTTCCAATTCCTACGTCATCAAATAACTACAGCTGTAAGAGAGGGCACATCACCAACCCAGCATTTGAACATTTCAGAGATAGCTAGGATTTCTGTGAGAGGAAATTTACAGGAACTTCAGCCTTTGCTTTTCTTGATACTAGATGAGGGGTCCATTTTCTTAACTTATTAGACTTCATTATTTGCCTAACTTTTTACTGATCCGGTGTTTCAATAAACTTGCTCTTTGGTCAGTACATCAGGAATTGAACATATCTGAATTTACCAAAGACTTGGAGTGGCCATCTTATACTAGCTTGGCTTTTTATCCAGTGATGCTGTACTGTTGCCTCATGAAAACAGTGTATTCATCAGAATAGACATTCTTGATCTGTATGCCAATGAGGGGCAGACATCGACTGAGGACAGCATTAAAAGCCAATGAAAAGACAAGAGGGCAAACACACTATTTTCCCAAAACTTTAAATTGTGGTGAAGATAGTAAGTAGATTTTACGGTTAAAAGTAAAATGTTTTTCTGGCTTCTTTCATCTCGTGATTTTGGCAAATTCAGATAATATTTGAATTTTCACTTAATATTTGAATATGTAAATCTAATTTATTTGGTTTTCTTCCCTCCGAATATTCTCTCCTTAGCCCTCCTGGTAAAAAATAGTTCAGTCCTACTTTAAATAAGCCATTATATTAGTAATATGTGTGTGATCATCTTCATGATTAAAAACAAATTAATGCTGGTTTGTCAGTCCCTCTTTAAAACTGCTTTCTGTCTTGAAGGTGGTAATCCAAAGTAAGGCCCAGAAACAACTGGAATTGTTTGATGTCTATGTAATTACAAGTCTAATGAACTGGGACACATATAGTTTATAGTTTTCAGTGAGTAATAAATTAGCACAATATAAATATCATACTGATCGATTATTTCTTCTTGAAAGTACACTTATATTTTGAAATTATTGTTTCTTTGGGTGACTTGTGATATCTGGAAGGCTGAAATTATGGTAAGAGAAATTTCATGACAACATATTATAAGCCATTAAAATAGTTAAAAATTTGCTAATGCCAGTTTGGCTTGTAAAATCTGCAGCAATTTTACTAACAATTTTCAGTGCTTGTTCTTTCCACCTCTGATCTTTCTCATTTCCCTCCATTGTGTCTTACTGATCCGTTGGATACAGACAGATCTCTCAGCAGGAAGATGTCAATAAAAATCAAAGACCAGAGGCAGAGTTTCTTGGAGCCATCGTGAATTCCACTCTTTCGTTGTTGTTGATTTTTCTTTTTTAAAGGCACACCCTTATCTTTTTGTTTTGTTTTGTTTTTGTTAACATAAACCAGATTCTTATTTCAGAAAAAAATTTCTGGCAGCAATACCAGCTACTCCAAAAAAGTCAATACTCAGAAATCAGTGTATTATTGGTTTTGGTCACCAGTGGAATCGATTAGATTCCCCCCACCTCAGGTGTCTATGATTTTTTCCCCCTACTCGACCTAAAAAGAAAAAAGGCCTCTTTGCAAATTACTTGCCTTTTCTCAGCATGCAGCATGGCAGTACAATTGATAATGAGGTGCTTTGGCACATCAGATTTCTTTTCCAGTTGGTGAGAGATCCCTTTTTGCTTTTCCTCATTTCTGAACTGCAGAACAGGAAGGATTAAAGCATTGGCCAAGACAATGCTGTCATATTAGGAGTGGCAGAGGTGTTTACTAGGATCATGACCCTCTCAGCTTTGTGCCTCAGAAGGATCTCCTGAAGCCCTGGAGATGACGTGAAACTTGACATAAGAAAAAAGACTTGGGACGCCCTATAACTGGCTCTTCTCTCACCTTGCCCATAAAAGATTAAACAAAACTGATGGGATGATTTGAGATGCTTCATTGCCACCAAACCACACCCTTGACTTTGTTTTTCTTTTAAGTGATTTTGTGAGGCCAGTGAGAACCTCTGTCTTGATTAATAATGATCATCCTATAATAGCGGCTGGATACGGTGGTTTGGTGCAAGTTTTTAACAAAGAAAATTAGGCTCTGAAAAACATTTCTCATCAGAAACTGTAAATATATTGAAATGCATTTAAAAGTTACTTCTGGGAAACATATTAAATAGGCCAATCATTTAATCATTTGTTAAATGTCAAACTCTATAAAATCATGGTATAATGTCACCCTGACATAAAGCAACATCAAAATTAGTGCATCATCTATAAAGTGAAGTATCATTTGCCTTCAAGTGACAAATTCTACTGCCAAAAAATACCACTGTACTTCTAATAAGTGACATTCATTTTAATAGACCCTACAAAAATACAATATTTTCAATGTCCCCATAAAACAATTAACTTACAAATATCATTCTCAGAGCTTTGGCGACGTCAATATGTGATACTACTGTGAAAATCCTACTGGAATACTTGAAATACTAGCGTGTAAAGTAAATTTATTTTATATATATATATATATATATATATATATATATATATATATATTTTAAAAAGAGCTTTGTGGAAATACAAGAGAGAATTTAAATAACCAACTTTGGGAAATTATTCTGGAATTTTAAATTAATATTTTAATCAAATTAATGACTAACATATAAAAGAAATATTTTAAAGTATTATAAAATGAGTTGGTCACTTATAGAAGAAAACAATGTAAAAATAACTAATTCTATGTTAACTATGCTTGTTTTTCTCTCCAGTGACACGAAGTTCAGGGTTTTATATACTTTGAAATTTTTCTGGAAAAAAAAGTATTTTCTCTATTTCTGCCCACAAAAACAGGCACTGAAATTAATAATACAGGTAGACTATAGCTCTGAGAAATTATATTTGAAGTTTCATATTTAAATACCAAAGTTTTTTAAATCTCCCACCATAACTTTCTAACAACAGTCTTTCTTAATGATAAATTTTATCAATCCCCCAAACTCATTTTAAATTGTTCAAAAATAGCAAATTAGATAAAGCAACACACAAATAAATTCCACATTTACAAGTAAAGAAATCACAGGGGCTACAGTTTATAATCAATATAAACTTGAATAAAATAAAGCAATACCTTTCCTGCCACCCATCATTCACTGCTTAAATTTGTGGTGAAAAAGATTTATCAGCTTTGACCTTTAGTTGTTTTTTTTTTTTTTTTAATTCTGCATGTATTGTAATTAGCTAACGGCATTGAATAATCTGGTTTGTCTTATTTTTATTCAGGTCCCAGAGATAAATGGCCAATTTATGAAATATTTCACTCTGTTATGAGAATTTAGCAAATGGATATGGAACCAAATATAAACATTTATACCATATGTACAATTACTTTTATAAGGCATTATCATATAATTTTTGTTGAAAAAGATTCAATATAGTAAAGTCTTATTTTAAGATATATTTTCTTTCTCAATCCAAGATGTTTATTTTATGAAAATATTGTTTTGCTCTATATTTCTTTTGTAGATATGCCAACATGTATCTTGTGCTAGAAATGTTTATGGGAGTTATAATTCTTTATATTTGTATTTTCTATATAAAGGCATATACAACTTTGAGGCAGTGTTTCTGATGGAGAGCAGAATTCATAAAGAGCTTATGTGTGCTTCCGTGCTCTGAAATTATATGAAATCCACTTCGAGAAGAAACTTATTTGGTTAAAAAAACAGAAACAAAAACAAAAACAAAACTGCACCAATGCACAGCCAGAGGCTGACAATTAAAACTTATACATAACCACATAAACATCATATTTATATAGTTAACATTTTTAAGGATGATCAGTGCTAACATATAGTATTATACATTTGGCACTAATGTTTGCCATTGGTCCAGCAATTGGCAAAATTTGTTTCTATGTATAAATTTATTTTTGAACATTAGGTCTGGCTAGACATATCTTCACTATTTATAAAAAATATTTAGACAGTAAGCTCACGTTGAATAACTAGGTCTACTGTGTTCTGGAAACTCTTCAGTAGTAATACAGCTTTCTCATGTTCCATATGTACAAAACTATGTCCATTTGCCTGTAAACATAAATAAAACAGAGCAATCAATACAAGACACTTGTTTTCCACTTTTTCAGTTTCTAATCATAAGATTCAAGGGAGTGTTGAAGAACCAAAAGTGATCAGTTTTAAAAATTCACAATAGAATTGTAGCTACAGAAATAACGAATTAATTTCACCCAGCTTTAACTCAATTTATTAATTCAACGAATATTTATTAAGTGCCTAGTATGTCCTACCTAGGACTGCCCTAGTGTAGTAATAGTCACTGTGCTACTTATAGAGATATACTGGTGAATAACAACAGATGTATGCAGATGAAACGTGGTAGTTTGGTTTTGTTCTGATTTGTTTTGTTTTTGCAGGGACTTAGTTGAGATGGTTCTGGTGTCCAAACGGCCAATCACTGATACAAACCAGTCGCCATGGCTAAATATCTCAGTCATGCAAAACATGACTGGATGCCTACAGTGTAGTTGAAATCTTGTTTTGACTCACTGAAAAGTTCTTAGTTTATACATATTTATATTAATGAAATCACTTTTATTTCCCCCATTGCTAAATGCAAGCATATTCATGATCTACACTACTGGGTCTCAATTCCATCTGATATAGCTTAGAAATCCATCCCCGAGGAATAGAGCACACTGACAGTAACAGTGAACATGCCGCTGTCTTCTAGTAAAGAATCCTCAATCTATGCAATCAAAATTCATTTTAAGCGTAATTAGCCTAAGGTTACAATTTCAGGATTCAAATTGGCTATGATTTGATATTTGTGTTACAAAATGTATATGCTTCTTTGTAGTTAAGTGCTCATGGGTCTTTGGTTTTCTTGATTGGATTGATTTTTATTATTAATATAGTGAGAAGTGGATCCCATAAAGTTTCACTCAGGAAGGCACCCTCTTCAAAAAAAAAAAAAAAAAAAAAAAAAGCCCTTATGAAACTTGGTAGAAATAAACCTTGGAAACTCAGCGATGACAGTCATGTTAACTTTTCCTTGTAGGCTGAAACAGTTGACTTGGAAGAGTCAGCCTAATTGACTGCTTGGCAAAGTATAGGTAAAAGAGACAGTTAGTTGGTTGACTTTTTCAATTTTCAATTGACATACTAATTTGGGGCACCCATTGCCTTTGTTATTTTACTTTTTTATGCTTCCTTAAGATAGGATTAATATTTCAAATAACCACTCAAAGTATTTCATTGCCTTTGGTCTTTTGAACTGAAAACAGAAGTATATCTCTAGTAATACTGTATTATTTATAATTTTGGTGAAAGTCATATGATACATTATATTTTATCATTACTTTGTTAAAATTGGTTGGCTAATGATATGATAAAGATGGCCCTAAATATTGATTTTTCAAACCACAGTACATTTATGAATAAGGAAAATATTAGGAAACAAAAATGTAAACTTGTGGAAATGTATGTAATTAGAAGTATAAATTTGTTTTGAATTAAAGAATCTCTATACATACATATTCTTTAATAACATTTAACTAATGAAAATGTCTATCAAGTTGGCATTGGCCATTTTAGTGGCAGGAAATAATGGTTGAGTAGAACTTTAGGTGTGTCACACAGTACAAATTTCTTGCTTTAAATTATAGTGAAATCCAGACAACTGGGCTCCATTCGATGTTATTTCTGATAAAATGGTGACATGAAATAGAGAATAGCATATGGTACATTCCCCTTTTTACATTCATCCAATTTCTGACATCAGGAAAATAGCAAACTTGGGTGAGGTATATGTTTATTCCACTGTACCTTTAAACTATATACTAACTACCTTCATGTCTTCAATTTGACCAAAAAATACATTTTAATTTTAAAATTAAAATTTAACTTTAATAATGAAATTCTTAAATGTCAAATCTTAGTAATAATAATAATTTTGTGAGTGCTCAGATTTCTCTACCTGTAGACTCAAAACCTAGAATTCCAATGAACTCGAAACCCACAGAGATCTTTCAAAGACTTGTTCAAAACTTAAATATCTCAGTATTTCAGGGATAATAAATGCTCCGGGATCTGGAGGCCATGAATTGTACATTGTTCATCATCAGACTCGACCATTCCCGGTTTTAGGAACTACTGGCTTCAAAATCATATCGGTGTTAAGGACGTAAGTGGTACAAAACCCAGATAGCAAATTAATCACAGCCATTAATTTTGAATAATACTTTAGACCTTCAAAGAAGAGCAGTCCACTTCCAATCATAATGATCTATCATTTTTCAGCCAAAAATGTCTTTTCTATGCTAACTGTGCTCAAGGCATTGTGCTGGGGATAGGAAGTAAGAAAAAGATGGAACAGGTAGGCTCCCATAAAAAAAAATGGGCACCCAAAAGAGGAAATGGCCATGGACAAAACTAAAAATAAGGTGGAAAATGCCTTACATGTAGTAAACACTCAGTAAACTTATGCTGAGTAGAATTAACATTGGAAGAGATAAATAACTTACTAGAGTCACTCAGCAGAAGAAAAAGAGAAAAAGGAAAATTTCCAAGGAAGCTATTTCTCAGGCATTTTACAAAAGAGTTTCCTGGTACTCACACCTGGCAAGTGTGATTAGAAGAGACCACAAGTCCTTGCCTTATCTCAAGCCTGGAATCTCTTCTAGCCCTGGACATGTGAACAGTTGGCGATACAAGTAACTCCTGCAACAGTCCATGCAGGTAAGAGGGTTTTAAGATAAACCATGTATGTCATCATTTTTAGGAGAATTTAAAAATAAAAAATATCTATGAATTTAGGCCCTAAGCTTTAGTATAAGCAACAACTATAAAAATAAGTTAATGTGGAAGGGCTTTATAGGAGGAAGGGTTAGTTCATAAATCCTTTTCTTCAAAAGGAAGAGAGATAGTCCAATATGTAAAACATTTCAATAGAACTTTTCTGGAGAGAGAAAGAGAGAGCAAGAGAATGAGAGAGCCAGGGAAAGAGAGTAGTGAGAGTTGTAGGAGGCATTGCACCCAGAGACCAACTTGCTTGCCAACACCTTCTAACCCCATGGTGCTCCTAAAAACTGTGAAAATTGCTAATCTAGGCTAATTCTGTTATTTAATAAGTGGAAGAACTACATCTCAGAGAGACCAGTGACCTGACTGAGGTCACACAGCCAGGACTGAAATATCTGCTACCATATTATTCTTTCTTATTATTTCTCTCTTTATGTCACTGAAATAATAAGACCACAATCGCCTCCAGTGACTTGAACTGATGTTTCACTGACCATGATAAAATAATAAACATTTTCCCCTTAAAATTGTTGCTATATCACCTCCTAATATAATTCTGTTCTTTCCAGTGATTGCAGAGCCATAATTCTCATTCAGATTCCTATTGGATTTAATTGAACTTGTTCTAAAAATACTAGTAGAAATAACAATTAGTCCTATATTAGAATCTACAGAATTGCTAAATCATTCATTCTTATTATAGTTTTAAACCTGGTTGAGTTGTTGTAGCCATTTGTGAGCTGTCTCAAAAGTAAAAAGACAATGTTAGACTATGTCCTAGGGCAGTGCCAGGAGCCTTGAGGGAAAATAGATTAAAAAGGAGAAAATTTTAGGGTAGAGTCTATAAATTTGGTACCTGATTGAACAAGGGAATAAGAAACAAATGAGAATCAAATTGTGACTTCCTTAACAGAAAACAAAAACCTTGGAGGAAGAGCAAGCCTAGTTGGAAAGACAGTGGAGTCTGTGGTACTGGCAATGCATGCAATGGAAATGTTGATCACATGCTTAGAAATAAGAGATTGGAATTCAGGAAGGTCAGAGTGGCCACATTAGCAACAGAGGTCAGGTTTCACTGCATCTCTATTAAGCTGCATGGAATGCTGAGAGATTTACCAGAAAATAAGTTTTTAAAAAATGCATGTGAATGAAGGGAAATCTGACTCAGGGAGCAGGATGGGACTGCATGCAACTTTAGATGTGTGGTGCAGAACTGAAAGATAATGTTTGCTGTTGACTTGGGTATCTAGGAGAGTGTGTCTCAAGTGAGTGAGGGAAAAGTGAAATAGGTCCTAATCCTTCCTGCCAGAGAATGGCATAAAACTGGCTCTAGCCAGTCCTAAGGAACAGGGGTTTTCATGGGGACCAATGCATTGAGGGAAGAGATCCAGGCAGGAGTAGAACTGGGAAGAGTCATATGAAAGGGGATCAAGATATAGTGCTCATAAAGGCAGCAAGACAGCCAAGAGAATCGAATATTTTCTAGTGGTTCCAAATAACCCTAATTCTCTGTAGCACAGAAGAAAGAGCAGGGAAACAGCATAGCCAGAATAATTCTAGCCTTAAATCTGGGTTTGTTTCCTATAAACCAGGCATCAGGATCTTCAGAATCACAGTTCAGGTTCTGATTCAAGGCTAGAAAGACCCCTCATATAACTTAGATTTTAATATAGCTTCAAAGCATCAGCTTTTAGTCTTCCTGCTTGTTAAGTACAAATGAGAGTTATACAGTTGGAAACACAAACATAGAGGTGATTTCCCAGAAGGATTGATAAATTAGATCGCTGAGTCAAATAAACATTAGGATTCTATCTCTCATTCTAGTCCCCCAAAATATTTTGGATCTAAACTAGAGCTTTGGTGAACTTAAAAGACCAAAACTTAAACTATCAAAACTAAGGACTGCTTGGTGAAGGCTTCAAAGTATCAGAAGGACTCTAAAAGATCAGAAAGCATGTCATTTTAGAATGTTTATTACATATTAAATGAATTAATATATGTCAAGTGCTTAGGACAGGGTCAGGCACACTATAAACAATTAATCAATAAATGTTAGCTCCTACTGTTAACATTACTTCACTATTACTTTCTTGAATTCAAAAAATACAATTTTCACTAAGCCACAGGAATGGAAAGAGAAAATGTCAGAGAAAGGAACTTTTGTTTTTTATTTAGTCAAGCCTAACTTTTTAAAAGATAAAAATATAAAGATCAGTCAACTCTCTGTATCCTGACATAACTTGTTTCATTGGCTGTTTGAGGTTGTAACAAATGTTTTAGGTTCATTAAATAAATTCACTTTTTAATATTAATTCAGCTACTTCATGACATGGAACACTATGACAGGCCTGACACCAGGGAAGGCGATGGCAGAGGAGGTTAGAAGAGGGGTTTAAATGGAAGGAGAAGATAGAATCTCAGTTCTAGAGAAACTTCTCCCCTTCTTAGGATAGAAGAGCAAAGAGAATTTATATTGTTTTGTTAAAACGAATATGGCTATCTGGGTTACATCTTGAGCAGTACAGATAGGGAATCAGATAATTATGTTACTGTATTTGTATAGGGCTTTTCCAAGTAAAATGAAGACCAGAAGAATCACGATTTTCCAACCAGTAAAGTTTTGCGATTGTTTGTGTGGTGAATAGAAGAGCTGAGGAAATAAAGACCGGCGCTAGGCAATATTAATTGCAGAGTATAAAGCCAATGATGCTTTGAAAAATAAATGCATATAATTTACATTTACATATTTGACATTTTGAATAATGTATTATGTAAATGCAAAAGATGATTTTAAGAATACCCATTAAATTAATGAAAATTTAAAATATATTGTCGCATTTAACTACATATGTATTTTTTTTATAAACACATAGTCTATCATACGTTACAATATAATGTGTGCAATTTTGAGGAAATTGCAAGTAATAAAAAATGAGAAATAAATGAATGGTTTATTAAGTCGAATTGAAGTTAATAAGAAAACAATTCAGGAAAGAAAAGATATTCTGAAAATTTTATTCTTTAAGAACATATAATTAATGGATTTCTGGCTTTGGCTGATTTGAAAGTATAAAGGAATATTTTACTATAATCTTTGTTATTCCTAGAAGATATTCTTCTTTATTTTAATTTCCCTTGACATCTGTGCCAAAAAATGCTTTTTTTAAAAAAAAAAAAGAAAATTGCTCTTTTTTTCATGATTTAGACGTGAAAAGATTGAGGTTAATTAAAATAATATTTATGATTCCAACAAAAATTAGAGCTTTGGAATTATAGCTCATCAGTTTACTGTAAAACACACTTAGTTTCTGAATTTCATCCTCTTGGTCTTTCCTGCATTTGTCTTTGATTTCTTTCTGGTAAATGTTTTGTCAAGTGAATAAATTATGGATGTTTATACTACAGATATTCTCCAGATGATGCTGTAAGTCTCGTAGGAATTCTGTAGTATCTATATTAGTTGAAGCTCTAAACTAGTCTCCAAGAAGGCTTGGGCACAGTGGTGGTGAGATTATCCAGTAAGGACAGCAAGACTCTTTTCAGAATCGGAAAAATAAATGGGATTAGAGACATGGGCATGTGATTTTTATTTGATTTAAACTCATCCTCAAGGGACAAACATTTAAAGGGTCAGTGTTCAGGTATCGTGTACCTCAGATTTTCATTAGTACATGAAAAACTTTCATTTGGATAGCTCTTGGGATGAGGGAAAAATAAAAAAATACATCCACTAAATTAGAGCTATAAGGGCAAGATTTTATGTTGTTTAATCCTCATAGCTAGGCATTATTAGAAAAAGTGTGAATCTCAAATAATTATAATTATGCTTCACGTTAACTATCCAAAATTAATTCCCATTTCAGAATTTTAATCTGATAGACCACTCTCATTAAATATTGGGATATATTTAGGGCTGAGTATACTGCATAATTAACACTATATTGACTTTACACCAAGTCATTTAAAAAATTTTCCTATCAAAAATCTGAAGGCTTTATATTCTTAGAGAGTTCACATGAAAAATTTATATTACACTTTTTAAATGGGTGAGTTCGAAGTCTTAGTGGCTTTACTGTAGTATTACACAAATCTTCATAGGATAAAACATAGATAAGAATTTCTCTTCTGTCTTAAGTGCACACGTGTACTATAGCTTGAATGTTTCACAAATTCAGGCTCAAAAAAGACCTGGTGAGATAGAATAGACTCAACTGAAGAGTGTGGATTATTTGTATAGAAATGCAGGTGTAGAACTAATTAAAAAATAGTAACCCTGAAGGTATTTACTTATTTACCTATTCTAATTTTAGAATGACTCCTTTCTTATCAAACATGTTGACTGAACACCTCTAACAAATGAATTCCCTGCTTTGGTCCGTAAAGCAGTTCCCAAACAAGCCACAAAAAGAATAACTGCAAAACCAATGTCTCATATTCAGGGGACTCTTTGTAGCCAGATTGGCCTCTGGTTTGGTGAAGAGCTTGGTCTTAAAAGAAGACAGACTATGCGTTCATTTTATTAAATGTTTGATAGTCAGCTCTTTTCCTGTTTCTCTTCCTCCTTCACTTCTAGTCTGTGTAATTTTGGGCTTGTCTACTCCTGTAGGCTGTGTAAAGGCAGAAACTTTGTTAAATTCTCTATTCCATTGTTCACATTGTTTGGCACAATACGTTGTACCTAGTGGGCATTTAATGTACATTTTCCAAATAAAGAAATAGAAAATGAGATGAATATGATGCTATCAGTAAAACTTGCTCCAGTGGCATCAGCATTATATAATGGAAGAAGCTCAAATAAGTAATTTAACCTCTGTCAATAACAGATATCTTGCAGGGTTGTTGTATGATATAAATGAGATAATATGCTTAATTAATGTTATTTTCATTTCAACCAGACTATGGAAGTTAGAGCCAGCCTAATGAACTTGTCTTTACTGGTTTTCATGTTTTACTTAATACTTACAATAATTTCTTGATCTGCAAAAAATACCATTTATCTCAATCTTTTATTAGTAATCTGTGCTGAACTTTATATATTATGAACAAAATGAAATGAATAAAGATATGACATATAAAATCATGTACATTATTTAAACTTATTTTTGGTTGTCTTCTAATCAAACTGCATTATTAAAAAAAACCTATTCTTTAAATGTATTATATCTTTATAAGCAATAATTTTTCTGAACACTAAGAGTCACAAGATTATTGCATCCCTTCCACCCCATCTTGCCTGCTCTTCTCTAGTGTTGTTGATTTTTGACTACTAAATAAGATCAAATATAAAAAAGTGTTAATTTATTTGGCCTTGTTGGGAAATTCTTTAGTGAAATTTCCAAATACATAAAGTTTATTTCTTTAAGGGTCCCACAATTCATTTTAACCATAACAAAAAATTTTTACTCTTTATCATTTATTGCTTTTTGGTGGAGAAATTAAAAAAAAATAAAAGACATGAACATATTCTAACCCATTCTTAATGATGCACAATGATAATTATGAACACATTACATATTCGGAGATAAAGCCATGGGCTCAGTTAGTTGCTTCTATAAGAAACATTTCCCAAAAAGTGTCTTCTGTAGAAGTGGTTAACTGATGTTGTTAGTAAAGAGGATTGTATAGTTAAATATGTTGGGAAATATATATTTGTAAGAATTTTCAGGTTCTTAATATGCTTATTATGTTGTAAAATCCTGAAATAAGACAGAACTTGAGGTGGCTCTGAAACTTATTTGACTAAGGAATTTTTTGAAGGTATCTTAAGGGATGCCACTGGGAAACACAATTCTATACTGAGTGACTCCAGTCTGTAATTTTTGAATTTTGTTTTTGTCTTGAAAAAGAAGTTTCCTTCTTTTCCTGGTCAGTGAATCTGCCTGCTATGATGTCTTGCCTGAACCCAGAGGCTTTCCCTTTAGACTGGAAAACCAGGTAAAAGACTCCAAGTATGAAATAAAGTCTCTCTCATGAGCAATAGGTATGAGTTTTAGTTTCCTTTCTCCATGCCCGAGATTTCCCTCCCCAGTATCCTCTCCTTTGTACTACACATTTATGTGTTAGGGCATAAGCCTCTTACCTCTCTGCTCTTGAAGGCTAATGTCTTCTAGCCCACAGGTATAGTTCTTCCTACTAATCTTCCTCTCCGTTAAGCCTAGAGTAACTCCTGCTCCTTCAAGAGTAAACTTTTCTTTGTTCCCTCCCTACCTAGTGACCATCCTTATGCACATCAATAAACAACCTCATATTAATCACTTCATTCTCTTAACACTGCTGCAACACCTATCGGTCATATCACAAAATCAAGTACTTTATTCATTTTTTAATAGTACTGCATGCACTAATCTTTTCTCCCTAGGAGGTCCCTGAGGGCACACAACTTCTTATAAGACACTTATCAGGATGTGGAGTTGGTGGTTACCAGAGAAAGCAGTGGTAACAGGCCTAGTGATCATCAAACCCCCTGTTTTTGGCCTTCATATGGTGGTGCTCTGAGCCAAATAACCTCCCAAGAAGTAACCAAAACTTAATATGCTGAGTAAGTGGTTTCTTGAATTGTTTTTATGAATTGTAGAGCCAAGGTTTTTAAGACTAGGAATGAAAAGGAAATATCTGGTTTGTTTGAATTATCATTTCTTTGATTAGTCTATTGTAGTATCTTTTTTTTTTCACTTTTATGAGTTTATTTGAGCCAAACTGATCTTAAATGTTCCTCTATTTTGATATCTTAGTGGTATAGCAATAGACCAGGAGTATAGTTTGAGTTATAAATATCAAAATTCTTAAAATTATGGCAAGATGGAAGAGACTACAAAATTATCTTCAATTGGGTATCATATTTATATCCCTTATATTGAATGAATCTGTTTTGATGACTAGTAATATCTAGATAACATTAATTATGTATAAATTATTTGATTTTTCTTCTGCCATAGTTAAGCTCTTGCTTGGGAAGGGGAAGAGCAGGAAAGTGAAGAGGATAGGGGTTGACCATGATATAATAGAATATGATATACTTACAAGTGAACTTTAGGCTATAACTGTGAATCATGTTAACTATCAAGCACAATATATTCTTTTTTAAAGTCTATCTTTTCAACAGAGTAACTATGATAAATAGATTTTCTATATTTAAACATATTTTGAATTGTAAAATGTATGTTAGATTGAACTATTCAACAGTAGAAAGAACATTTAAAAAGAAACTATGATGTTAAACCAACATAAATGCCACTTCGGAAATGATCAAATATCAGCAAATTCACATTGTTCAATCAAATAACACTTTTTATGATCCTTGTGCTTTCATTTGTTCTCACTCACTCTTATAGAATTCAATTTTTACAGAAACTGAGGCTGTGAAGGGTCAATTCTCCTAGCACGGTGCTCTTTCCTCATGCCATGCTGTCTTAAAGCAAAATAACTTACTAAGTATAAGAAGTCATTTGAATATGTTTATTAATTATAGTGTGTCTATGTGGGAAGATGACTAGTAAAATGACAGAAAATAATGTGAATATGTTTTATTAGCCCAAAATGTTTTGATTAATATTATCCCTTAATGCACACATCTTCACATAATTCAAATAACATGCTCATAATACCATTGCAGAAAAAGAAGAGAGGAGTGGGTAAAATGAGTTACAAAGAAAGAAAGAGATAACTCTTACCTAATAGATTCTGAGTTTGGAGGAGATTTGGAAAAGGTATATCTCTTTTGCTATTTCATATCTCTTTTGTTATTTGCTATCAGTTTAGAGCAAGCCCAATAACTGCCATTACTTAGGGGGCTCATTTGTTGTGTTTTGGTTTTTCTTTTTACCTTGAGGTCCAGGTTGTACATTGTAATTAAGAATTGTAAATAAATTTGCTCCAGTGAGAACATATTCTAATAATCTTGTAAATGATAGATAACTCAATGTTATAACCCCCTTTTTTCCCCAGTGTTCTTTAAACTAAAGGCCAGTATTATAAAGAGACAAAAATGTAATTTGCCCTCTTAGCATCTGATGTTGGCAATTATTTCAGTTTAGAATTAGTCATTCTTATTTCTTTCAGAAAGTATAATTGGCCACTTGTGCTTTTTAACTAATATGAATGAAACTGTAAACATAGTAATTTATTTGATTAAGGTCTATGTGCATTTTTTTTTTACTGAAAATGTACTTTGATTTTATTGTACTAGATATAAATGAGTTATATAGCAAAAGTAAAATATTACATTCTTGATAGTCATTTGTGAAAGGAGGAGACATCTCAGGTGCAGCTCTTCTGCAGTATTTTTGGCTTTCCACTGACTGGGCTTATAATTCCTTTCTATTTTTTACATTAGGACTTTATTCCTCTGTGTACTTCACTGTTGCTGTATACCTCTCAGAATCTAGAAGTACTAAACTCCCCTCTCCCCACATATAACTCTTCTAGAATTTCATACCCAGAAAAGACTATTCTGACCCTGTAACTAGACACTAACTTAATTCTTACTTCCCTTCTGCAGGATATTCTCTCTCCCTCGCTTTATAGATAGAGATGACATTTTTTTTTAACATCCTTTTCTGAATCTGAAAAGAAAATTCTTTCTTTTGTTACTTCTGCCATGGATAAAGGCAACTCGTCAATCTTGTCTTAAACTATGGAATACTACTCTACCCAGTCTGGCATTCTAATAGATGAGAGATCCGAGATTAATTGGCTACATTTTTTTCTCAGACTCTGAGATTCAAAATAATTTCTTTGAAATTCAGTAGAGAAGAAAACTAGTCATTTCCTTTGCTAAACAAATAGTATTTACGAAGTGTTCTAAAGTTACATTGTAATTCTTGACCATTTTTCGTGGAAATTGATAAAATTATTGAACAATTAAGTTTTTGAGCTGGAGGGACCTCAGATATAAGTAACCCACAGTTCATTTACACATAATGAATGTGAGTTCCACAGACATGATATAAAATGCTTAAGATCATAGGTCTAGTTAGGCAATCCAAAAATATAGAACTTCCATAATAAAGTAGTAAAGAAACATTTTAGATTATTTTGTGTCTTTTTGGTTTCAATGTTTTAACTCAAAAGACCTGTCTTACCTGAAGGATCTTATCACCAGGCTGTAGCAGGTTAGATGCTGGTCCATCAGGCTGAACCCTAGTAACAAAGATACCCTATAAGTCAGAAGTAACAGAGGTTAGGATTCTATTATCAAAACTGGGCCTACTTACATTTTTTTTTCCATTTACATAGAATACAGTGAAAACATATTAAAAGCAGTTTATACATGTACACTTCAAAGATTAATATAATATTTTAAGCAAAGCACTGCTCTCCAAGTCAAGTTTAAGAAAAGTAACATCTTGCATAAAAAAAGCTCATCTGTTTTTAAGGTGCACCTGTGATTTATAAATTAATTTCATGGCATAGTCTTAATTTCTTTCTTAAACCGTTTGAAATATGGCACTAACCATCTTTTGTACAACTTTTGAAATGGGGCTAAGTTATTCTGCATTGAAAATGTCTCCTTTTTGATATGTTGTAAATTTGAAGTGCACTGAAAAAAACTCTTACTAGAATTATATATAAGTACTGTTTATTTTAATGAGTATTACTTTGTATGTTACTGAGAATTTTAATATAAATGGTATATGAACAAATTAAATATAAGAGAACTCCAGCATGCATTTTAAGTATAAAGTGTATATCTACATACTTACGAAACCCTTAAATTGATTAATTTAGTTTATAAACCTAATTCTTTTAATCATATATAAAAGCAAGATTTATTGAATGTCTACCAAATGCTAGACATTGATTGCAAATGTTATAAGTATATACAGAATATTATTTTTGGCTTCAATGAGCTCACAATATAGTGGAAGAAAAGTCAAGAAAACCACCAATTACAAAACAGTATGACAAGTGTTATAATAGAAATACAATAGATTATCAAAAAAGCTGTGTCTAGTTTATTTTTAGTGTGTTGGGGCTTCTAAGAGGAGGAGGTACCTGACAACTGAATCATAAAGAACAAGTATAAGGCATCGATACAGATAAGGGTATTCCAGATAGCAGGGATATCACATACAATAGAGAAAGTACCTGTTACATTCAAGAAACTGCATGTAGCTCTATTATGACTGGAGTGGTGGTGGAAGGGCGTGAGTGGATGGGGTTGGGAGCATGGGAGAAGGTCAGGCTAAAAGGTAGGTTGGGATCTGATTAAGAAGGGCCTTTCACAGATATGCTTATCAGTTGGGGGAGCTACTAAAGTATTTTAAGCATGGTGGTGACAAGATCTGAAGAATGAACTGATGAGTGTATAAACAAAATGTGTACATCTATTCAGCGGATTATTATTTGGCAGTAGAAAGGAGCAAAGTACTGACAACATGAATGAACCTGGGAAACATTATGCTAAGTGAAAGAAGCTGGTCACAAAAGGCCACATATAATTCCATTTGAACAAAATATAAATGTGGTAATGTGATAATGGTAATAGTTGCACAATTCTGTGAATATAGTAAAAACCACTTAATCATAAAAGGGTGACTTTTATGGTATGTAAATTAGATCTCAATATAGCTGTTATTGTTTTTTTAATTCTTAAGAAATATTAATAGAAGATAATATTTAATGTCCTTGCTTATTATTTAAAAACTAGTGAGTTGAGGGAAGAGGGAGGAGATAGATGGTGTAAAGGGGAAGGGTGAAGTGGGTAAAGGGGATCAAATATATGGTAGCTGAAGGAAACTGGACTACGGGTGGTAAACACACAGTAGAAAATAAGAGATGTCAAATGATAATGTACACCTGAAAGTTATATAATTATATTAACCAATGTTACCCCAATAAACTTAATTAAAAAATGATTTAAAAAATCATTTAATATGTTGATCTGTAAACTTAATGATTCTCGATTAAACTCATAATTTTGTGTATGTGTGTTTAAATGGTTTAATAAACAGATCGTAATTAAAATACTTCTATGTGTGTTTTCACTTAGCTTTTCAGATTTTTATGAAATTTATTTATTGAAACCTTTTAAATGATTTTTATCTTTCTGATTTTAATCTCTTTTCCTTCCTATTTAAAGATGAAACTACAGATGGGTATCAAAATCTCTAGAAAAGTGCATAACTTTTAATTCAACCTCTATAACTTATCTTAAGCAAATAACTGGAAAAATATGCAACATGCATTTACTAATATGTTCATTCTAGTATTATTTATAATAATAAAATCATAAAGCCATCTAAATGTCTAATAACAAGGGACTGGTTAAAAAATTATGGTAAATTCATGGAACAAATAATATGTATTTATTAAAAATAGAGTCCTTGATGGCAGATATAGAAGTACACTAGTGTTTAGTGAAATAAGTAGATCGTAAAACATTATGCATGGTATGATACTGTTTTTGCTGAAATATATTTATATGTCTGTCTGTTTGTATAGAAAAATATCTGCAAGGACATACTCTTAAACATCAACAATGATTGTAGTGGGAGATAGCATATATATATGTATATATATACACACATGTATAAAGAGCAAGACATCATATATATGATGAACATATATATTTCTTTTTGCTTATCTGTGTTTTCTAAATTTTCTAAAATAATTATGTACAACTTATATCGTTAAGAGAGTAATAATATATATATTTTTATTTTTAGGTTAATGCAGTACTGGTGAGAGTGATGCTCAAATAGCTATTTCAGTTGTACAAATGGTCAATTTGGAAAGAAAAAGAAAACTGGTTGTTTAAAAAGAACAGTTAAATAAGCACAGTGATTAATCCAGCAGACTGGTGAACGGCAGTACTGGTTATGAAAACAAATATAACCTAGCTACAATCCTTTTCACACTGAGTGTATATAACTCTCATACACCATCAATCAGGACACTGTGTGTGCCATCAGTCCCCTTGGTAGCCCCTCTCTTTGCCACTGAGGTCTCTGTACAATAGGCAGAATGATACTATTGCCCAAAATAAGCCACCACATCTCTGGGTGCTAGAGGTAAAGTTGTTTTGGCAATTATTTTATCCCAGCAGGCAAAGTCTGTATTACCTAGTTAATTTTGATTGCCATTCTTCAGCTCATTGTACAGAAATAATTTTAATAATATTTGTATGAATCCAGACCACAGGAACTGAAATATGGCCATCATATCTGCAATGCCGGGAAGAACTAGCAACGCTCTCCAACCTGACTGCTGAAAGGATACAAATGTAGTGTCCGCGGCCAGTTTAATTTCATCCATCATGAAGCTCTGCAGGATTCAACTGCTGTTCAGAAGACTTGTTTTGAAGTTTACTCTTATGGTGTCCTGACCCTTTTAAAACATTTACTTCTGTTTTCTATTTCTTTTCAATCAATAAGTTTCATCAGCTAAGAAACTGCTACTGCCAATTAGTATAGTTTTCTCTATATATTCTATCGATCTATTTCTCTATATATTCTATATTTTTTCTCTATATATTCTATCAATAAGCATAATGCCATGTTAGTTGAAACAGAGAGCAATAAGTGCTATGTCTGATAATTGTCTGTGGCATTTGTGATTCGTAGGTAGAATGTTCCCGAAAAGACTGCCTGCAAAAGCCAGTCACCTGATTTTTCACTGTATTTATGTATATAAACAGTATGCTATGAAAGAGAGCGAATAACTCTGAACCTATTTTGTGGTCTCTGTTATGATGAATATTGATGAGAAATATGAAAACTTTGACACTGCTATGAAAAAGCTCATTATAGCAATATGTCGCCCTTTCAACAAATTTGTTTTTTTTCTGAGTCTTCAAAGAATTCTTTGCACTGATGACAGAATTTAGTGAAAAGTTATTAGACTATTTGCATTCTGAAAATTATAACAATAACTTTCTATAGTTTGGGGAAAAATCATCTCCTAATTTCCAAACAGTAGTATGCTATCTTGTATGTATCAAAGATCTAAATCATGACATCTGATCAATTTTATAGCTCTGCTAGCAAAATCTAAATATGTTGTTCTTGTAACATTTGGTAGAACGCTAAATGTGGGATAATCAACCATGCGGTACATTCAAAACTAGTGAAATAACATACACCTAAGATTATGGTGAAACCATCTTACCCCAGCAAAGAAAAATACTTTAGTAACTCTCCTTTTCAATGATGTAATATGTATTTGTTTTTACTGCTGCTGTAACAAATTACCACAAATTTAGTGGCTTAAACATCCCAAATTTCTCATCTTACAGTTTTGTAGGTTAGGAATCCAACACAGGTCTCACTGGGCTAAAACAAATGTATTGGCAGAACTGCATTATTCTCTGAAAAATCTAAGGAAGAATATGTTTCTTTGTCTTTTCCAGATTCTAGGCAGTGTCTACATTTCTTGGCTTATGGCCCTTCATTTTTCATTTTCAAAACCAGTTATTGTGCATCTCTCTGAACATTTCTCTATAGTCAGATACACTTCTGACCAAAGCCAGGGAGGGGCCTCTGCTTTTAAGGATTCATGTGATTAGATTCAGCCTACCTGGATAATCCAGAATAATATCCTTGTCTCAAGGTCTTTAATTAATATTATCTACAAAGTCTTTTTTTTTTTTTTGCCCTGTAATATAATATATTCACAGATTTTAGGAATTTGGATTTGGCTATCTTTAGGGAGGCCATTTTTTTTTTGCTTACCGCATAGTATAAGAAGTAGATAAAAGCATAGCTGGTTCTGCAGCTAGACTGTATGTTCATAATTTATAAATATGTGACCTTGGGTAAGTTAATTAACTTTTGTGTACTTTTTCTCATCAGTAAAATGGATATATAACGGTATATACTCACAGTCATTAGATTAAATGAGTGAATGCATATAAAATTCCTAGAGAAGTAAATGGCATTCAGCATAGTGTCAATAAATGTTATGATAATTATTGAAAGTCTAGAGGACAACCTAGGCTTTTTATCCAGTAAAGCTCACTTCGAGAGCTTTGGAGTCTTCAACTGTACCAGATTTATTGTCAGGAAATTCTTTACTCTCAATCTGCAGTATATTGAAAGACCAACATTTATCTTTCTCTTGCATTCCCAACAGGTAAGAGGATCTCTTATTTAGGAAAGGGGTTGGAGAGAGGGATATAAAGCCTCTCCTATCTCATCTGTGGTTTCCTAATGGTGGCTCTCAGTGATAATGGCTCCAAAGATTGTTCACTCTCAATAGTGGACCCAAGTCCCAACTAGAGGGCTTTCTGATGGTTCTTAGTAACTTTCAGGGTCTACTTCCTCTGGTAGCTGCAAGTCAGGTGCATCAGCTCTTTATAGTAATGGCTGCTAGAATATAGTTAATGGCTGAGGGCATCTCTGAGTGTGTTTTTCTAATGCCTCATAACTCAGGACCAGCTAGCTCTCAGGTTCCTTAGTGATTTGACGGCACAATGGTTTTCCCTCAGCACTAACTTTAGAGGGCATCTCGCAACACAGCAAGATAAGTGCTGCAGCCTTTTGGAAGGCTTTGTTCTCCTCAGACACCAATATCTAGGTATACTTGAGCTGGACATAGACCCTATGGACTCATGCATCACAGAGAGACCCCCACAGGTTTGAACCAAAGTGAACCAAGAGAGGCCTGGCTGAATGCTACAAATGTCTTCCCTATTTTTAAACTAGTCTTTATGAAATCATAAATAGTTTTTCCAAAGGTACCCATAAATGCTTTTTTAAAAGTTTTACTTTTCATAAACAATTTTGAAAAAGTTATGGTATAGGAGTTTTCAGTGTTAAGATCTGACCTTGTCTTGCTGGTTACCTAGGTGGCTTATACCTCATTGGACATAAACCTTAAAGTGCTCAGAAAGTTAGTCTGCATGGCCAACAGTTAACATTCTAACTTTGGAGGAGAAAGAAACTTTATATGGCTTTTTAATGATGAAGGTGAATGACTGTGACAGCCTCAGCTATTGTAAATGTAGGCACCGAAATAGAACTTGTCTTAAGGGAACTGCAACTTCGATTTATGAAATATACTTTTCTTTAAAATTCTGAAAAATCTGGGCTTTAGCCAATGTTAAGAAATTGGTTTCTAGGAAAGCAATATCTTAAATAAAAATTACATACTATTATAATTATGATTCAGAACATGGTTAAATATTACAGAATATAGTATTTTATGCTTTCATATAATTTTGAAATTTCAAAGAGTATTTCTGGAGGAAAAACTGACTCATGAAAACAACAAACAGCCACTGATTTAATAATTTTTAAGGGAAAACTTTTTTTTGCCAAAAGTATAGCAAATAATACTTTTTTCTTAAATTGGGGAAGGTTGATATGAAAATATGTTGTGGCTCTAGAAGCAGCTTTGTGTAGACATAATATTTAGCCTCTGATTACTAGAGGACTTGACACATCAAGGATAAAGGTATCATTGATAGTTTTCTTTCTATGAATCAAAAGTGTGATGACAAAATAATTTAAGGTTAATTACTGAGTGTCAAATCTTAGTCTTTGAATAATTTGCTATCATAATGACTGAGAAAGTTATACACAGCAAGACAAGAAATTTATACTAGGGCCATTAGAAACTAAAAGAAAGAGGGGAGGGAGGGAGAACAGAAGGGAGAGGGAAAATAGGGGGCTTTAGAAGCTGAATATGATGCTTTGATGTATGACTAAACTTCACCTGACAAAATGATGAAATATAAAATACATAAAAGACGAACACAAAGAATTGCCTTAGAAACCTAGAATACTTAAGCCTCAAAAGACAGAAATACAAATAAAAATTCTAGAATTGACCAAAGTCCTCTAAAAATTTTACAAAAATCTTACAAAGATGTTTAAATTAGGAATTTTAAACTTTCACAACATTTTTAAATAAATGTAAAATAGGAATCACTTGGTTGCATTTGTAAATTATTTATTAATAATGGAACAACAAGGAGACTAACTAAACCCCTAAAAATGACTATGTGATTACAAATATATCTTAGTGGCAATATAATAAAGATGATTCTAACAAAAGAGATAACACATTGTTTGCTCTTTAGATTTACATCATACTTTTAGGTCATTGTAAAAGTTTCTTTAATAAGTAAAAAAATATATATCTTTTTCAAGATACTGCTCTTTTGACTTGCAAAAAGCATTTAAAAAGTAAGCAGTGTATTCCCTTTTATCTGAGATTCCTGTTAGAAATGACAAGTTGACTACTAGAATATTTTTAATAGTTTGATGCTGACCATCCTAGGCTGTTCTCTTTAGGAAAATTTGAATGTAAAAATTAAAATTATGTTAGGCTGTGGTTCTTTTATAATTATAGTTGTCCTTTTATTGGTAGCTCCAGTATTCTAATTATGATCTAACAATTAAACATCTCTGGGATGTGAATGAAAATAACCTTGCTTCCTGTGTATTTCTTGGTAAAATTCTTTAGTTTAAAAATGAGTTTTATTTTATTTGACTTTCATTATTTTCTTTTAAAAGTAAACAATCGTTTACTTCTTTGAATACTGTCTTTCCAGATTCCTTGTCTCTTTGGAAAAAACAAAAGAAATATTGTTTAAAGCCCGTATTTAATATGAGGCCTCAATCGGTGGTGAATATTTGGAAGGCCAAGTTTTATACAATTTGCTGATTCTGTCAGAGCTTCTAATGGCTTTCCTTCTCAGCTTCATACATAGCACGAAATAGTAGAAACTACTAAAAGCAGGAGTAGGTAATTGTAGGTGCTGTGGATTCTCTTCCCTAGCTGTTTCTAAAATAGTATCAGTAATCAGCTTTCTGATTATCATCCCTGCAGGCTTCCTCAAAGCTTTTTCAACTGTATACTTTTTTGACACTTTCTGCACCATTTTAAAATAATGAATTGAAAGTGAAGAATTCAATCAAAACTTTTTTTGTCACTTATGCTAAAATAAGGTTTGAAGTGAAAAATGGTTTTGTCATAAACTATATTCAGTCAAACTATGATTATTTTAGATTTTATATGGTTTTATTTAATCAATAACACATCATTGTAGAGTCAGACCATGCTAGAAGTATTTTTTGAGGTGGCAGTGAAATCAGGAAGTCAAAAAGGCCAGTGGTGAATACCCATAAGACACTATGGTTGTGAATCCCGATTCACTGATTGATAATACATGGGCAGTGCGTGGTGGAGTGAAAAAAGAGAATTTTTTTTTGATTCTTTGTCTCTATATTATTTGAATGTTTATAGTAACAATGTTTTCATTACTTGTGCAATTTTTGAAAAGGAATGTTGAAGGGAAAGGACTTTGCAGTTGTATACATCTGAGACTAATATATCATGTCTTTAAAGGATAATGATTATGTCACCCAAAGTAAAAGCACCGAGACTGCCAGGCGGCTAGTGAATGAAGGGGAAGCAGTTCACACTCAGCAGAAGGTTCCTAAGTGAAAGGGGCTCTTGATTCCCTGTCTCGTTGACCACTCTCACTTTATGCCTCAGGCAGCCCCACCTTCAGAGAACTGAAACTACCTGCTGGTGTATGAAAGTCATTCAAAATCAAACATATCATAGGGCCTTTCTTATGGTATAGGGATAAACAAATCTTCTCAAGTCTAGGTATCTCATTACGTTAGTAGTTCAGAGGCAAGGTAGAGACATTCTTGTCAAGTAAATGTAGAAGGAACACATATTTTTCTCTCTCTCAATAAAGAAGCCTCAGTATACCTCAATAAACAAAATATAAATAAAAATCTAAGGTATGACTCCCTTTAATCACTTTATAGTTTAGTTCAACATTGAAAGAGGTTGCTTTCTATTTTCTGTTAATAAATGTCATCAGGAGTTAAATGATAGTGCCTTATTATGGAAATGTGGTTTGTGTATGGTGATGGAGTTAGATCTACTAGGTTTCAAATATAGGAAGTATTTTTCTATTCAATTATATTTAAGAAAGTTACTAAGACCATGTATAGCTATACTAATTACAGTGTAAACATGATAAGCATTTAAAGAAAAACATATTTATAATTTTGTACCTTATATAAACTGTTATTATTTATTTACTGCTTGCTTGATTTAACTCTGGATTTATCTTTATATATACATACACATATACATATGTATATACATACATACATTTTTTAAAATGATAAATCACTCTAAATTTTAATCTGCTAGTGTAACTTTCCAGCATAGCTCTAGGAACTTCAGGTGAATTTGATGTTTACTTCCTTCCTGGGAATCTATTCTCATCTGTTTGTAGCTTTCCTCCAACTCATTCAAATGGTATTAGAGAGGGGTGAAGTTTGAGTTTACAGAATTTAAGAACCAACTCTTGAGTTCTCATGATTTTTTTCACACACTCAAAAGAGAAAAATGACATAATGAAAGTGTTTTGCAGTTACTTTGTTTTTTTTTTTTTACTTGTCTTAGATTCCTCTGATCTTATCTGTTGTTACCTGATTTTTTCTTTTTTTTTTCATCTAAGGGTATTTACTCCAAACTTCTCTGCTCTTCTGACTAACGTCTAGTTTTTTAAACCACTTCCTTTACCTATCAAAGAACAAGGATTTGGTTCAATTAGAGATTACTATCTCTCAGAGAGACTAGGACTCTGTAGAATACAATAGTGTCTCTTTTAAAAAAGGAAAAAAAATATTTAGTTAGAAAATTTTAAAGGATTTTAAAGCAGATATAAATGGATCTCACTGTAAAAATCTGACATAGCCAATTTCAGGGTCCATACTGAAGCATCAACTGCTTTGCAATCCCTCTCAGTCTGATGCTATGGTAGAAAGCACTCAGGCTCTAAGGCAGTACTTCTCATAGATGGAAGCATATCAGAATCTCTGGTACTAAAGTACTTTTAGTTTGAAAGATGAAAACAATGTATTATTTTCACAATACTGTTATAGATACTTTTTGTGACCTGCCCAGAATCCCTTTATCAGATTGGGGCTCTCAATCTGCAGGTGCTGTTGACAGCTCACTTTGACATTTCTCTTGAAAATTACCCTCAGCCTGGAGCCTTCTTAGTGGGAAATGCTTGTAAGGTTAACATCTTCCCACCGGGGGGTGGCTTGCTTGCAGCCAATGAATGATGGACACCAGGGTATAAAAGGCTGTTTCTCTCCTCAAAGTGAGAAAACTGTCGTACCATCACGCTCCAGAGCAGCCTGTGTGACAGGCTTCCACTAAACCCACATCTTTGCTTAGTTTCTGCATTGCTCTATCTTGCCTCCCTCATTCCCTTATAAATTTCTCCTGAGAGCCATTTTTCAATTAACCACTTGCACAAAAATACCCATTTTAAATGGGCTCTTCATTTTGGGAAACTGACTTTAAACAAATTCAAATTATAAAAATTAAAGCTTATGGTATCTTCTTACTTGGTACATTACATATTTTGCTTGTTAGTGGTTCTTAGGAAGCCCGAGTCAGGAGATAAAATGCACTCTCCCCTCCCTTAACATAGAACAACTTTGGGGCAGAATGGGGGAAAAGTGGATAATACTGTTATTAAATATGTATTATTGAGATATGTCTTAAAAGTGAGATGGGTGAATAAAAAAAGTTAAATGTCATTGCTACAAGCAGAAACCTGGCAGCTATTTCTTTTTATTTATTTTTGTTTTGTTTTAGTTCTATTAATTTGTTTTCATAATATTTTCAATAATTCTAATTGGTTATAACTTTCTGAAGCAAGAAACTAGAATTACTAAGTGGTCTCTGAAATATCACTTAAAATATGTGGTAGTAACTTTGTAAATAAAACATGAAAGATTTTATACACTTCCAAAAGATCAATTTGGCTCTCAGTAATTAACTTTCTCTCATTGGTGGACCTGTCAGTTCTTATTAGTTATTATATAAGGTATTTATGAACTATAAGTACTTTCATATTTTGATTGAGAAATGTCTGACATTTTCCCAATGAATAGCAACAAACTTTTTAAAAAAGTCTCTAAATCTTTGCCCACATCATTTTCTGTCTGCTTATTTTACTTATTTTGTTCCATGCTAAATGGCTAAAATGATGCAGCAAATGAAACATATAAAATATAACTGTAGCAACTACTATAGCTGCCTATACATTTGGGCTTTAATTTTATTGAAAAATATTTTACTGATTGTTATAAAATGTCACAAAGTGATAGCAATCTCAATTCTAGTGATTCTCTAAGTTTTGCTAAATTAAAATGTCCCAATCTATCTTATTTAAAATGGCACTTTTTATTCACCTTATTTTTTTATATGTATGCCCCAATGATAGAACAAAACCTGTGTTGAGTTATATTTTATTATATTATTCCAGAAGATGAAATTCACGTTTTCTTTATATTACAATGTCTGGACATCAACATTATCCAATTGGCTAAAGCACACTGTCATGTCTTTTTAAAAAGCTTCATATATGTGGTCATACCTGTAGGAATCCTATTAACAAGAGATTATGAAGACTACATTCTATCAATGTTTCTGAATAGATTTAGGATTTTTTTCCTCAAAATGTAAGACAAAGAACAGAATAGGCAAAAAACTTTTTTTAGTTTTTAAAAATCTCACTTTTACTGTCCTCAAACAATCAAGTGGCATTCTGAACCTTGAATTGCAATGTGACTAAGATGCAGCTAGAATAATCAATCATGTTGTAAAATAACTTATGCCCTGTATTTATTTTTAAAAATTCAGTTTATATACAAAAACATCTGTTTTAATCCCATCTTAAATTTAGTCCAAAATGCAATGTATAAACAATATTATACATATTCCTTGCTCCTGAATGTTATTTATATATAGTGCATTGACTTTCCAAATTACTTTGCATTACACAATAACTTGAAACAGAATTAAAAATGGGAAAGATATATATATATCAATTGTAATATAAAATAAACTTAGAAATAAATAAAATAAATCATATTTATCTAGCAGTTATACAATATGAAGGAAATGTGTTTTAGGTAGTTTAATATTTATGTTGCCAATATAAATCATATGCTGTATGGAGTTCTAGTTAAATATGTTTGCTATTCTTGATTTTTATATCCATGGAGGAATGATGACAAGAAATGGACATATGGAATGTACCTTTTTCATAAGTGAAGAAGATATATTTTTCAACCTTTTATTTATGAGTCACCCAATGTCATGAGGCTGAGCAAACCTGGAAAATTATTCTTGTGCATTTTCAAATAAGTCTTTGCCAAGCATGCCTTTGGGCATTGTAATCCCCGGTAAAGGTATCAAATAAATGCTTTCATTCTGAACGTCTAACCTTTCTTCTCTTCTTAATATTAATAATAAAAGTACTTTTGTTTGATGAAGTATGCTTCTCCACACAGAAAAAAGTCCCATTTTTTTTTCCAGTGGTGAAAGGTGGGGTGTAAAGAACGGGGGCTTAAGATCTTTGCATGTTGTTTTGGCATCTGGAGTCAATCTTTTGGAAGTTATGAAGAAGAAGATATAGTAATTTGTTCTGAAATTCCAGAACATTTATTTTGACTTTATTGGCAACTATCTTTTACATTTGCCATGCCTCTAAAATTCATCCTAGGCTTGGAATTTTACTTGTATCATAAGCAAATTATGATCCTATTACTAGATAATTGTTCATGGGACTGTTCAGTACTATATCTTTCTTTAGAGCATATAGAGAAAGAGGCTATGAGTTTTCTTTCATATCCTATATTCTAAGAATTTAGTCCTATTTCCTCAAATGAGGCAAGGAAGGGATCAGTCCCTGAATGAAGTACTATGTAAATACATCATTAAAAATGCATTCATTTGTAGTCTTAGGTTGTTTTATGAATTTACTACATAACAGTATCACTCATCCAGTTAGTTAGTCTCTTCTTTCTAACAACATCCAGTGGAAATTGTATTAGCAAATTGCTTGTATTTTGCAATCATGAACTATTATTTTATGAAAATTTAAATATAAACAAAGATTATTGTGATTTTTTTTCCACTGGCAGAATCATCACTAATGATATCTTAGTCCAAAAGTTTTATAATTGCTTAGCAATCCACTGTGTACAGTATACTTCTAATTATCTAGGTTCAGTAGAGAATACATGCTGACTTCTAAGGACTTGTTGAAACAAATATCTAGACTCTGACTAATTAGAGGGCTCTGTAATACTTTCAACATTAGAGTATCATTCTAGTCTCAACTCTACAGGGTATAAATTTGTCATGTGGTTCTTTGTCTAAGTGGACTTTGCAGATAGAAACATGCATCATAGTGCTTATTAAGAGAAAAGGATTTGGAGTCAGATCAATTTGGGCTTGAATCTTATCTGCCACAGATCAGATACATGACCTTGGGCAAGTTAATTAACCCCTCTGGGCCTCAGAAAAATGGAGAATACTAATACTCAACAACGAAGTTAGTTATGAAGATCAAATAACGTCATGTGTATGAAGAGCCTAAAATAGTAACCCGCACATTGTAGGGACTTAATAAAAGGCTATTATTTTTGTCACTTTTATTATTATCATCAGATTTGTTGGATCAAAATCTTTCATGCCTCTGCAGCACCCTGCCATGTTGAAAACAACGTTTCTCTATAATAATAAACCACATCATAGCTTTCATCCACTTCACTAGGAGGGCAGAAGCAGGCATTACGTAGGGCCATTCTTTATCCAGTTTTGTACAGTTTTCTCTTTCCAAGTATGTAAAAGCAATTTTTACATTACAGTGAATCTAAATAATGAACTCGTGATGAGTAGATTGAGTTGCTCAACTACTAAACATTGTTCTGGTGATGATATGAACCACAGGACTAACTGTGCTTCATCTTTTTAACCCAAGGAGATAATAACTGATCAGGACTACTGTGGGGTCTTTAAGAGGAGTTAAGTTTGCAAGATCAGATGCTGTTCTAAGCTCTCAAAGTCTGGCACAAAACAGTGCTCATATATGGCATAACCCTGAATCCTCCCTAAAGCCTCAGTTAACTTTTGCACTGCCCCATGGGATTTTCTGTAATAATCTCACACTACCATAGAATTTAAATTGGAACTTCTACCAGACTGAATAACACAGCTCACTTTTGCTCCAGTTCCATACTCCCAGCCTTTTGGGATAACTACTTCATGCTTTCCTTAACTGGCTATCTACTAGGTAATCACTTTGGATGCTGTCTCACATTGGTCATTGGCATTTAGCTGAAACAGTAGATCCTATCAGTCAAAAGGAAGAGAATGAAACAAATCTATTGGCTACTTAAGGACAGAAAGTCCTCAAAGCCTCTAAGACATTCAGATATCTTGGATACTTAGAATTTTCAGTGGCATTATAAAACATTCAAACATTCATGAACAGTAAATAAAATAATATAGTGTGCTTCTGAGACTATTTCTAATCCATGACTTTTTTATTGGAAGGGAGTATGTACCATATTAAAGTTTAAGCTTTTGCATAACTAGAACTTCTTACAAAGCATCTGCCTCCAACTCAAGTAATATCTGTTCTGTTTAAACATATGTTTAATTTGCTTCTCCTCACCCTCAGCTCTAGGTTAGCCAACTCAGGAAAAAACAGTTTTTCAACACTGAAGAGAGGAGTGTTTTTAAAGTTCATTTTCTTACAGTTTAGTATTTTAGGGTTGGTTTAGGTACTGGGCTCCACTCTCGATTTTATGCAACCACTACAAGAAGGGTTACTGGGGCTAAAGAAATGTAATTGAATTCTCAGGAGAATAATCTCTTTCCTTATGAGTGAATTAAATTCTTTAGATCCTCTGAACACTTTTAACTAAGAACCCCCCCATATGTTTGGCATGACACCAAAAGTGGTCAATAAATTAAGAGCAGTCTTGAGAGTCTTCTGTACATTTGGAACTTTTGAAGTACTTCATCAATTTTATAATAATAGAGATTAACTTTTCAGATTGCAAAGTGTTTTAGAGAGTAATCAGGCAGTGAAAAGTGCTTTTGAGGGGAAATCTTTCAATGGATACATTATACAATTCAAATTCTATATCTGTTGCATTTAACCAAATGAGCAAATTATAAGATTATAGAAATGGTTCAGTCTCACTAGAGTCATTGAATTGTTACAAATGAGAAATTAAATTAAGAGTTATAAAGTGTTCATATTCATCATAGTGGAAGAATTACTGGCAACTGTTAGAAAGCCTCACATCTACTATATCCTTCAGCTGAAAATAACAGTAGAAAAGCAATAGCATTCAGATGCTTGACTATTTAACAATCTGTTCATCCTTAATTTAAAAATATTTATTACCCTTCCAAAAATATAGTGAAAAGATTTATATGCTGCTGAGAAAGGAGAGAAAAAACATCTTTTGAATTTCAACTATCTTAATAATGATAAGGTTATTAACTTTTTAGTGAAAGAACTAATGAAAGAGATGTAAAACCAGAGATAAAAAAAGAGAGGCCAAGATGAAGAAAACAATGACTTGAGGATTTAAAACTTACCATCATATGTTTCTGATAATTTTGAACTTATATACTTTTTGTTTTAAGATATATTAATAACTTGTCAAAACCCAGTTAGCACCTGGTTCTACTAAACCGTGAATCTTTTAATTCTACTAAATCAATGGTTATCCTCAACATCACTTCAAAATAGAAATGCTTATGTGCAGACATTTCTAACTGGCATTCTCCTAATTACATAGGGCTGCCTCACACACATTCCAACTATATGAATAGTTGCTCCAACCAGTTGACCAAAGGAACTCCCATCTATAGCCACTGAGGATTTCTTTCTAGTCCCTTCCATCTTAATGTATATAGTGTAAATGATTCCTCTTTTTGGTCTGACCTCTTTTTTCCTTCTTCCTCTCCTTTTTGGGTAGGAAGAAAGGAATAAAATGGTAGGAAACAAGAAGATTGGGAAAAAATTCAGGAAAATAAGAGATTAAGGGCTCTCTTTCATGCTATAGAAATCTCCAGGGTAGGAACATTGAACTTTTTTCAGAAGCAGGTCTTATGGTCAGAAATTGATGTGTGGGTTATTTTTTTTAATGGTGAGTTGCAGAGATCTGTACCAGGTTGTGACTTAAAGGTAGATTGAGAGCCTGTGGAGGTTTTCTTCATATATAATTTCTGTTTTTCTTTATCATCCTAAAGTTTTATGATGTCACTTAATATGACTAAATGGGATGAGGTCAAAAGTAGAGAGTTTCAATTGTCATAAATTATAATTACTAATTGATTCAAAACTGAGAGTGTTAAACACTGGTGGTGATAGCAAGGCATGTTATGTAGCTCAGGGTAATTTTTTAAAATAAAAAAGTCAGGTGGTCCACAATGGATTAGCCCAGATGTGAACATGGGCAGCATGCTGGATATTCAGGCAATGATTGAGGTTAGAGTTGGAGACAGTAGTGAACCTTTACCCACAGTGTGACAATCAGGAGTGCCTCATTCTTCTGCCATGGCTAACTCTGATTATCTCATAGAATATTTATTTTCGGTGGTCTTTTAGTTCTACAATTCCATTAGTGAAATATTTCACAAATGTGATGAATTAAGGAGATACCAGTCAGCTGACCTTGGCATTGAATCATTAATTGTTCTGTTACTGTGAGATATATTTTCTTAAATAAGTGATCTACAAGTAAACTTTTGGAAACAACTTATAAGAAATTGCTTGAATAGCTTTCTTTACAAATATGCATAATTGTGAACAAAGCAAAAGGAGAAAAAACAATTTTTCTTTCAAAGAGAATGTTTAAATTTATTTTTCTTATTCTTAGGATTTATCAAGCACTGTAGTAAATTCTTTTTCCCAGTGCTAAAAAATTTTCTAATTGACTTCATAGTTAGCTAGCTTATTAAAATAGTAAAAACATTTAAAATTGTTTATTTTCTTTTGTTTTCTTTTTCTTTTCTTTTTTCTTTTTTGTTGCAGTAGAAGACAGTGATTTTCTAATGAAAATTGTCAATAAGAAATTCACTTCTTACCTTGTCAGAAGGTTTAAATGGATTTCCTTGTCCACTAATTCCACCACTGATACTAAATCCAAGGCCAGGATTCTTTTCTATTCTCACACAAAACTATGTATAAAAGATATAAAAAGTTAAATAAATACATATCAAAACTAAATATCTTCAAATAACTACATCCCAGTAGAAAAACTTCACATTTCACTTAAGTCTTCAGGGTAAGCCTAAGTTACTTTGGTACACAAAAGACAGTATAAGCTCTGACAAAATAGTTAGTATTTCTATAGGCATCAGTTATGATTGAAACTAGCTTGAAATTACTTGGGTAAGCAGATATTAGTATATATTTACTACTGTGTGCAAGATTTTGACAGCAGTTTTTAAAAATGAAAAGCCTTCTGACAATAAAAAGTTTGTTAATTATTTTAATTATCCACTTAAAATGTACATATATTCCAACTAATTTGAAAGGACTGTATAAAAAAGTAAAGAAAATTTGCAAATTTAGAGGGAGAGAAAATATGGATACTTAAATAAGTTGCTACCATTTCCTAGGAGAGTAGTATAAGCCATCTCTTTGGTAGATAATTCTATTGGTTAGAAATAGCAGGGCTTTTAGTTTGAGAAAGGGGAGAACTTTGAGTATAACTTGAGTGAGGGTGAAACATAGGAAGAATGAAATAGTCAGTAAAAAGACTTTTGGATTTAGCAGCAGCTTCTGGAGAGGCGGTTACAGGTCTTGGAAGAAAGAAGAGAACACTGTGAAAAAAGAAAAAAGTCAAGAATATGGAGAAATTATTTGTGACAGGGAACAGTCAAAACATATTTAGGACTGGAGTGCTAATATTCTTGTATTCTCTGCCATATTACCTCCTCAAACCCCCAAACATCAGTGAAAGTCTGTTAAACACAAAATGATGGCATTAGGTATTGGTCCACCTTGGGGTAAAGATGATAGCTATTGTAAGAGTTGATGCAAAGATCGTAGATCCAGAATTCCATAGAAGGGAAATAAGTGCCAAGAGTGACTTAGAGAAACTGTAACAAACCTAGGAATTCTTGATGATCCTGAGCTGGAATATGTGTGTGAGCTATAGTGAAAATGCTAGTTTTCCATGTAAAGTGGAATAGGTTGACCTCAGATGATTGAAAGACTTAAGATTCCAGATGTGGCATAAAGAAGAAAATATTTTCATAATTTTTAAGTACAGAACAAGTACTGGAACTAGGTGAACCAAGTGCTGCTACCAGATTAGCAGGCAAAAGATTAATATTGAGTTGAGGGAAAAAATCCAAAGAAATACATTATTATATATTTTGCATTTATATAAATATATACTGAAAAAGTTCATAAAGATGATTAAAAATGCTTGCTTTCTTAAGTAGCTTCATGTTTCCCCCCAGAAACCTTACTTAGCCTATTAATTTACTTATGGGAAAATTTAAATGCCCAAAATGCTCTCTATATTTTTATTTTCAAAGTTCCTTTAATCCCTATCTCTCAGATAACAGAAGACAAATTTAAGTCCTAATCCTGATTTAACCAGCATATACTCTGAGTTCCTGGGAACTGGATCAATTAGGCTTGGCCATTTAATGGTACTGTTCCTAATTCACTGTCATATTTCATAATAGTAAATATAATGTTTAACTATTACATAGTTCACTAGCAACACAAAGGCAAAAACTATCTACTAATGTGATTTTTATGTTAGAGTCATTAATGAATAGTTTTTAAATTATGGATAACTGTAATAACAATAAGTATTCCATATATTTATTTTAAAGACATATTTAATTGCAACTTTCCCTTTAATTGAGTTAGATTTGTTAAAACTAATTATCATGAGGTGATAGAAAGTACAGTTTACAACAGTTTTTTATTTATATGGTTCACAGTCTATGAACATAAAATAGCTTGCTGTAGCTCAAAGGAATATTTTAGCTTTATTCAGTACACCAGTTTACCTTACAGTCCTTTTTTGTTATTAGTGGTCAATTAGAAAATGGGAAGAAAGGAACTAATATAATTTAAACATTTTACTTTCGTTTTCCTATATATCTGTGAATTTCTATTTAAAATTTGGGTTATATCTTTCTAATGTGAAAATTTATATTCCACAATGTAATATATAGAAGGTATATTACTCTGGCTTTCCCCAGGCCATTATAAAACCTGAAAGGAAACATATGTAACTGATTTTATTTACAAAGTAAATTCTCACAAATATTTTCCAGTCCTTCTCTTTCAAGATAGTGACTATATCTATTTTATATTATTGTCAATCTAGAAGGCACTAAAAATCTAAGGGAAACACATTTCATATGTGCCAAGTATATGAAGAAATGCCTCAATATATTTTTTAATAGTAGTAATAATAAAGATAACACTGTGGTTTTATAAATGTGGCAAACAACCATAAATTCTATCTGAAGCTAAACTACCCTTGGGTATGCTATGGTATGGCTAATAACTTGTGCTGTGACTTATAAAGCATGTCAGCAAGAATATTCATCTCACATATGAGGACTTCCACCTGCCTGGTAAGGCCCAAAGGGGGCATAAAATGTAAGAGAAAAGAATACCTCACAGCTAAGAAACAGTCTGAAACTAAAGATAATTAGCAAAGAAAAAATACAGTGTTCTAACAAAAGGTCAGATCTAGAGGTAAATGAATAGTTTATTTAATAAGAATCAGCTTTTCACTTATCTATTAAGATAATTGATAGTGATGAATGAAATTTCTAGCTGTAGGTATAAGCCACAGCCTGGTAGTCAATGGTGTATTTGCTTCTTTCAGAGTTTGTTCTCATCATTTGACTTCATTTGATACTTCTGATCTGTGTTAATCTTGCTCTAATAAATATTGGGTCTATCTTAGAGAGGCTCATGACAAAACGGATCATTATGTAGCAGTGCAGCCCTATGATGTCACCATCTATAATCTCTAGTCGTAGTGATCTAATTTGATCTCTCAATGCTCTAAAACCTAGTAGCAAGAACAAAGGAAAAGGTTTACTCCCCCGCGCCCTCCCCCCTTATTATGATGGATGTGATCACTTTGTATAACACATAGAGGCTGATTGTAATGTATTTCTTATGTAATCTTATAAATTCCCTTTCAGTCACAAATTTTAGTTTGAAAGTGTACTCAAATTAACTGTCAGGAGACAGCTATGCAGCTCTTGCCATCCTGATATATTAGGCCAACTAGTGGGTATGAGCTCGTGTCTGTGGCAGACATGGACTCGTGGGTATATTTTTCAACTCTTATTCTTTCGGGGTGGACTTACTCTTGACCTCTGTGTTTGGCTATGGTAGCACAGGCTGCAGTGTATAATGTGGTAGACTTATGAAACTGGGTTCTAATTCCAGTTTAGCTTTTAGATTGTTGTGTGACCACAGGCAAGACAGTTAAGACTCCTGAATCTTAGTGTTCTAGCTAGTAAAATAGAAATAGATTTCCCCACATCACAGCATTATTGGTTAGATTAAGCCAGTTAATACCTAAAGGGTAAATAATCATGCTGATGTTTTTCCTTCCTATTTCTGCTTTGGTATCTATATGTTCCATATATATAAATACACTTTGCTTTGGATTATACATTTGAAAAAGAGAAAAACCAAGTTATTCTTAGTTTATTTTAAAAGTATTCAACAGGTTATATACAATTTACATATACTTTAAATAGTGATAACAATTCAGCTGACACATTGTTGAACTACAGAATATTGTAAATATTGGTTTTTGCCTTGCCTATACAATAGAATCACCAGGGGAGTTTCAAAAATCCCCACTACTGAGTTTATATCCTGAAATCAGCTTCTTGGGGATTAGGCCAAGGCATTAGTGTTTTTTAAATCTCTTGAACAAATTCTAATGTACAACTGAGGTTGAGAACAACTGATATAAAATATTATTATATTGTAAAGGGGAGGGTCAGGTGAATAGGATCTTTAAGTTTCTTCACTCAGACTGAGAATCAAAGGGAAGCACTGATAGGATAGCAATGATAGCTAAGAGTTTTTTTCATGTGGAACAAGAGTCAAGCCTTCATTTTCTGGCTTTCTTCAGTTTATTACTTACTACAACTCTGATTCTTATCCTCTATCATGTTTGTCAATAATCAAAATTGTTTATACATTAAAATCCTTTCTCTAAGTAAAATTCCCTGATGATAAACTTCAAGTAACATGTACACGGTTTTATGTTGTAGATAATTTGTTAAAAAGAACACTCAATATTAAAAGTCAGATTTCTAGTCTGTAGAAATTAGTACCTTGAATCTGGGTAGCACTTTATGGTTTAAAAATCACTTCTATATATAATTTATTTATTTATTTATTTTTATTTAAAATATTTTTAAAATTTAAGAATACCGGTATACAATATTACGTTAGTTTCAGGTGTTCAATAAAATAGATGATTTTACATGTACTTTACAATGTGATCACCATACTAAGTCTAGTAATCATCTGTCACCATGCAAACTTATCAAAATATTAATAACTATATTCCCTTTACCTTTTCCATCTATTCCCAACCCCCTCCCCTCTTGCAACCATCAGTTTGATCTCTGTTTCTATATGTCTGTTTTTGTTGTTTGTTGTATTGGAGACCACATATATGTGAAACCATATGGTATTTGTCTTTCTCTGACTTACTTTGCTTAACATAATATCCTCTGGGCCATATATTTTATTTCATTTAATCCTAGAGTTGAAAATAGGCTTGATAATGCCTATGAAAAATAAACGTGTAAAAATAAGTACATTAAATTACAGTTCTTGGGTATTTTTCCATTTTATTATTTTTCAATTAATTAATTATTTATACTTGCCTGTTTTACTGTGATGGGTAGTGTGAAAGCTGACATAGTTTCAAAATTGGGCAGTAACATCGAAGTCTACTAAATGTTTCATAATGGCTAAACAAAGTTAAGTACTCTGGCTAGGTAAAAAAAATGACATCTATTTTAATTCAATGTCATTAGTGGCAGCATTTATTATATATTTTCATTGCTATATGGAACTTATTTTAGTCAGATTAGAAATGTATTAGTTCTTTAGGTCATATTAAGGATACAGAAGTATGGTTTTGATAATAATAAAACTCTCCATTTGTTTAGTACTTTTTGTGTTTCAAAAGATTGGAAGTATTCATGTGAGTTTAAGTCATAAGGCGGTTCTATAATTCTGAATTATAATTGAAACAGGTTTAATTATTATCATTAACAGAAGGGGACACTGAGGCCACAGCAGGCAAGTGTCTGAGATTGTGTTGCTAATTAATAGTAAGATTAGACACAGAACTTGGAATCTGGGTCAGGCAAACCTGGTTTAAAATTTCAGCTTGACCAATTATATCTTTCACAAGTTATTTACTTTCTCTGTACCTTGGTTTCTTCATTTGTAAAAGAGAAAATAGATTATTGTGAGGATTAAATGAAAAAATATCTATAAGTAGGACCAGCTATAGTGCGGACTGGTGCAAAATGAAAATGAAGCTCATTGTTCAATGATTATTAAGAATTAAAAGTTGACAACAGCAGAGCACTAAACCAAGTGTGGGGTTCTTCTGAGCATGGGACTGTTTTTATACTTACGTCCCTTCCTTAACACAATGATTGAATGTTTAAGTTTTCATTTCTCAGCTTGAAAGTCACCTGATGTTTTTAGAGCCATGAATCAAAACACTTGCAAGGAATTCTAAATACAGTTTTTGAAAGAATCATGATATTTTAAATCATTAAGCATGTAAATTTTAAAACTCTGTAATCTCATCAGTCAAACTATACAATTTATGTGTTTTTGGAGCAATAAAATAAAAAAGACCTTTAAATTTAGAGGGTTCAGATTAAGTGTATGCTAATACTAAACTTACTATTTGAGATAGGTGAAAACAGAAGGCATTGATATCAGTGAAGTTTTAAATGCATTGATTGTCAGAGAAAAAACAAAACAAAACAAAATGTAGCTGCTATTAAGAATAACTAAGCCAGAGAACTAAGTTGAGATTATAATATTTGTGGGGGAGGGGATATGAACAATTTTTAACCTTCTAAGATGCCTTTGGTAAAGTATAATTTAAAACTTCATTAATTTTTTAGAATCTCTAGAAAATTAAAAACCTCCATATTACTTCATTAAAGGCATTTGTCTGATTTATTTTCAATACTTGGCCTAGATCAAGGTAGGATAGAAAAAAAATTACCTTTAAAAATATCTATAATTCTGAGAATGATTAATACATAATTTCAGCTTCAAGAAGGGCATTAAGAAATAGAGGATATGTCTAGGGCAGCTGGGATGAAATTAATAAATGGCTTTTCACAGTAGAAAGGAAAAAAACTATAAACTATAAAATAAAGATAATCTTGCCTGATATGTTCAGAAAATAAGGTGGGGTGATATATGAAGCTTTGAGTAAGTAATAATAAAGTGAATCTTTATATACCATAGCAAGGAGTAAGTAAAGTAAGTGGGCAAAGTTGGCTTTGTCTAATTATCTGAGGAATGAAATAAGAGAAATTAATTTTATGAGTATTAAGATCTTAATGCCTTACTTTCTAAGCTTAATAAAACTCAATAGCTGAGATCCTATTCAGTTTTCCAGTCCTAAAGCTGAAAAACAGATTCTGTAATGAAAAAGCAAATCCTAATTTTAGATAGGTCAGAAGAGAAGCAATTATTTTTTGCTACAAAGTATTTATCAGTAGCTTTTGAAGCATTTCAAGAAAAGCATTTCACTTTTAACTTCTTTATCATTTTCTTCATAGCAAAACTTTATCTCTGTGCTATTCAACAATCAGAAAATAGGACTTTTAAAAAATGTTCCACAAATAGAGAGGAATATATAGTTTACGTTTTGCACTGTCAATTTCACCAAAGGCTTTGGTAACTATGCCTAATCCACTGAAGCATTTCCTAACATCTCAACAGCTGTGCTGTAGAGCTAATTTGGAGTTGGGAGTGGGTAGGAGACGGTATAGGATAAGCCAGAGAAACTTTCTGATCCATCAATTTTTCCTTATGTAAAATGGGCATTTTACCAATCATTAATTCCTGTATGCTGTTGTCCTTAACTACTGCAGATAATGATAAAATCCATACAAAGTGCTCCACTCCATTCAACACGGGGACAGCATTAATGTGTCTCAGTCTACACTGATGAGGGAAGACAAACCATGGATTGATTGCACTTCCCTGGGCATTTTTTTGAAATTCATCAATTGAAAAAACTCTTCTCACCTGCTCTGGATAGCCATCCATACTCCTTTGCCCTTTAGTTTGAATTAAGCACCGTCCAGGCTGAGGTCCCCGGGTGGCCTGTGAAGAGGGGATCTGAATAGGCAATGGTGACTGAAACTGCTGAATGGTCACTTTGTTAATATTTCCCTCATATGGCTGCTGTTCCCGGCTACGATGCTGAAGGCTTTGGGACCCCATCAAGGTCTGGATATGGCTGCCTGCCTGTGGAGAAAATAATCTGTCAGATGGAGATCCGTGGTGTTGAAAGGATGTGATTAAAGTAGAAAACATGTACAGAATACCTCTCTGGTAAAGTGGCACCATTTGGGCTTTCAGCCACGGTTGGAAAAGATAATGAAAAAACAGCATGGGTCTGCCTACCGTGGTTTGTGAAAATGTTAATATCAAAGCAAGGTTGCCTTGAATTCATTCATAGTCATCTGGTAGTTTGCCAAAGATTATTTTAACTCTTATTTTAAGAGAACAAAATTCAGTCTCAAAAATCTCAAGAAGAAAAAGAAGTCATAACTTAAAAATAAAGTGGAGTTCTATCTGGCATTTCATTTTGAAAAATACCAGGGAGAGAGATGTAATGTATGAAACATCCAGGGGAAAGTGAGAGAGCCTAGTTCTTAAGTCTGATGCAAAAGAATTAAATTGCATAGTTTCCTTTATGCCACAAGTGCACAGTAATATTGTTCAGATGAGTATAATCAATGTTTATTATTTTTTGCAATTTAAAATCAAGAGTATGGCTTTTGAGATCTTTATGTTACATTAAAAATTAATCATGTGGTAAATTCCTCTGAGTATCAATAACTTATGGAGGTCTTAGAGTTGGAAAGGTCTTCAAAGAGAGTTCTGTTTGCAAAGCATCCTGTGATGAACTTTCAGAGATTCATCAGTACCTCCTTTTTAAAGCGCTAATGGTCATTTCTTAATTTTTAAGGACAGATGTTGGAGGAGAAAGGGCGTGTTCATTGCAGTCTCTCATCTTTAAATGATACCGTGCAAACCCCTGCTCTTTTGCTCACTCCTATTTTCTCACCTTCTTTCTAAGATCAGTTCCTTGAGTCATTCTGCCTGATATCTTTTCTACCAAGCAAGCAGTTCTGCTTGTGAACTGGTAATCTAGAATATACCGTTTAAAATTAAGTATGGTTTAACATGGAAGTCTAACATGGGAAATGAATGCTTATTATTAATACTTTTAAAACACATGTGTTAGTGCTATCCTTGGTACTTTACCTGTTACTAATGGAAGGATCTGAGGATTTACTTCCTGAATTCACTTTTTTCTTGTTGATCTTTTAAGGGTAGGTAATTTGGAATTCAAAAGTGAATTTCACCTTAGAATTCATTAGCTAGGAAGGCCTGTGAATTTTCCTAACTAATTAAGATTTTGATTACTATGAAAAAGTCAGGTTGGAGAAATAAAGGAATAATTATTAAATAAGTATTCAAGGAAGAGATTAATTTTAAATTTAAAAAAAAGTTGTTAAGTAGAGCAACAGAAGAGAGACATCAGGAAAATTCTTTGAAGAAGATGGAAGGCATATTGCTTGATTTCAAACAAGAGGTAATTTCAGTGAAGAAAATATTCAAAATTATTGTTTGGCCATATGTAGGGTAAAGTAAATAACCATTTGATTATAGTTTCAAGTGTTCCATTGGTTGATTTGGTATCATGCACAGTGTGTTTTTTTTAATATTCAAAAACATTTGAATATTTTATATTTCAGTCATGAGAAATGGAAGGAAAAGATGCAAAAAAAGAGATTCGAGCCATACCAGCACAAGTAAAAACAATCAGCAATCCAACGATGCCCGAAACATTAACCAGTGATCACAAAACTATAGCATCATAAACATAACTAAGATTACCTCATAAAGGGCAAATGTGTGTTTCTGTATCTATTCCCTTCTCAGCCATTCTAGAAGTTTGAACACCCTTCTCGTCAAGTTTTTCCTTATTGCAAATTGACTTCTCTGCTACCTCCATGAAATTGCATGTTCTCTTGTTTGGGAGGAGAGGAAAGCCATGATAAAGCCATTTTGAACTGTTATACTCTGAATGAAATCATTGGCATGCTTAGTTAGAGAAAACACTTCTCTAGAGTTAGAGGGGCTGGGGGTATAGGCTGACTAAGGCTGACTGGCCTGGCCACCGAGCAGTCAATCGATTTTACATTTATACCTGCTTCTAACTTTCATTGGCATAATATTCATAGGTCTTCAGTAAGTGCTTGAGTCAGTGGGAAAGAGGAAGATGGCAGTTTAATTGAAAGTGACCACATAGTTAAGTCAAGTAAAGAATTTTTACTCCCAGAAAATGTAAAGGGATCCAGAACACAGCTAGTGCCATGATGCACAGGCTACATGAGAAAATCAACGACGATGGCTTAACACTACTTCGCTGATTAGAATATTCTGGTAATGGTCTATCTGAGGGTGAAAAACTATTCTATATATTCTAGAACTGTAATAGCCTTTGGGTTTCTTTTTCTGATTTTTTTTTTTTTTCTTTCTGGTAGGTCAGTTTGAGCTCAGGGTTATGCTTTGGTTTAGAACTTGAAGGCAATCACTATATCTTACTTGCCATCTTTAATGACTGGTATAGTAACTGGCATTTAATAAATAGCAGGTACCATCCAAACATGAGGTGCTAAAACTTTCCTTATATGTATAATCTCTTTTAATCCTTATAACAGCATTAGAAATTATTATTATTATCCAATTTTACTTAGGAGAAAACTAAAGCTAGGAGAGGTTAAGTAACTTCCCCAAGTCATATGCCAGTTGGTAAACTGGCAGGACCAGGATTTGAACGAAGGCTGTCTGACTACCAAAGTTCATGCTATTAAACACAAAATTATACTGTGACCTCCTTTCTTCTATATAAGATCCTCACTCCACAACAGTTCAACTGTGAATAAAAAAGGAGACATGAAAAGAAACAAAAGAAGGTTGTTGAGGTAGAATCTATTAAATATCTTTAGCAGCTCTTAAATTTGCGAAAGGGGCACTCCTATTTATTGAATTAGGTCTATTATCTATTTTAGATACTACGTCTGTGATTTAGAGCTTTATGGTTAAGCAAATAGGCTGACATTCTGTGTATTTAGTAATATCTCTGTGATTTTGAAGTGATGAAGCTTATGTTCTTATATGGCTTGGCAAAGCACAAAGTGGGCCTTGGAAGGAACATGCTGTAAAATGATTCTGTTTGCATCAGCAGCAGTTCTTTCACTCTGTATTTGAGCTATCATCTGCAATGAATGGGGAATGACAGCTGTAGAAAGCAAAGAATTAACATTAAATTTTGTGTGAAGTTAAGCAAACATAAATGACACAAGACATCTAAAACAATTATGGCATGGAAGGATTGTACTGAGGGAGTTTTTCTGATTGGCACAGTCTTAAGAAAGGTAATAAGGATGCTCATGATGAAGAGCAAAAGACTGATGAAAATGTAGAAAATGTCAGAGACTGGATTTATTCAAGCAGAAGGTTAGCTATGAGAACACTGACTCATACTGAAGGGGAATTTGAACATGAAGTTTTCTGTAAAGCCTGTGCTACACCTTTTGAATGGTAAAAAGAAATAGAGATTTGACCTTTGTTTTGAACTTTCAAGGGGAGGTTGGACAAAATAACATATATTTGAGGAGAATAGTGATGGAATATGGTGTTTTCAAGTTGACCCAAAAACATCATGTCAAAGTTTACAGGAAAAAACTCCAATATCCATAGGACCGAAGAAAACATTTATATCAACACCACAAAAAAGAAATGTTGATTTGATACCTTTCGACAAAATTTAAGAAAGGTAATAATAATAATCCCATAGCTAATCAGGATTATTATGTGGAAATTTAAGGTGTTTGGGAAGTTTTGTATGATATAAGAAGAACAACTTTCTGACTACAGTACTTTGGTTCACACTATTCTCTTAGAAAAGAATAGTATATTACCTCATCTGGTCATCTGTTTTACTACTTTGGCTCTTGAACAATTTGCGATTGCTTCCAAAAATTAAACATTGCCTCAAAAGATGATAATTTATGCTGCTGAGAATACGCAGAGCTCTAAAAATATTTGGGAGCATTTTCAACAACACAGAATCATCTGGAAGCGATACCTCAGTAATTGATTTCAAGGAATCAGCAGCACTCATTAAAATGAGTCAGTTTCACCAATTTTGTAAAACAATGACAATAGAATAGTGCTATCATTTTCTATCCACACCATGTATTGCACAGTGCCTCTTTTATTTATTTACTTGCTTTTTAACATGAAAGTTAAGTTTTAAAAATCGAGGTAGTAGGACTTCTGTCTCCAGGTAGATTATATATTAACAAATTATATATAAACAAAAACCCTGGACATTATATATAAACAAATTAAGAAAACCTTGGAAAGTAGATAGAAGAAAGCAGATCAGCTAGGGGTCTGGGGTCCAAGTAGCAAGCAAAGGCCAAGCGGACTGCCAAGACATCTATCCTCATAAGGATGTAACAAGGCACACCAGCACTCCTGCTGCTGTGGTATCAGAGAAGGCCAAGTAAGATGTCCTTGCATTAATTCCAATAGGCCAGTAGTAAGCCTCTCTCTCTCTCGAACAGTGTCAGTAGAGAATACATGGAGCATGGACTTACACTCCCATCTAGCAGTAATGAGGCACCCCCTACTTTCCCAACAGGGTAGTTAGAAAAGATCTAGTAGAGAGTCAGGCTCCTCTCCCTCACTCACTGACAATGAGGCTATTCCCACTGAGGTATCAGTGGAGATCATCTGGGAAGTTAGGATATCAATCCCTACTTAGCAATAATCAGGAACTTTGCCTCAAGTATCACTGAAGCCTAAATGAGAAAATTACACTTCTACCCCTACCTGGCCAAAATAAGGCAGTGCCCCACTTTTCTATCAAAACCCAAGAAAGAGTTTATATATACATGTATATAATATTATTCTAAAATTTATGTTGAAAGACAATGAAACTAGAATAGTTAACATGATTTTGAAAAAGAAGAATAAAATGGGAAGAACTAGCTTATCTGATTTCACGATTCTTATAGTTACAGTAATCAAGATTGTGTGGTACTGGCAGAGGCACATACAGATAGATAAATGAAACAGATCAGAGAATCCATAAATAGACCCACAAAGTTATGCCCAAATGATTTTTGGCAAAGGTGCAAAAGCAATTCAATGGATTAAAGATAGCCTTTTAACAAATGGTGCTGACACAATAGGATGTCGATAGGCAAAATAAATGAACTTGACCGATGTCTCATAGCTTATATAAAAATTAACTCAAAATAGATCATAGATTTAAATGTAAAACATTAATAGAATGAAAAAAAGCTACAGAGTTCAAGAAAATATTGGCAAACCACCTACTTGACAAAACATGGTATCTAGAATATATAAAGAATTCTCAAAACTCTACAGTAAGAAACTAAACATTATTTTAGAATAATGGTCAAAAGACAAAAAGAGATATTTCACCAAAGAGAATATACAAGTGGCAGCAAATAAGCACATGAAAAGATGTTTAACATCATTAGCTATTACAGAAATTTAAATTAAAACCCTGTAATATATCACTATACAAGTGTCAGAATGGCTAAAATAAAACAGTGACAATAATCACTGAAAAAGATGAGAGACTGGATCTCTCATAGGCTGCTGCCGGAAATGTAAAATAGTAGAGCCACTCTGCAAAATATTTGGCAGTTCCTTAAGAAAAAAAAACAAAACTAAATATGCAAGTACCATGTGATACAGCAATTACATTACTGGGCATTTATCCCAGAGACTTAGAGACTTAAGTCCACACAAAAACCCATCTGTGAATGTTTAGAGCAAGTTTCTTCATAATAGCCTCAAACTGGAAATCTAGATTTCCTTCAGTGGGTGAGTAGTTAAAAAAAAAAACTATGACACATCCATACCTTAGAAAACAAATCAGCAATAAAAAGGAAGTATCTATTGATACACACAATAATCTGAATGAATCTCCAGAGAAGTATGCTGAGCAAAAAAAGCCCATTGCAAAAGATTACTTGTATGATACTGTGTAATTCTATTTGTATGACATTTTTGAAGTGACACAATTATAGAAATAAAGCATTATAGAAATGCCAGAAGTTAATTTAAAATTTAATCGAGGCAGTACAGATAACACGGTCTTTGGAGTCAGATGAATTCTGGGTTTTGCTCTGCCATTTTTTACTTATATAATCTAATGAAAGTTACCTACGTCTTTTGCTTATCATATGAAAACTTTAGATAATAAGTACTTCATAGAACATTATGAAGATTAAAAAGATACTGTAATCACTGAGCATAGTGGTGGTATGTACTCATAGTAAATACTCAATACTCAAAAATGGCAATGAGAATAAAATGTTCTTATCAGCTGAGTAAAGGTCTGATTGTCCTTTGGCCATAGCAATACATAGCCATCAATTAGAATTATTTTTAAACCTGTTGTTTTTAATCAATGACACGTGCTTTAGAAAATGCTCCTGAAAGTTAGCCAATCAGCAGTAATCTCACTCAAGTAGCCATGCTTCCCTCATTCAAAGATAATGAATGCCTAAATATTCCAACTTCTGAAAATCCACCAATCTCTGAACTCCATGCTTCCGCTAAACTCTGTCTTATTCAGAGAGATTGTGCCTTCGAAGTTATTTGTTAGCAAGCAGTAAATTATGCAGTTATTTCAGATTTTGAGATGTGGCCTTTTTATGGAGGGAGCCAGCATATATTAATTAAAAAAAAAAAAAAAGAATTTGCCGTAAGTAGATATCTTACCTACTCTTCACTAATATGGCTAATATTTTAGGTTGCCATGATTCACCTTCATTTTTTCCCCTAGATATTTCCATTCTCATCATTGTATATGTCTTCAAGGCAACTGTTCAGGTGAAGAGGATAGCCTGTGTTCATGTATAAGTAATTCAAAAGGGATGCTAACTCACAACCTTGGTCTTGTTAACAACCTGCTGTTAGGAACAGAACTAAATGAAGATTTATCTTGTCCATAATTAACACATTTTATGCAAAATAATAAATATTATAATAGCTACCATTAATTAAACATTCATATGACAGGAGCTGTGATAAATGTTTTACATCATAATCTTAATTTTCAGAACCTCTCTACAACGGCTGCATCATTGTCTATCGCTCCAAGATGAGGAAACTGAACAGCAGAGTTTAACAAGCTCAATGGTCAATTAAAGGCAAAGTTAAGTATCTCCTGCACTCCTGCTTAAGAACTAAGAAAAACACTGGGATAAAATTTTTTTGTGTAGCTTAGTGCATAGTTTAGTTTTTATGTATTAATATTATTATTATTTTGCAGAGCTTGCCTCAATATTCAGTGAAGTTTTATTACTTTTGCAAGTGGTTTTGGTGACAGGACTTAGGTTATTTGTGGAAGATGGAGACTATCAAACAGAAGAGAATAGTAGAAATCTTAGATGATATACTGTAGAAGTTTGATGAGCTAATTTATTAAGGAACAAAATAAACAAAAGGAACTAAATTCAATATGATAGAAGGATCGCAGGTAGGTTTCAGTCATGCTTAGAGCTCTTGATTCTATTTCTTCTGAGATTTGTAAGGGTAAGTAAAGAACTTGTAAATGTGTCAGAGTAAAGAAAATGAAGGCTTGGCAAACAAGCACATTTAGGAATATCTAAAATATTTGATTTGTGTGGGTCTTCGAGAACAAGTTGAAGAGGGCTCAAAATTCTTTTTAAATCTATGTCTGGTGCCAGGGTTTCTTTTTCTCTTCTGACCAGTAAAACAGAAGAAACGATATCAAGTTGTGGCTAAAAGTACTAGTTAAACCTATTATCAGATATATTCCTGGTATAGAGGGTTATTTACTACTACAACAGGGTGATGCTGTAATGTTTTCTGATTTTTTTTTTGGTGGGGTGGGTAGGATAGAACATATTAGTGGTATTTGTAGTGGTTAGACTACAGGCTGTGGAACCAGATACAGTGGGCTCCAATTCTGTATTCCTCAATTCTATGCCTCTTTGTCCTGCAGGGTTGCTATGAAGATAAGAGAATGTCTATATTAAGCACCTTAGTACAGTGCCTGATACATATTGCAAATATTGTTTTATGAACATGACAACCAACCTATTAAGCTTTATTACTTTTTTTCTTTTTGTTTTATTTCTATTCAGCTAGAACAATTTTGATGCCAAAAAATCTATATTCTCCCATTTGGACATTAAAGGACAAACTTGCACAAACACATGGAAGGGAACTCTGAAGCTTTGGAGATGTTCTTTCTCCTGCCCTGGGGATTTGGTGACACTGCATTTTGCTGGCACCATGCAGTATTTGGGAGGGGGACATTCAAAATATTTGCTGATCTTAAATTTTTTAAAGTCAAATACTGACGATGTACTCTAGTGTCTCAAATGACAAATAAAAAGGTGAGGCAATAGGGCTTTTTTCCCTTTAGTGCATATGCTTTAAGACAGCAGCTGGCTGATATGTGCAGGAAGTAATTTCTGGCTTATCGAATCTCTATAAGCAAATTCTTCTATGATTAAATGTCAATTTATATAATAGAGCTATGAAATTGGAAATTATTAACCAAAATAAAAAAAAAAAGCAGTGGAGGATCCATAATAGCAAAAATGATGGAATTAAGCTAAGTTTACACCTTTCAACCTACAGTCTGTTTTGTGATGATCTTGACATATATATTCTTGAAATGAAATTAAAAGGAAGATGTTAATAACAATCAAAACTTGACAATATTTCTTTTACCCATAAGATTTCTAAAAACTATAAGTCAAATAAAAATCAAGTGGTAAGAAATGGGATCTTATCACTTGGCTTCTTCTATTTGGCAATGAACCTTGATCATCTGGCAGTTGTCATGTCATTTAGGTCTTCAAATCACATACTTGTTCATGAACACTTTTATTATATTGAACTAATTCTGCATTTTTTATGCTTTTAGATGTCTTCCAAAATGAAGATTGTATAAATGTTATTTAGTTATCTCAATTTTCTGAAGTAGAATAGTCATTTGTTTTAAGGAACACCTATGTCAAGAATTGATGGATTAAGCAGTTTTAACCTGCTGCTCTTTCTATTGCTTTAGTCCATGGAAAGTTTTTTTTCTACCACTGACTGAATAGCCATTTGATAGAGAGTCTTTAGGTTTGCACTTTTATTAAGGAAATAATTTAGAGTCAGTCTGGATGAGAACATTCTACTGATTTTATGACAGTGATGTCCACTACTGGAGACAATTGTATTGTTCCACTGGTATTAGGAGATAAAGGGATGAACTTTGTGAGTTAAAGAATTAATATCATGTTGAGTAAAACATTCAATAAAAAAATGACTGTAAACAATATTTTATCTAAACAATATTTTATCCAACTATCACTTTAGCTTTAAGTTAGAGAAGAATTTTCTCATTTACATTTCTACAACCTCCGATCTGCATTATTTTCGAGAACAAACTTAATAACAAAATAGAGTAAGTTTTAAAAATATCTATGAATTAACTAATACTAAAATTTACCGGTTAAAATTCATCACCCTAGTTGTTCGGATTAACAAAATAAATATTTGAAACGGATCATTAAATAGAGGAAATTATTTCATTGACTTCCTCAAGCCTTTCTTCCTGATTCAGCTACTATTGCTAAGTGCATAGAACTGCCTCTGAAGGGTCCCATTTTCATAAAATTTTTGACTTCCTACAGGACATGTACTCTTGCATTGCAATTAATTTTTGTTTAACAAGCAAGTCTTTATATATATGTAGCCTTCTCTTTCTTATGTCAATAATTGGTAATTATGGGGGGCACTGAATCTAATTTGATATATTAATTTCTATTGCTCTAGTATAGTAAAAGAACATAATTGAATACATTTACTGGAAAAGGTAACAATTATCAGTGAATAAGCTATGTTTCAAAAGAGTATGTTTAATTCATCTGAATAACAGTTCTGATACTGGTAACATAAAAGGAGTATAACTTGATATTCTCGAGACTAGACTTGAGCCCTTAGCTTATAATTCCTATAATTGTTCCTTGGATTGTTCTAGATATTTTAACTTGCAAAACCTCAAATAGTGCATTTTTATTCTGTAAAAAACAATAACTGTTATTTATGCCATAATCACCATGTTGAGGCTAGTCTAGCAGAGACAGAGGCATATAATTGTTAGGTAGGGGAAATTAGAGGATGCTTTAATACAATCCCTAAATATAAGAAGCAGAAATTTAAAAGAGCTTTCAGTGGGTGTTTGGTAGATGCTTAATAATGTCATCCATAATTGACCCTTAACCACAAAGTTACATAAAATAATTTTCACCTAGCTACCTCTCCTACTCCTAACCCCTCTTAACCTGGAGGTATATTTGTGACCCTGGGTGTGTTTACCTCATGTGATTGAAACTGTTGCTTAAAACTCCCATTTTCAAACTAAGGGTGGAATTAAGAAGTGGGTACTTACTGTTCACACAAATAATCAGTTCCAGATTATCTCTGGAAACCAAAACTCCAAAGAAAGTGGAGTTACATTATTGTAGATCCAGAGAGTTATTTTCAAAGTCCTTCTAAGGATGGAAGTTCTTTTTTATTTGACCACATATATGATCTTCCAACTATTCCACTCTCCTTTTTAAACTTATGTCCCCTGAAAAAGCTGGCTTTTGGTCAAGAGAAAAAACTCTGTATATATTTGTGTGAGAAATGTCTCTCTGGGAGCAACAGATTGTGCTAAAAGTATTTTTTTAAAATATAATTTAAAAGTTTATAATGGTATGATTTCATCAATCCTCCATTTCATTGATTCATTTCTCATTTTGGGGGGGACAGTTCACTGACAGAAGATAAATTTGGCAGCTATTTTTTCTTGAAGCTCAGCAGGCTTGGGAGAATATGCCACTACTGTGAATATTGGTGCAGTCTTTGTGTTTCTCAATACGAAGTGCTGAGTGAAACCAATATAAGTGGGGGCGACAGGAAGAGGATAAGGGAAGCAAGGCGAATCTCGATCAGCCAGCTCAGAAAGATCTTTTCTCTTAATGTTTAGAAAAGTAGAGTTCTAAATGACTCTAAATAAAGTATTCTAATCTGTTTTTGTTTTTCAGTGATGGCTCAGTCTACCAGAAGAAAAATTTACTCTAACCAGTGTGAAATTTGCTCCTATCAGAGGAGAAAAATGAGACTTGGGAAGAGAATCAGGGGAGTCAGGCTTGTGCTTGGCATTACTCATAGTGGTAGAGAAGATCATTCTCATTTGCTTATAGACTGGTGAAGTTAAGGCATTACTCCCAGGGGTTAATAACGCTTATTGGGGGCTAATTTTACTGTTAATAATGTATATTGCTTTAGGAGGGGAAAAAATACAAAGCCTCAGGCAAAACTTAACTACCTGACATATTTCCTTCTGTACAAAAGGAGAGTTTAGCTATGACACTGACAATCACTAAAGTTTCAGAATTATTTTTTAAAATTAAATTTTACTTTAAACTAGAACAGATATTCTCGACTGATGTTGATGGAGATAAGAAACATTTCTATTTCCCTGTCTCTTATCTCTTACATGTTAAGTTTACCCAGTTGATTTTCATATCTGCATCTTTTATATCTTGACTTACTCAATTATAGCCTCAAGATTTACTCTATATTCTGCCGTCCTGAAGTTTTTTTTAATATTTAAATCTTTATTTCTCTTTCTCATCCGTTCCAGACTTTCCTCTATTTCTATGTAAGTGAGTTACATTCATCCTCCCTTGTGCCTTTGAAGTAAGGGATTCCAACAGCGCTACTGTCCAGTCTCAGTTAAATTAAAAGCCAAGAATCATAGTTATTTTTATTCCAGTACCATATACAGTGCTAATAGAAATATTTGTTTTTACTTGCAAAACAAATTACTTTTCTATGACTAAAACATAATTATTATATGTTTTAGATATAATTTTCATAGCATAACAAGAAAATGCTCATATTAAAATTACTAAATGTGTAAGTTGATTTTCCTTATGTCATACTTTTAAATATCTACTTCTTATTTAAAAATGACATCAGTTTATTATTATACTCTGAAAAGTTCCACAATAGTTGGACTTTTGCTACCAAGTGAAAGATCAATCTCAGTAGTAATCTGATTTGGTTGTTTTAAAACACAAATGATGGACTGGTCATACAGTTAATAACAAAACAACTTAAGATTTCCAAAAAGTATTTTAGGCCTTGATATTTTAGGCCTTACCTTTCCAAATATAAATAAAAAGAAACGGTAAAGTGCATTATACTAAGAAATATGACAAATGCCAAAATTAAAATAAGGAATAAATACTCCTTCCCAGAAAATTAAAAATTAAAGAAAAAAATACGTTGTATGGTCTGAAAAAGGAAAATTTCTAATTTGAGAGCCTGTGAAAGGAAGGATAAAAAGAACATGAAAATGGCCAAAAAACACATACAATTTCTTTTAAATTTCCTTTAGTTTCTCTTAATGAGTTCCTGGGCATGCCTCAGAGTGACGAGTAGCTGGCCACCCTGAAGCCCTTAATGGCTGAGCTGGCATTGGAGATGTGAGAAAATCATAGGCAAATTCAGCTTAAGGGGCAAGTTTGTCAGCCAAGACTAAATAGCTGCATTTTTAATACTTTCTCTTCAACTGTGTCCATATTGATGTTGACTCTTGATAATCACCTTTATCACTCTAGCTGCCAAGTCATTGTCCACTTAACCTAGAATGACAGACACTTGGAGAAGGAAGAGTCATGCTAAAGAGTCAATGCTAAAAGAGATCCTCTAATGTTTAGTCTCTATATATTAAAGAATTTTCAGATTTAATATAGCTAGGACTTTAAAGTCTCTTAGTTACCTTTTCCAGAAGGAAAATGTTTTAAGTTTCATTTGTTTTAATCAGTTACTTTAGCCTTTTTGCTGCAATGATTTTCTGCTCCAACATTTTAACATATCCTTACAATATTATCCTTCAATTTTAAATCTCCTCAGAGATATTTAACCTATTTAAGACTCTCAATACTTTTAAGAGAGTTTGTGATTTCAGAATTAGGAAAAAACAGTCTTTTCATTCCTATGGAGAATTCTACCAAATCAGAATATAATGTCTGACTTTAAAATGAAAATCGTTTTCATTTATATTTTACACTATGCCCTTCATATAATTTTCTGTTACATATAGGACAGTAATATTTAGTCTCTTATGTGATCTTGGTAAGTCTCTAACTGAAAAAGCCTAAACTCAGTCTTTTCTTTCGTAAAGAGAATAAAAATAATGCTGATTACTTCATATGATGGCTGTGAAGATTGGCTGAAGAAATATATCAGAGTGTTTAGCATAATGCCTGGCATACAGTACAGTTGAATACATGGTACATAATACTTTTTTGCCACAGTGACTGTGGCATAATTTAACACATTGCAGCAGTGAAAGCAGTAATGTGATAGAACTGTAAAATACAAATACTCATTCTGGAAGCACTGTTGTTTTCAGCCACTGTAAGTTTGTAATTGCAATTCTTAAGTACTCAAGTAGTACTGCCTAGAATTCAGGATGGGGGGAGATTTACTTATGTAGCCATCAACATGTTCTTCTATCAGTGATTCCAAGACTTTTTGAATTAATAGACATCAGAATTTGAAGATTTGGAGACTGACATAGAAAGAGAAAAATTTAAGACTACCACCTACTATTACACTATTAAAAATAAAAATTGTTTTCATTTCATTAAAAAATAAAGTAGGATTTGACACCCTCAACATTTTGCCATGGATTAGCCACTCTGGTACCTAGACCTGTCACAGATACAGAAACAAAACTCTTTCTGATAAACACTTCTTGTCTAATTATTTTATGTGTTCAAATCTCTAGATCCACAGCTTGGATCCCCTATAGTGTTTGGAGTACTGCTAGTCATAGCTGTATTATCAATACCAGTTCAACTGAAAAGCTATGATAACCAGAACAGAGCTACAAGTTCAATCAAAGCCTTTCTTAAAGGGATTTTCCACTAAATCCCTGCAAAGTTACAGTAATTTCTGATCACAGTAGTATCACAGTACTAGTAGTAATATCTAGTAGTTCTAGTAATTACTACAGAGTAGTAATATCACAATAGTATAGGCACAGAGATACGATTAAAAAAATCTGCAGAGACTTAGAGAAATAGACTGAATGGGATGCAGACTAAGATTTCTTCACCACTTGTTTTCCTTCGATTCTCCATTCTATTTGTAGTTCAGTTTCTAGTTTTTCCACTCTTATCCTTTTGAGACTGATGACTACTCACTTCGTGACAACTGCAAAAGTAACAATTACTTTAATATACATTAATCATAGAATAAAATATAAACCCGATAAATAGTAATATAATTTTCACACTTATCTTGATAAATCCTGCAGCTGAGGCAAATAATCCCATTATCATTTTCATTTCCTTAGGATAATTCTCACTGAATATTAACTTCATATATTCAACTAATAAATAATAATAAGAACACTAAATTTGAATATTTAAAACATTAATTATTCTCTCTACTCTGTAAGGTAATAGGTAGACATAGCTATTTATAAGTTCTAAAATCTCAGATTTTAGGCAAAAGTGCTATAACATGAAGTAGTCAGAAAACGCGTATGATAGTAGAAAGCACTAATGAGTACACATGAAAGACATGATAAAATTTTAAAGACATGTTATGTTATTTCACATTTGACAAGAAGTATAAAAGGTTAATAAAGTTATCCAATAGAGTAAACAAATATTTTAGCCTTTAATAAGATTAACTAGCCCACAAATGTTTAATCAATATAGGATTGCATGGGGTTTTTAAACCACATAGAGAAGCAAGCAAATGATCATCAATATTTGTATTGATGATAGGACTAAACATAATATTATGAACTCTGAAAATAGATTTCATATAAAATGAATGTATTGATGGATAATGTAAACACCTGTTAGTTCTATTTAGATAATAAGTGAATAAGGCTTTTCGTTATGGGAAACTTTTAGTAGTCCTTTGCAACTATGTAAGTGCATGTGGTTCCCTCCTTTGGTCAGGCAATCTACCCTAGGCTCTAAAAGGCACTAAATTTCCTGCAATCACTTTCATCCTCTCATTTTTCCTCATAAGTAGATTTCTCTCTTTTCCTGTCTGAGATTTTTCAACTTCCTCTTCACCAATGGCTTCTTATCGTCAGCCTTTAAATATGATCAGGTATCTGCCATATTAAATATTCCTTCTGTCTTCCTTAGAGACCCTTCAAATAGATTCCATCATAATTCTCCCTTTTATTTCAAAAGGAAACTTCTTTCTTGAGTTTTCTAGGTTTCCATCTCTATTTAGTCTGTAACAAGAGGAACCAATTTTAGGATAAAGCCAACAGTATAAATAAAACAGTAAGGAGGGAAAAAACAATTATTTGGGGTTAATAATTTGATATTATATGTATATATATATATATGTAATTTTTTTAAAAACACCAAAGTCATCATCAAGGGGAAAAGAATCACCTAGGTTACAAAGGAAGTATGTTAATTATGTAGTGTATATGTAAGTTATAAAGTATGATTAGAAAATGAACACGCATGAACACTTAAGAACTAAAGTATAAGAACCACAATTCAACTTAAGAAATAGAACAGTACCAATAATACCAGCTTCCTCCCTCATCCTACCCCCAGCTTCTCCTTTAGAGATAACCATAATCCTAAATTTTATGTTAACTTTTCCCTATAAAAGTAATTTCCTCATTCATGTACTTGAGCCTAAATAGTATATTTTTAGTTTTTCTTGTTTTTGAAATTTATACATATGGTATTTTTGATGTGTACATTCTGAAACTTGCTTTTCATTCAAATTATGTTTCTAAAGTTTATACATATTATTATAATTATAATTAACTAATTGTCATTGATGTAAAATATTCCTTTGTGTGAATAATAGAATTTATGTATGTACTTTCCTGGTGATAGCCATTGGGTTTTTCTACTTTTCTAGTATTGTAAAATTACATGTATCTTGAATGGCATGTCTAGGAATTTTTCTAGAATAATATCTTAAGGGAATTATAGGAATATAGGTTGTGTGCATGTTTAGCTTTATAAGATAATTATCAAAGTGGTAAAAATTATTCCCACTAAAAGTACTGAAGTTTCTATTGCTCTTGTACTTGGAAACAACTTATATTTTTCAGACTTCTTAATTTTTCCAAATTTAGTAGATGTAAAATAGCATCTTTTTTGCATTTCCTTGATTAAAATATTCAGTTTTTAAATTTTTATTGACTCTTCTGATTCTCACTGTATTTTACTATCTTCTGTATTGTGTTGTATCTTTTCTTATTGATACGTATGAGTTTTTAAAAATGTATTCTAAAATATATTTTTCAGAGTAATAATAAATAAGAATATATTCTTATCCCTTGTATATGTCACAATTATTTTCTCTTCTTCTGGTGACTTAACATGTAGCATCACAATTACCTACTTATCACTTAGCCTATCTCACTAGCTAAAAGGTCTTAGAGGTAAGAAACCATATATTTTCATTTTTGTTCCGCAGAATCTAGCAAGTGCTCAAAACAGTAGTACTGCGTGCTCACTACGTGTTTATTGAATAAATGATTGGATGAATAAATGGCCATGACTTTAGAAATTGTGAAACAATCTTTGTACAGTCAAATTTCATTTCATGCAAATGGGCTACACCACAATGCTGAGGCCAAGAAAGTTAGAAGTATACGTTACACACCTTCCTGGACTTGTGCTTCAAAGATGGGTGTCAGGCTCTAGGAAGAGGTGCAGAAAGTTTGCAGAATCTTGTTTATACAAATTTATTACCAGCTCTGAACATTTGGCAATATTCATTTTTCATTCTTTTCAATGCACCTACAGTTAACCAGACTTCTTATGTGGGATAATATTTAGCCTAAATTTATCACAAAGTTAGAAATGCTGTTAAGACATAAGATATGGATTACATATTACAATGGACGTGCAAGGTTCATGGTTTATGTCATTAATTTAAAATTGGTTACCTTTTTAGTAATGGTGTCCGGAGGTACATCCCGCCTCCCAAGAGGATAAGGATTCCATTGGCCACTAGGAGATACATCTTCTTGTCCATTGTCTAAAATGTTGCTTTGCTGGGACGGGGTCTATTGCAAAAATGGTATGGCATTCTTTAGTGATGTAATAGAAGTTTATCAGAGTTTTCTGAAAAGAGTCCCTAATGATTATGGTAAAATTAATTTTGTTTAATTGCAGAAAAACATATATCCTTAACTAGAAGTATTATTTTACACTATTTGCTTGGTAAAAAATTCAAAATTGACAGCTTTTTGGAATCAGTGAGAAATTCAATTAAAGTAATAATCTTAGAGTTATTTACTGAATTTTAAAGAAAAGTTTAGATTATTTACAGTACCCAAATAAAAATAATCGGAATAAAATTAACCAATTGTTAAAAACAACATTTTAAACTTGCTTAATTCATTTCTTTAGCATGATCTTACCATTTAGAATATAAGTTGAAACCATATAATATACAATATTCCAAACAAATTTTATAAGGCTGTACTGATTCTGGGAGCATATGTCTTGTACAAATCCAAAATAGTGTTAACACTAGCATAGTATAAGATTCATGGAACTATGACAGCATCTACAAATAGCTTTGAGGAAAAAATTAAAACAACACAAAAATATTGTACTATTAGAATCACAGTGTAAATAAATCATGACTGTCTTGATTCTCAATTTATCTATATAGGTCATTTATGCATTAGAGTTTAAACTCTTTTTTAATTTTATTTTTTACTGATTTACTGCTATTTTTTGGCAAATAATAATACCCTTATATTTATTATTATTAATGGTAGATCTTTTGGTGGTCCTCCAATAGTCTAACCTGAGTAATAGCAAGTAGTCACATACTATGGAGTGATATAGTAGTGGGATATTTTTCTTGTGGAAGATTAACTTTTCACAAAGTCTTTGCCCTCCCTTAACCTGCAGGATAGACAAATATTACTTGATTTCCTGGGGGATTTTTATATAAGTGAAATATTTTGTTTAGTGTTTCCTATTCCATTTATTTGCACATATTTTGAAAGATCACCATAGATAAATAAAGCCAGGTTTGAGAGTGTATGTGCAGCTCTACTCTGTGTGAAGTATTGTCCTCCAACTCATTCTCTATAAATGGCAGAGATAGGCTGCTTGCCAGGTTTCATCTGATTATATGCAATCATGCTAGTTGTTCTTCTTTAGAAAACAATTATACAGCCAATTCTATCTGTATTCTGACTACCTGCATTTTAAAAAAGCATTGCTTGAAACTATTTAAAAATAGAATTTATTATGACACTAGATGAAGCTTTCTTAAGATCTAATGGGCATTGTGAGAAGTAAAGAGATAACTCGTTTTTATTTCTTATACTTTGGTCATGTGAATTCTTCTTTCACAAACCTATCAGAAAGTGTGAAAAAAGAGAAAAATAGGTATTGAAGTTCTTGGGTGAGTTAAGAATGAATTTACTTGTATTTCTTTGAAAATCATATGTAGATGGCACATTTAAAGTACATATTACTTGAAAATAACTAGATAATTATTTAACACTCATCTGTCTGTCTTTAATCATTAATTTCTAGCCTTTACCTTTTTCCAGATTAATATGTTTGCATATGCCCACACAATTTTTCTAGATATTAAAATATGATAAATCATATTATTAAAATTAAGCAGTTAAAATATAATTATGTAGGGTAGGCATTACTGAGCAGTGTTTTTTTGTCTTGTTTTGTTTTTAACTTTTAATATCCATGTCTTTTCTGGCTTGGTTTCTAAGTCAGTGAAGTGGGATAATAAATGTGTTCATCTGGCTAGGTCTGTGCAACACAGATTTTTGAGAAGTGGCTAGAATTCAACATGGTTATTCCTTTTTTTCTTTCACGTAATCCTGATCTCCATCTCTATTTCTTACACTAAACTTGGTGCAGCTGGCCAGACATGACTCTTAGTCACAGAGCACAACTGAGAATTGCAAAATTCTTTCTGGTGTAAAACAAGGCTAAAACCCTTTGGTTAAAATCCTAATATCATGACGATGTAGACTTTTCATTAGTTTATAAATTAATCTCTTTCTTTTTAAAATTAGGATTAGCAACCACACCAATTTCTCTATATAATGGCCAAAAGAAACATAAACATGCAGACACATGAAACAAAAAACTTATAAAACAGCAAAATTAAAGAAACTTCATGAAAGTAACTTCCTTAATTGATTTAAAGAATGTTCTTGGCTTTTTTTTTTTTTTTTTTTTTTTTTTTTATGTGAGACACCTGGGGGTGACTTAAGTTTGCAGAAATAGAAAGACCATGAAAACAGTTTATTAATGTTTGGAATAGGCGAACCCAAAAGAGAATTATGTGGTAGGTTCACATTCTTTCCCAAAAGTAGTATAGCTATTTACAAAAACTGTACTTTTTATAAAGTGCTACTGTATATAAATGCAGTCGCTTAGTTGTTAAAATTCTATAAAACGTTAAAAGGAGCAACTGAAAATGCAAAAATAGAAAGTAATGAAGTTAACACTGTTGGAATTTATTATTTCAGAGAAAACACCAAATTGAGATTCAGTTATTTATTCAATTATTTTTAATGCCACATCCTAGATATTTTATTTAGATACTTTTAAAGATTAAGAATGAGTCTTTTCTTCACCATACATAACTAATTAAATATAAAAGACATGGAGAAATCATCACCGTGCACCATTCTCTCAGCTTCTAAATTCTGTAGTTCTTTAATATTTCAAAATAATAGAGAAAATGGTCAGTGTGATGTAGTAAAAAATCAGAAATTTTATTCATTAAGAAATTAAGCAATGCTAGTAAAAATTTTGCTGAATAGATGCTGGTTCCAAAGACTGCTGTGGACATTTGTAGATTTGACATTTATGATTTTTACTACTGTGAATGATCACAAGTGTCTATTGGAAGAAGTAATTTCTAATTTTGCTGACACATAAATGTGCATGAATATGCATCTCTCTGTGTGTGTCTCTCTATATCTGTGTATATATGACCATGTACATGAATATGTGCATGAATGTGTCCATATGTGAGTCCATATGTAAGTATATGTATATGTATATGTATATGTATATGTATATGTATATGTATATGTATATGTATATGTATAAGATTCATATATAAGAGTAAATGAGCTTAGCTAATCCAGTGGCTTTGCTCTTGTCTACTAATTATGGGTGCACTAGGGCTTTGGAAATTCACTTATTGCATTTTGTTGGAGAAATTATATGAGCATGGGACTAGAATTAAGCACTTTGCAAAGATCTTAGGATATAGCCCTTAAGGATTTATTTTGCTTAGTAATTGGCACATTGTTCACAAAGGGCAGATTCAAAAAACATGTTAAAAATAATTTTCCCCAAAGTATTTCCAGTGAAATTATTGTTATAATATTCTTTTTTGAATATGTATATTTTTAAAAAGTAGGTGTTATAAAGACAAATATATGCCAATCTTGGATCTAAATGATTACAATTTCATGAGGTTCAATCTGAAAGTGTTAATGTCATGTCCAGATGATTTTTAAACCAGCATTTCATTCTAATTGTGAAAATGCATCTGTATGAGTCCTAACATTATTATTTTGGTAATTTTAGCCACTGTCTATGAAAATGTATATGGTTTATACCCTAAAAGTGTTTTTTATAATTAGAAAGTTAAAGGAATCCTTTTCAGGGTTAGTAGCCAATAATAAATGCAGGAAAATCAATAGAGACTATAGGGATAGTTATCCCAAGATGCCATATAAATTGTGCTTGCTTTCAGTAGGAAAAAAATGGCATAAAATAAGTAATCATTAGAACTAGGATAAATAAATGTACATAACATATTGGTACTATTTGATCCTGAGTCATCCGCATAGATTTAATAAGAACATTAGAAATTTTAAAATAGTATTGGTTCAGTAGTATTGGTAGAAACATTGCTATCTAAATTTATCTAATTCAAAAAATAGTGGAATGAGTATCAACAGATAGTGAGGCCGTATTCTTCTAGGCAAAATTCTATGAAAAGATTATTAATACATATATTTTCATAATTTTAGATTCTCTTTCTCTGAAATTATCATTTATATTAGTGTCTGTTTAAATAAGCCAATAAGCAGTTGGTGCTATGGTTTAATATTACGATGGTAGAATTAAAAAAAAAAAAAGCAAAAAAATATCAATTTCTCCAGTGCAGAAGAGACCACACTATTTATTTTGGCAGCTGGACACTTGCAGATGGGAAGTTAGAAAAGGCTAGTGATTTTTTCCCTAGTCCTGTTTGTCTTTGGGGCTGCAGTAGCATGAATGATTAATTTATGATTTTCTTGGGTTGACAACCTTTGGCCTTTCACTGCTACCAAGCATATTTCTTGGTGATACTGAATGCTCAGGAAATGCAAATGGATCTTAAAGAGTGCAAGGTAACTACTAGCATTTATTAAGTTCAGCTAACTAAGAAGGCATGTATCTCTAGCACATAAAGAATGATTTGGGTCATGATATGTTCTGGACAAATTAATATATTATACTTGTGTTATTCTTTTTTCATCTCCTGATATCTACTTTTCTGGATTGTGAAGATGATATGAGATAAAAATGTGTATAAAAGAGCTTTATCAATTATTATGAGTTATGTTCTAGGAAAATGTTACATTTTATAAACATTTGAGAAGGCATCATCATATAGTAGAAACAGCAGGAATTTGTGTGCCAAGTAGAGTCAGATTCAAATTCTACCTATTACTATGCTAGCCGCAGCGGTTATATAGTAAAATAGTAAAAATACATTTGGGTTCCTTTCTGTGACACATGAGATTCAGATTTCTCATCTATACAATGTAGATAAATACTTTCTTTGAGGGCTTTCATGAGTACCTCATAATACCAAGTAGATAGTAGATTCTCAATAAATTCTAGTCTTTATTATTCTATCAAAATATCTATTCTACCATTAATCTAGATAATAAAAATGGTTGTTTAAACTGACATTTTACAATATAGTTGACCCTTGAACAATGCGGGTCTTCGAGGAACCACCCCATGCAGTCGAAAATCCACATATAACTTTTGACTCCCCCAAGACTTAACTACTAATAAACTACTGTTGACTGGAAGCTTTACCAATAATACAAACAGTTGATTAATACACATTTCATATATGTATTGTATACTGTATTCATACAATAAAGTAAGCTAGAGTAAATAAAATATTATTAAGAAAACCATGAGGAAGAGAAAATACATTGATAGTATTTATTGACAAAAACCCACATATATGTGGATCTGTGCCCATCAAACCTGTGCTATTCAAGGGTCAACTGTATTATATTTCTCTCTGATAACATAAAATTTCAAGACAATAGCTAAGTTCAATTACAACAGAACACATCCGAAGAAGCACATGGAACCATTAATAACATCATAGAAAGTTGCCTTAAATGCTTTTTGGAAAGGCAGTAAATAAATGATAAATGAATAAATGAATGAATGAATGAATAGATAGATAGAAAATATAAATAACTTTATAATTTAATAATTAATTTATGTCTTAAATGTCTGATCATAAGCACTATTATTTTCTTGGAAATTAGAATAAGCATCAATAAATGAAAATATTAAAGTAATTAAATTAATTAAACTAATTTTGTTGCTTATTTGCATTTTTTTAATGTCTTAAAAAGTTTCATAAAATTACATTAACAATGTAATTTACTGTTTATAGTACAGAAAGCCCATATTTAGCTTATAATCTACGAAAAATGTTCAATATCCAACCTGTCATGTAATAAATATGAAAACATTAGAAATATTGGAAACATAGCAAAATCTGGAAGAGTCTTACCTTTCTGTCCACATAAGTATTCACTGTATAGAGACTTTATAAAGTACACAGTGCTTCAATCTTAAGTCACCAAGTTATACGAATTAGTTTACCATAATTTTGTTTAAAAGAAAGTCGAGGAAAAAAAAATAACTAGATATGTTTGGTAAACAAAAAAAAAAGAAGAGAGAGAGAGAGAGAAACCAACAATGAAATAATGTGCTGAGGAAAGACCCCAGCTTACACAAATAGTGCCTTTCTGTCAATTACCAAGGTAGAGAGGGGGGATGACAGGAATCACAAACAGGCCTCCTTTCTGGGTGCATAACTTAGAAAAAGACAGTCTCATTATGACAGAGAAAATATAATACAAAAAAGTGCTCCTTTCTTCTAATTGCAAGAGGTAAGACTTGGCAAGCAGAGAGTGTGGGAAGAGTCTGGATTTTAGTCCCTGGATATTCCCTGAAGAGGGAACCACTGCACAAATATATGCAGCAACTGTTTCCTGTGCTTAACTTGTAATACATGAAGATGTTAATTTACATTCCTCAGGATACTTCATTCATTCTTTCTAGGATACCCTAGAGTCATTTGCCATAACAACTAACTAGGGATGGCCAGTATTATCATTCAGGAATTTTATGAATAAAAAGACAACTCCAGGATTTCCACAGGAGAATGCACAGTTTTGTCAGTTTTATCTACTGAAAATGTTTGCTTGTAAATTGACTTTATTCTGTATTTTAGTGGAATTTTCATGGCTAACAAATAAATCGTAAATAGATAATATTAATTTTTATTATCTTAACTAGCAACACGAAAGTATTGTAATAGGTTTTTATGCATTCGAAAATCAAAGGAAAATAATATTTGTCTATCTCCTTTCCTGCAGAGAAGAGTTCAGGGAAACTGAGCCTCAAGTATGGAACCAGTTAGCAATGGTCAGTGGATCCAAGAAGGGAGAATCAGAGAGGCTGCATCTTAGGAGAGGGTGATGTGAAAGCTTCGCAGAAAAAAACAAACATATTTTCCATTTAAAGAAGCTCTGCAGCAACAAAGGTGAGCACAAAGGTGAAGGGGCAGAGACTTAGATTGGAATCCACGGAAGGAAACAGAACCTAGAGTAGTCTCAAAATTGAGTCAACACTACCCAGTGCCCACACATGGTAAGATTTTTGCAATGGTGGCAGGTTAGAAAGGTTGTCTCAGATGCCTAAATGTTTTAAGTTTATAGGCCTTAAACTGATAATTTAGGGTCATAAAATGTTTTGATGGTAATGGAATAGTTGCCCTGCCTGTGTTTCTTTCCCATCCCCTGCCCTTCTCTCGCTCTTTCTCCTTGTATGGATAATAAAATATTAATGATAATTTATTTTCAGATGGAATTTTCAATACTTATATCATTCTTGGTTTGCAGTTTAATGTAGTTTCCAAAGAGAATCCCTTTAGTTCATCTCTGTGCCCAACTGAGAAAGGTTGAAGAGTCTCTGCCATATTTCTGTTATAAATTATCTTAGAGCTAGAGTAATAGTTAATAAATCTACTCTCTAGGGTACCCTAAACAACATCAGAAAATTAATATAGCAATATAGAGGTGCCTAAGTTACATATGCAGGTAATTTAGACATTGAGAAAGAGCGCTTCAAAGTGTATTAGCATTTTTCAGACACTGAATATATCTGTAGTATACTATAGATTGATGAGTAAACAGGGCTACAAATTAGCCAAATAAGGAGCTATTCGTATGGGATAGTTTCGATGGGTTCAAGCAATAGCTTCCTTCATACCAAGATCTCTCTATTCTCACTGAATTTTGAATTCCATCATTTTAGTTTGAGGGTTTGATTTCTTTCTGTTAATTAATTGTCAAACCTTCCCAGGAAAGGTGCCTATTAAAATTGTGATATCTCATCTATTCCTCACTGCAAATAAGTTTCAAGGCCTTTTTGAAAACCGATTTTGTTAGGGCAGAGGATGAGAGCCCTGGGCACCTTAGAAAACATGAAGAACAGGATCCATTAAAGTTGGGGCTCCAGCAAAAAGGGTCTTGCTAATTAATAGTTGTGTGCTGGAGCTGACTTGTATTAGCTCACGAGAGCCCTCTGTACTCAAGTCGCAGTTCTAAGTTCAATGATGTTAAATTAGTACTTTGAAATTGGCTGTAGGGGGAGTGTTTATATCACTGATGTTGACAAACATCACAAAACAGGACCTCATTTTACTCCCTGGAGAGAAAGTTACCCATATACCAATGGTCCTGCAACAGGAGACTGAGGACAGGAAAACAGCATTTGAATGTTAACTTAGGTTTTTCTTTTCAGAGTGATGATAAAGCTGTGAATATAAATGTCACTTTGATTTTATTACTCTACTCACAGTAGGAACCAAACAATCCAGAGTTAGGGATTGTTATTAAGACTAATTTAACAATAAAACATGAATCTGAGGTCTTTTGACCCTCATCTGGCTGGGAAGGGAGTTTGTTCCATAAGTTTATTAATTTTATTAGGAAAGAAGTGTTTGGAGGCTACTTTCATTCTATTATCCCCACTTTGCATTGCTTTTTTCATAAAAAATTACTAGGTTAATGACTATACTAACAATATAGTCATAATGATATATTGTGTGAAAATGACTCATTAGTCTCCATCAAAATGTAACTAAGACAGAAGATATTAATCAATTTAAATAGGTAAAATGTTCATTCTCAATTTTGCCTGAATAAAACAAGCAGAAACATTCCTTTGACAATGGAACTGTTTCCTCTTACAGTGTATTCCCTTTCCAATGAGCCTACATTTTCTTTTAAAACTATGTAAACTTGCTACTTTTCCATTAGCCTAGATGAGTAACAATTTACTAGCTAAGCTACAAACTTGTTTTGTATGTTTTGCTTCTATGTAATATTTCCTGCGAAGAAAAATGGGCTGAAAAATCATTTAGAAGTGTCGACTACTTAATTTCCATTCTAATTTAGGACTCTGTCTTTTTCAATGGAGTCATCTGAAATTCAATAATGATTTCTAGCTCAGCTCTTAGACTGCATCAGTAAGAGAAGATAGGGGTATCTCAAAAAAATATATATATGAAAAAAATAAAGAATAAAAGAAAAAGAAAATGAATAATAAGAAAAATGAGACTTAAAGCAACACAAAAAGCCATGTACCTGCTCAATCCAAAAAGCAAAGCTGTTAAGCAGGAACCTGATAATCAGTCTAGCTACAAATATTCATTTAGCAGCTAAGAGTTCAGGCTCTCCATTATTTGCTCTTGTGCTTTTTGGACTCACGAGAGTCTATAAGCAGGGTCGTATGTACAGCCTAAACACATTAAGTGAACAAACAACATTAATTGGCTTTGGTATGCTGACACATGTAGGGCAATCCATACTTACTTTCTGAAGAGGTAGTTCTTGTAGATCAAATTTAGACTTAGTCTGCAAGTTTAAAGTCATGCTTCTGCCTGCATGCATTGCTGAAATACCTCCATAGGGCAGCATGCCAAGGTTAACTGTATTGTGTTTGTAAGCAGCATTCTGAGTAGAGGAAATAATCATGTGACAGGGTGTGAACACATGCTCAACAAACTGAATATTACATGAACATGTTTAAATTTATAACATTTAACTTTAAGCAAGCAAACAGTAATTTTCTTCTTAAAACATGCACTTGATCAGACAGAAGCATACAATAAACAGTGTTAGTTATGCACATAATGAGTACCATCCAAAACTACAGAAAAGACAAAAAGCAAAGATACATTCCATTTTACATCTGCTGCTAACTCAAAGGCATAAAAGCTATCTCATATATCATGATAGTAGTGACTTTGGATAAATGTTGTTCATCTGCAGTAATCTATTAATTTGAAAAATTCAAACAGTAAAGTCTTAATCAAATCTTGTCAGCTGAAAATCTTATGGTCTCTTTTACACTGTGAGATCATCACATACAAAAGACAAGTACTAGCTTCATAATTCTGGCTTACAACTAATGCAGGGCAATGTTAAAGCCAAAATCAGTCTCCTTTATTTCCCAGTCTACAGGCTTAATTACAGAAAAAGAGCTGGTCAAAAAACTCACTGAATTTGACCAATGGCTGATTGAATTTACTGTTAATTTACTTAAAATAGTCAAATAAGTTGTATGTGGATCTAAATATTCTAAAATTTTGTTTCTTAAAATTAACATTTTAAACTGGAGATATTTATAATGAAATTAAAGGAATTATGATTTGAACTATTAATGCTATTTATCTAATATACCTAAATACCTATGGAAAACAAGATAATTTCATTGTGGTTACCCTTCAATAAGTGCATCCAAAATCATTCCAAGTATCTGATAGGTAATTCTTTTTATGGACTTCATTAAAAATTAAAAAATTTTGGATACCTGGTCATCAAATAGTTTCCATCAGTATAATCTCCACTTCTATTTATCATGGAAATGTAATAAGTGATAGCATTGGCCCTGTAAGTAATTCTCTTATTTTTGAAAAAAAATCTACAGAAGTTAACTTAGTACACTTTTTAAAAATTCAATATTATTGAACATAACATCAGGCAGCTATTTTATTGTGAGGGCATTATTTGCAAGGTAATGATTTTTAGCACCAAAGTTTCATTGAACTCATCTTAAAGATGATTATACTCCTGATAGTGTGCTTATCTACCAATCCTATTTTTTTATGGATCTCTGATTATTTCATCTAGAGATTTTTCATCATCATTATATCAAAATTGGGAAGGACACTGAACATTTCAATCTAGCCTTGAATGATTGCTTAAAGTTTAAAATTCTTTCAGTCTAGTGCTTTCTCGGCTTCTGTAGAAGAGTAGCAGTCTCAGACACATGGTTTCATGTTTTAAGTTCTCTCAGTCACAGTGGGACCCTGAGCCTGAAGGTTAAACTAAAGGAGAAAACAAGCATCTTTTATTGAGGGTAGTACTTGGAGCTGTGTCTCCAAGTATCTAATGAAATCTTTAACCAACATTACATTGGGCTGTTAAGCTTATCCAATGTTCAGGCCCTTAGGTAGTTCTTTTATGAGGACTGGACAGAGATCTTGTAGTTTATAGTGCAATGATTTGAATTCTAGTGTTCAAATTGCTCAACTAAATTTCACTGGGAGGGAAGTACACCATGTCTCTGGTTCAGTCTGACTTAGGACAGAATGTTAAGTAGTACAGCTATGTCAAAACTAGTTTTACAGAACGAGTATTCAGAACCCTGAATTCATCTTGTTGACTAGCTGGCAAGTTTTAAGTAAAGATACAGCCTGAACTGCTCAGTAACTCAATTGAGAGGAGAAAAGAAATATTACTTGGAGAAAACAAGAGAAGTGCTTCCAGGATCTAATGGCTTGAAGCAATACTTTAAGGTAATTTCATTTCTTAGAATTAAATGAGAAGCTACTTAATATACAGTGAAATTGCTCTGTAAAAATGAAAGACAGACCAAGAAAATTATAAACAAACTGGGGATACATGGAGACTAATTAAAAAGGGAGGTATTGTCACAGCAATGGAAAACATATGAGTTACTTTTAGTCATCTGGACCTGGGACAGTCAGGGCCTCCAGATTGTGGTGATCCAAATCCCTGTCTCCCAGTCTTATCTTCCTCCCTCCAAATTTCTGCTCCAACTAGAATAGTCACCTATTTTTCAGTAGCTCTGATCAAAGGAGAGGAACCATTTATCTGAGAAGCCAGTAAATCAATGATGGTACCAAAAGTTCAGAATTTTGTCTTTTTTTTTATGCTTTGTTTTCACTCACTCCTCTTTTGCCTCAAATTACTAGTCATTGTACATATGCTCCAAAAAGCTTCTTATAACCTTTCTTGACTAGTTCATCTTACCCTGTTACGTATGGTCGTGTCTACACGAGGCCAGAGTTCCCAAACTGTACTGTATTATTTGGCCCCAAATATTTTCGCCCTCCAAGTTATCTGTCTACATGGAGGGTATAACTTGAGGTAAGGCATGGTGACAACCGACCAGGTGTCTCCCACTGACAGCCAGTCATGAGGCTTTGATGAGTCTCCCTTCAATGGGACTGAGCACACCTATTTGAAACAGACATTCTGATGAAATATTTTGCAAGGCAGAACCAATTTCCACAATGAGAAACTAAAACCCACACCCACACTTATTAGTTCACTCTTTCCCTAAAAATAATTGTTTTCTTGTCATGTAGACACGACCTACAAACAATATAATTATTTAAAAAGAGCATACCTGAAAACACACAGTTCAAGGAAATATAAATGCAGTAACCTATGCTTTTAGCAAAACACCAAATAAAATAATAAAACTATTGCATGAAACATTCTAATAGTATATTATTATTCAGATTTCCAATTTACACTGTGCGTTTAAACCTAGAAAATCAGAACAAAAGGGTCTATTTTCACAAAAAAGGAGCTTTAAGATTCTAAGGTCAATGCAGAGCACACAGAGCCCTCTATATCAAAGCCACAAAGTACACTCAGTAATGATGGTCGCTGATCATAGTTCTAGAAAATGAAAGAGCAGATTTCTCTCAGAAATAAATAGGCTACAAAAAATAATTCTAGGCTTTATACAACTTGCTTTACTCCTTAATTTTGTGCATTCCATGCTTTATGGTGACTCAATTTTTATCTGAATTGGGATTAATTTCCCTTTTTTGCTGCAACATACACACTAATTTGTACAGTTGTAGTCTTCATAAAGACATCTATTTTTGTTAGTCGTATGACTTGAATTTAAACATTTCTTTCTATATAAAGACTAACATTCTAAATGGCAGGAATTTTATTAAATAAAATAATGTGTAGGAGGGCATTCAATCTCTGCTTATTTTATTTTTCTGTTTCTTGCTGGGAAGATTATTGCTCATTTGAAGTAATAACCTTAGTGGTCCCATAGCAGTAACTGTATGCAAATTTTATAAACAAATTAGGCCCGACTTTAATAAAAGTGACTCCATGCAGAAAGGGGCAAAATACTCACTTTTTTATAGACCCAATGAAAATCATACTCTTTAGATCACTAGAGAACAGTTTAGGATCCTAAGAGGCATTTTGCCTTAATGGTCAGAAAGCAATTGAAGCACCATCCCATATAATAGAGTGGAATTCTTTCTTACTGACAACATTTAGGCTAGATTTGATAAATAATTCACCTACAAGTTATGGACTTTCAAAAAGCATTTAACAATATCCATGAAAAACTATTGTTATCAAATTCCCCACCATATGAAGATAAATAAAATGCTGATCATCTATTCATTCATGTAGTTCATGCTTCACTACATGTACTTAGAAATGCCAATAAAGTAAAACTAAAGGCAGGAGGGATATTCTTACAGAGAAACGCCAAACATACCCTGTCTAACCTTCTAGCTTCTATATGTCTAAGCAGCTGTTGTCTCCAGTCTGCAGGCATTTTACCACAGCTCTCCTCTCCCTTCACAGGAGTAGGCCTCGTCTTTATATCACTGTTATCTGATGGCTTGTCACCATAGTTACCCAAGTTATAGTCAGATGGTATTTTTTCCAAAAGAGCTGCCATAGTAGGCCTAGCTGAAACTGGCCTGGTTTGGGAGGCACCGAAACTCTCTGTACTGTAGCTTCTTGCAGACAATGGCCTCCTCTGGGTAAGGTTTTTAACTGGAAAACTTCCCGCCTGAGCTTTCACTTCTTGATATGAAGGGTGTTCATCTTCATACCTGCCATTCCTTTTCAGGAACTGGGACTCAGTCACTGAAACGCTGCTTTGGCGATCCAGACCTCCCCTGTATGGAGGTCTGCCGTACCTATCACTCGGAGGCAGCTCATGAGGTTCACTGACCCTTCTAAACATGGCCATTTCTGTGGAGCTAGCTAGGGAGTCAGCTCTTCTCAAGAAGCCTGACCTGGCACCTTGGCTGGCAAACTGGGCATTCACCACAGCATCCTCATTAACAGATGGCTGAGAAAACGAAAACATTTGCTCCATTGGTGGGTATCCTCTGTAAGCTCTAGGACTGATCAAATCCTTGGTGATATTTTTGCTGGGCTGTTGCACATACTCGGAATTGTGTTGAAAAGGGGGCGGTATCCTCTTTTCAGCTTTAACTTCCACTGCTCCTTGGGGATTGAAGCTTTGGTCAAACTGATAGACTTTTTTTGTCATGGAAGCTTTCTGTTGCTGTGGCCCTTTACTACTCCCATAGGTGAGCATCTCGTCATCCAGCATTGGGACCGACTGGCTTCGAGACATACTGGACATGCCATGCTCTGGTCCCAACATTTTATCTGGTCGTTCATGGCTTCCTAAGTGATCACTTCCAGAAGCATAGTTTTCTAATGGTATATTATAAACCTTGTATGTACCAATGTCAATTTCATCAATACTCTGTGACTTTTTGAATTTGTTGGACTTGATATCTTTCATTAGTGGGGAAAGCCTCTCTGTGCTTTTGCTAATGGAAATAACACCTTTAGAAGATTCTGGGCGGCAGTGGATTTGAGAAAAGACATTACTAAGACTCCTGTTGGGATTGGAATCGTGATACTCCCACGGCACTCCTGGAGAAAAAGGACTAGGTATTTCAACAGATTCTTTCATATGTTCTTTCCTTTCAGGCAAAGGGCTGGTGGTGGGAGTTGTCTCTAATTTAGAAGGGAAAGCAGTCCTGTCTTCAAAAGGACTAGGGGTTCTGGTCCAATTCTGCCAAGGATTGGAAGGAGGCACTTCTGTTTCTGGCGTGTGTCTGTGTGTAGACTGCTCAAGTTCCAGAGGAACACCAACGATCCTATCCTGTCTAATCAAAGGCCTGCGTCCATGAGAAGCTGGGTTTCTAGATTTTGAACTTAAGAGCGGATTACTGTTGGCATTCTCGCCTGTTGTTTCCTCTGCAACAAACCCTGTGTTATCATAATGTGAGCCATCAGTCCAGTTGTCAGTGAAAGCATCACTCATTGGCAGCCGGTCAGGACGCTGTGGTAGATTCCCTGGGGGAACAGCCTCCCGCTGGCTAAGTAATGGCTTTGAATCAAGAGGTTGTGGGAAAGATTGGGCAATCCTGTGAAGACAATGGGAAGAAGATACATGAAAATGAGGAGGAGCTGGGTCTTTCACAGAGAGAGAACAAGAGGCCAAGAATGCTACTATCCTTTGTTTAACGAATCATTCATCCACACCTTACTTATGATTAAGATAGCATTATTATTTTATGCTCCCAAAATTCACTCTTTACCTTGCTCTTTTATGTCTTCCTAGTAATCATCACCTTCTACCATATTATATAATTTACTTACCTATTATATTTATTGTGTATTGTCTTGTGTCCTCTGCTAGATTGTAAACTTAGGAGGGTAGAAATTTTTTTTTATCTTCAGGCCCAGCATGGTGCCTGGCACAGAGTGGGTATTAAAAATATATTTGTTGAATGAATGAATGAATGAATGAATGAATAAATAAATAAATAAATAAAATTTATAGGTTCTTCATTAATGGTCCTGAAACCTGTCTAATGATTAGAATCACCTGCCTCCTGGTCCCCAACCCTGGAATTTCTGATTCAGTACATTTCTAAACTATTGGTTGAGCGTACCTTTCTTATAAATATTGGTATACCTAATGAACCCAAATTGTCTTCAAATAAAAATTCATTTGAAGGCCAGGTATTGAAGACATTAAATTCATTGTGTAGGGAATATACTCACATATCTTTCTCTAGAATGTAAATTGTATTATATTATATTACATTATATTATGACTTTTGGTCATTGGCATGTTTATACCAGTGGCCACAGTATGTCTAGAAGATGCTCATTTTTCTAAATTTATTCTAAATCATTTATACGTTATTAATATTAAATTAAACATATATATTTTTTATCAGTGAAAGACTTTTAAGTGCATTAGCTAATTCAAAGAAAATTATATTTAGAAGGTATCTTCCAAAAGTATCTAAATTAAGCTCAGTTTATATCACAAATAACAAATTTATAAACTGAAAGACAAGATTTTTATCATGGGCATCAGTTAATAGATGTATTCATTAATTATCAAAGAATTTATTGCCAACAGAAATGATTTCATCGGTAAAATATGACCAGAAGTCACTGTCTACCTATATTAGATGACATTTGCTATTTGTATTATAAAACATAGCAAAAAAAGTTACAAAACAAGGGAATCAGAACAGGGTAAATACTACCTCACTGAGTCACTTTATTGTAACCTGTGGGTTTTGTTTTTTCATCTGTAAAATGAAAATAATATAGAGTAGGATCCATTTTGGAAAAATTAAATACTTTCACTTACATCCTAATTTTTCCAGGTGCTAATAAAATGATGATGATGATGATATCAATGGAAAATTTATTAAATATTTACATTGAATTAGGCATATAAGGGTGGTATGTGCATCTTACTTTTATCCATAACACTATTTTGAATGGTGAAATGCCCACATGCACATAATAAGCATTGGGAAAACACAGTTTTTGATAAAATTTTTTTTTTGTACTGACTAAACCTGTTTATCTCCTACCATCTCTCCCTTAATCAAATGCTTGCTTCGTAAAATGGATTCATGGGCTCTTGGAAATCCCAGGAGACTACATTTGCTTACCTGCCCCTTCTGTCTTCTCTGCCACTCATGTGCTGAATACAATTCCAAAATTAAGATAACTTTGTTTTAAAAAGTTGCTAACAATAAGCATTTGGGAACAGAAAAGAGGGAATTCTAAACACACCTGTTACCCCACAAAGAATTATGTACTGCATCCTTAGCTGTTGTCTGCAAGGAGCCCACTTTAACCCGGGTGTTGGAGGATCCTGAGGAAGCCTGGGAAGGCGAGTAGTCTGAGTAGGTGCCTGAGGAAACACTGTTATTCAGACAGTGAGTTTTGTCAACTTCAGACTCATCAGTTGATTCTGAAATGTAAAGGGGAAAATATTATAATGCTCTTGAACACTGACAATTACAAACATAGAAAAACAGTATATTGATTAATGTTAGAAATACTATTTATAAAATATTTCTATAGACTGTGGTGTCTCAGAATTTACAGTGGGTGATTTGTCATGCACATGCATTTGTGGCATATTTTCCACATCAGGTTCACAATGTTACCTTTTTTGTCCTTCCCTAGCAGAACAAGTTTGGGTGGGTACAGGGGGGTCTCAGCTAATGAAGGGTGAAGCTCCCCAATCCTCATTTCATTAGCTGGATGAACAAAAGAATCCTGAGAGATATAATAATATAGGACAAGGAAAGTAAACATTGAAACAATGGTTAACCAAGATGACAATGTCTTTATTTGGCTCAGATTCAAATATGGGGCTCAAAAATTTAAATCACTGTGAGGCACTGGTATAAGTGAATCATACATTTCTCTGAAGTAAGCCCTAATATTTTTTCTTAATTCAAATGAGTCCATTTATTTATCAGACTTTTTTTTTTTAATGCTGTTTATATGCCTGACACTGTACAAAGAACTGTAGAAGTTCCAAAGAAAAATAAAATGTCACCCATGCCTTTTGGGAGTTTATAATCTAGTTGGGGATATGAGATATAACTCATTATAACACAGGAATGAATTAAGATAAGCCATATGTGAGTAATATGATACAACCATTTATATGTAACATAAATACACATAAGAGTTCTAAGGGGTTTTAATATATACATATGTAAGTTTCCCAAGTCATCTTAATTTCTTTAGTTCTACGAAGCATTCTTCCTTAGGTTTCTAGTTTTCTCATGATCAACCTAGCCTGCTAAATCTTCATTCTAATTTCATTCATTGAATGCAATGAGCAACATTGGTTCAAGAATATAACAGTGTAATGACAATAAATATGTAAAAAAACACATACATTTCAAACTTTGATAATTCAAATTATCCCCAGGTAACCAGGTAAAAATACCAATTTTTTCTAGGTATAAATATAGTTCATCTGTGACCATGAGTAACTACTGTTGTAAATTTATGTGTGGTAATTACTTTTATGTCTTTTTTATCCCCTTAACATTTAGGTTAATTTGAATTCAAAGAAGAATTTTCAGTTTTTTCATTCATTAAAAATTGTTAGTTTGGAACATTAATGTAACACATTTAGAAATATTTTGTTAAATCAGAGAAAGAATATACTTGAGGGCAAAAATATAAAAGAATAAAATGGGTCCTGCCTTACAACTCATTGGTTGGTAATGATCAGATAGAAGCTCTTATTATAAATGTTAAGGCCCTCATAGTGATAGGCTAAGGACTTTGGGTATTGCAGAGAAACACCCATTTTCTTGAATTCTCGGTTTAAGTTTTATCTTTTGGGTTGTTTTTGGTTAGGTTTATATGGGAATATTTGCCTATGAAAAACCTGAGTATATCTGGTACTTTTTTGATTTTGTTTTTAAAGAATATTCAAGGGGAAGAAGACTTAACGATCATCTAATCCCTTTCATTTCCTGAAGGTGGATTCTGAAAATCAATGAGGTCCAGGTTCACCCAGATAATTAGACAAAGATCCAGCATGGAGGCACAATTCTATATTAGGCTCTATTCCAGAGATCTTCCCTTATACTGTGCTGCCCCTCTTGATGAGCTCAGCTGTGAGAACATTAGAAACTTAAAATGTAGTATCAGAGTTGAAGAGTGCCAGGAAAAAGGATGGAGTTGATGGAAATTCTGGAGATGATGAAGGAAATCTGTTTTTGTGGATTTTGAAATTTCAGAGGTTTAGCATAAGAAACTTATGATAAAGTTCTAAGTTGACAGGATAGAGAATCAAAGTCTTTACACATCTTTGGAGAAATTTATAAGTAGAAGCAGATGCAAGTTTGATAAATGGAACCACAAAAGGCATAAAATATGTTCATACTTTAAAAAATTTAGCGAAAAGGTGGCATATTTCTTTTTTAGTCCTGCTTTACCATTTATTAATCAGGTTACTTTGGGTAAGTCATTGTGCCTCCTCTAGCTCTTATTCAACTCTTCAATAAAATGAAAGTAATGGACAATAAGGAATTAGTGCAAATTTCTGTGTAGGACTAATTTTCTATACATTTAACTTACTCGTTGAAATAATTTTAAATATATTCTTATGACATTTAATATAGAAGTACAGATATTTTGTTTTAGTCAAAAATCACAAACCAAATAATTAGATAATACAGAAATATAAATATTATTAAGGGGTTTTACTGTGGTTTTTCCCCCCCTTCATGCTTTAGACATTTAGTACTCGAATTATTTTGTATGTTTAGATCAAACTTTTATACTTGTATCCCAAAACTGTGGCTGGAGCTCTTCATGGTAGCTATTGTCTGACTCAGGTTCAAGTTTCTGGCCCTATTCAAGAATTTCTATCTTGAATCAGAAAGGGCCCCAGCGATTCAGATGAGAGCATGGTATCAGCTAATCATAAACTTGCATCTCTTCTCGAGTTTTGTGACCTTCTATCTAGGAGAATAACACTACTGAAGCAAGAATAATGGGTTTGCAATGATCCAGTTAGACCTTCTTATCTTTATGAGAAAAATAATGATGACGACAATGGTTATGATGAAGATGATAATGGGCATGGGTCATGGAGAAATTATTACATGTCTGCTACTATGCTACTATGCTAAACACTCTGTAATATCCATATTAGTTACGTAAACAATAACCTTATATTTTATTGTTATTTATTATTTTAAAGTTATTTATTTAATCATCTTTGCTTTACAAATAAGGAAATAGAGGCTCAGAAAGATAAAGTCATAAATCCAAATCATGAACTTAGTAAGTGGTAGAGACAGGTTTTGAACTGTGATCTGTCCTACTTGAAGGTCTTCTGTGTGATACTGTGTATGCTATATTGCCTATCGTAAGAAAAGCTTACTTCTCAAGTGCACTTCACAGAACAGATGAAGTTAATTGTCCAACAAAGAAATTTAATTCTTGACTTTTTCTCTATAACTTCTTTTACAGGGGCTGAAGGAATTAAATTCATGTTGAAAAAGTGGATGAAGCTTTCGGGAACATTTCTAAGACAGTGGAAGTTATTGGTGGGAAGTCAAATTTCATGGGAATCCTACTGTAACGACACTGAACCATATTTCCTTTGGTGAGAAGACAGAAGTAGAGGAGAAAGAGAAGGTAAATCCTTTTTTTTTTTTTTTTAAACTTGATTGCCCTTGTACCATCTTGGCTGCTATTGGTGTACTGAAAAGGAGCCTAAGGCAGAAGTCAAAGGAAAAAAAAAGTCTGAGCTTTCGAGAGTACAGGTCTAGTATTAATAAAAGCATTCGATGATATTTTAAGGGTAACTGACTATTTACTATTATTAAGAGAAAGATGCGGTTCCTCTATAGAAAAAATTGGTCTCAGTCACCTAACAGAAGGAAGAGTGCAGAATCTTTATGAACATGAACAGGACATCCAATGAAAATTTTCTGTTATGCAGGGTAGGGATCCACAGAAGGATTAAAAGAGGATAGAGTAGGATCAGCATATCATTCTCTTGTGAAAGGTGGTAGGGATTTTCATTTACTGTACCTCTCTTCTGTGCCAAGAGTTGTGCTTGAGGCTGTATGTAAACACTTTTGATTTCATCTCTGAGAAACTCAGTGTGATTATTTTTTGTATTCTTAAAGATAAAGAAACCAAGGCTCAGAAAGTTATCAGTGACTTGTCAAGGTTATACAATTGGTAACAAGTTAGTTAGAGTCAAGATTTGAATTAATGTCTGCTAGACTTCAAAGACCTTCTCTTTGTTCCCAAACTGTGTTCTGAGACATTCATGGTGCTGTTGTTAAATCACAGGGATACATAGGTTATTTTAAATATTTGAGGGAAAAAAAGCAATACTTGACATCAGTCAGATACTATATGAACTGCTACCTCCAGGTAGCTCTCAGTTTCAACATTAGATCGCACATTCCTTTTGATGGCAATCTTTGCAAAGCTCAGTTTTTGCTATGATCAAAAATCAAGTGGAACTTGAAAATCAATGTGAAACAGAAATTACAGTGGTAGTATCCGATACGATTCCAAGGTTTGAAAAGGTAGGCATTTTCTAATAGGTGCACATATTTTATCAAGTAGTTTTAGTTATTTAAGAATGAAATAAACATATTATTTTCTTTTTAAATTTATATGTATTATTTTTCAAATGACCACTAAGTAGTTCATAAATATTTACTAAGTTGTTTGGAGTTGATAAATGGAACTGTTAGGTACTTCTTTTGGTCTAGGGTCTTTGCATTAAAATTATTAATACACTAAGGGCTTTTGTATACCAGGAGTTCAGGAACCTGTAGTCTCCTTATTTTATGTCACAACTTTATTTGCTGTACCATTCTCCTTCCTTCCTTATCTTCCCTTTCCTTGACTTCCTTATACAATAATATTTTTCATTGTAATATTTTATCTTGACTCATAATATTATATTAATGTATTAATATGCATAACATAATGTATTCTATCATCGGAGTTAAAAAAGATTTCATTTTATTGGCCATATGGTAGACAGTGTTAAAATAATTTTATTCAACAAATAGGTGATAAAATGTGGACAGGTATGGCAGCCAACATTCAATTATTAATTCAACAAAAACTCAGAGACATTGTCTTTGCCTTCAGTGAACTTCTAATTGGATGGAGAGATAAACATGTTACCAGAGTTACAACATTAGATCATATCAGTCATTCTCTTACTCAGCAGACATTTATTGTGCCCCTACTCTATAGTAGGCACTGTGTTAGGCACTGAGAGGACAATGTTGGGCAAAACAGACATGGTTCTTGCCCTCATGAAACTCATAGTCTGAAGTTAATAAACAAAACAATCACAATCATAAATATCTTTTTTTTTTTTAATTTTTATTAAATTCAATGCAAAGAAACGGGGTAAAGAATGCTTTTACTGATAAGGGTAATCAAGTAAGACCTTCTTTTTGAGGTCATCTTTAGGCTGAAACTTAAAAGACGAGGAAGTTCTAGCCATATAAAGAGCTGGTGCTATAGACTGAATGTTTGTGTCCCCTCAGAATATGTTAAAACCTATGTGATAGTATTTGGAGGTGGGGTTTTGGCAGGTGATTAGGTCGCAAGGGCAGGACCCTCATGAATAAGATTGTTGTCCTTATAATAGGGAACCCAGATTGCTCCCTAGCCCCTTCCATCATGTGAGGTCACAGAGAGAAGATGGCCATCTATGAATGTGGCTGTAATGGGACACTGAATGCTGGTGTCTTGATCTTGGACTTCTTCAGTACTGAGAAATAAATATGTTCTGTTTACAAGCCAGCCAGTTTATGGTTTTCTATTGTAGTAGTCTGAATGGACGAAGACACTGGAGAAAAAGCAGAACCAAACCCTACAAAGCATGTATAATGGAAAATGGGAGCAGAGGGGAATCTACACATCTCCCTGTCCTCCTTGTTCGTATGGAATTACCAGCTGTATTCTCTGTTTAGAGTAACATGTTAAAACTCTTGGCATATGTTTGGCAAATAGAAAGTTATCAATACATGTTGATTTACCTTTTCCCTGTTTCTCTGCTGCATTTGTAATCTACTTTTTTTTTTTCTTTCTGTTTTCTGCTTCTGGTTCTGCCTATTTGTATTCTTTGTTTTTTTCTTTGTTTTCCATATTTAACCAGATGGATAAATATATTATGCAGTGTATGAAACCCTCTTTAATAATCTTGACAGTATGAACTAAATAATGACTCAAAAATGAAATATAAGGGTAAAACATATAACAAAAATGCTTAAAATACACTGATGGGGTAGATACATGGTTATCTGTATTTATTATATTTGAAAGTTGAAAATATAGAGTGTGACCCCTTAGACTGGATGTAGTAATTTGAGAAGATGATAGAGAAAGAAACAGTTTCTTCTTGTTCTTGGAAGGCTAAAAGTTGGGAAAGAAAATCCAGAATCTCAATTTGAGAAAAAATATTGAAATTACCAACAAAATTACCAGGAAAAGTTCAGTAGAAGAAGAAAACTAAGAAAAGGTGGGGTGAATCACAGAAATAAATACAAAACTGAAGGGTCAGCTTCAATGTTAGCCCTATTTAGTTTGGCTATTCTAGCTAATTAGGAGGCTTAGGCAGGCAATAAGAAGTCACTGCAGTGCTTTTTAGGAGGGCAAAATAAGATTTGTATTTAAGAAGGATGGCTAGCAAAGCAAGGAAGGAGAGGGGGACAAAGTGAGCCAAGACGTTGACAGTTTTTACAATGATACAAGACCCAGTTGAAGGCTTTAGAAGATAGAAGAGATACACTTAGATAAAAATGTATAGCCTTTGGTGATTGGAAGGGGCAAGGAGTCAAGAGAAAGAAAAGAAGAATTAGGATACTTCCCAAATTTCTAGCTTGAGTGAACTAGCAGATAATGGTGCCAGCTGAGATCAAGATCAGGAATACAGGACCAGAAGCAAGTTAGGGAAAGAAACATTAAATTTAATTTTGGATTTGCTAAAGTTGAAGTGCTTGTAGGACAACTTTAAGATATGTTTCTTCTCCTAAGGTTATTATGAAATTCATGTCCAAACCATACCTATTCCATCCCTGTATTAAGTAATTTTAGGATTCCTTATTTGTAGCAAAATTACTCAGTTTGTGGATTATCAAGACCTCACAGTTATTTTGGTGTTAAATTGTGGTTACATGAGATTTAAATACAAAGTGCATATGTTTTCAGTGTGTACCTGCTCAGTGTTGGTTTAAGCCTTTTTATATTATTATAGTAGCTGAGAAATAAAAGAAAGGTTTTCACTCTACTATAGCATATCTGTAGTATTTTGGAAAGGAAAAAGTAAATAATATTCATTTCATAAACAAAAGAAATAAAGCATTAAAAATGAATATTTACTAAATTTCCTTCCTTAGATATCTAGCTGTATGCCTCTTTTCCAGGACAGGCTGGTACCTCTGCTGGCAGATGCATACACCATGCTTATTTTTACTCAAGGTTTTCCTTTTGCCTGGGATGCCTTCCTCTCTTTTTGACTTTAAAATAATTACCTAATTATTAATAAGCAGTTCAACCTTAAATTGATTCACATAACTTTTTAACTGATTGGCAATGATTGCTTATCTCTCCGGTTTCTTAGAGTATTATATTCTCCATCACATGTGATCATATTTTATATAATCTATCCTCTAATTGTTTCATCTTTGTTAGGTTTACCTAGCTGGGCTCTAAATCATTTTGAGACTATGCACACATGTTATATATTTTCTCTCTCACAGTGTTTAGCACAGTGTTAAATATACAGTTGGTGTTTAATCAGTACAATAAATTGATACTCTGAAATGCAGATTTGTAAAGGAGTTTTACAAATCTGCATTTTTGAGAAGCAGGTATAGTAACTTCTAGATATATTCATACCAATTATGTTTCTAATGAAGATAAAAAGGTATAACCAAATTATTTGAAAAGTTGATGAGATAGTACAGAGGTGACATAAGTGTAGTTGAATTCTTTTCAGACCAAAGTTATAAAAATGAATGTCTAATTCATTCTAAAATATCAGAATTAAGAGTCATATAACTAGAGTCCAAAAAGCTAAATTTTAGAGTTATCTCCCTTTTTTGTTGTTTATAGTAGTGTTTCCTATAATGGCTATAACTCAACGTGAAAATATTTTTAAAAAATTGGCTCTAAATCTGATCAGAAATTTTACTGAGATTTGCCAAATAAAAAAATCTTCATTTAGTCTTTTCTAATGACCTATACAATAAAAGTTTGGGGTAGCCAAAAGGATATCGTGAAAATGATATAATGCACTTACTGGCCAGGCTGAGCTGGTGAGCAAGTTATTCCTTCTGTGCACTGAAACTTTTGGAGCTGCATTAATGATTTTAGGCCATGAGGGTATCATTTATCTGTGGTTTATGAAATGCAACCCTCATAGTTTGAAAGAGTAGATAGATTCACTTTATATTTTAGGAAATATAATATACTTTTCAAGGAAGATCTATTCAGTTAGAAAAAAAAAAACATATCATTTAGTAATTCCAAAAAATCCAAACCACACTGGCAATTACCAATAACCTTGAAATACCTCCACTGTAATCTCCTTTGGGGCTACAGGCCACTTGTGTTCATATTTTTCTTTCACAGTTTGCTCCGTGTTAGCAGTTGGATTTGAATTCTCAATACGTACTCCATGGCTTGGCTTACCCACCAGATTTTGAACAGATTTTACCATATTCTTTAAATCCTCTGGGTAAGGAGTTGGATATCGTTTTAGGTTTATTTCAACCTAGAAGTTTATAAAAAGAAATTTAACATAAAAATACCTTCAGCAAGCATGTTCACAAAACTACTCCATTTTATGTGTAGTAGTATAACCAAATGCAGTATAGTGAGTGTTGAGCTGGGTGAGAAACTGTTCTGTAGAGTAGAACACATAGTGTTCCTCTCTCATTCTGTCTTGTGGGACTTCGCTTCCCTCTGCCCACCCTTCTAGATTAAATACAATTTTTGGATTATATCCTATCTTTGAGATCTACCCCCAAATGGTTGCAATAGCAATACATTGAACATGTAAGTAACTGGGAATCTCTGAAAAATTTAATCATTACTATCAGCTGCTTTTATATTTTAGAGGCTGTTCCCTTCCTTATCTTAATTATTTATAAATTTATTGTTTAATTATTTTAAAGATGTTAAAAATATCTTTTAAGTAACAATGCAGGTGATAGAGGAGACCTCAAAAGATTTACAAGTGGAGTGAGTTATCATGTATTAAAAAAATGGAGAGGTGACAATATCTACTACTCAAATATGTATCATATCTACATTAATTAGCATGTCACATCAAAAATAGGGTAGTTAATTCTTGTTAATATTTAAGACAATGTGCATCAAGGTGGCTTTTATATTTAGTTTTTACCCTGATAAAGTAACGTGCTTTATAGGTAATGTCATACAATAAACAGAAATAAAAAATTGAGAACATTTTCTAAGACATTCTAGGAAAGCATGTAAATTTTGGCTTATATTTATCCAGATAGTTACTTCCATTCTTGAGTTCATTTTTGGTATATCAAATATGACTTTAGGGAATATATATATATATGATTATTTTACCATTTAATTTAGAGCGAGAAAATATGAGACATTCTATACAGAATATCTCACCATCAGAATACTTATAATATACTTAAATGAAATAGGCACAAATTGTTTAATGTTGATTAAAAGGGAGTGAGCAGAAAAATAAGGGGCAGATTTATTTGGCCAGGCTTGTTCCAAAAATCATGGCTTTTTGCATCTGAGTAGAACCAACTTTCCAAATGGAATGGTTTATGTGATTGTGGTGAATTATGTGTCTGTGGAAAGTGTGTGTGTGTGTGAGTTGTGGAGGAGAAGGTGGAAGAAGAGTGGGAATGAGAGAGAAAAAAAGGAAGAGGGAAAGGTGCACACCCACCTCACCACTCATGCAATTCATGACATGTAAGAAACTATGATGGTGGTATAGATCTGAGGACTACAAATATGAATTCAAACACTTTTGCTCATCTGAAGTTTTAGCAAATTCACCAACTTTGTTATCATAGTGTTTTGTTTTTCTTGTGGCTTCTTTTCCTTATCAAATACTGGAATTGAATTTCCCTAGATGATTTCTAATATTCCTTTAAGTACTAAAAATATAAAATTGTTTTTCCAATAAATTTTTGGAAAGCTGATGAAAAACCAGATAATTTTGCTGGTATAAGTATTATTTAAATGTAATTTAATCTTTTATATTCCTAAATAAATAAGAACAAAATTAATAATATACAGGAATAAGTCTACAAAAATATAACCCAAGAAAAAGTTAGAATTTACCAAAGGAAGTGTAAATTGTTAGCTTATAATACAAATATATCTCAGGGTACTTAATTTATAATAGATTCCTAAATAAAAATGAAAAGAATGATATCCATGCTAGACAAAGTCCATTGGGATGTGAACTTGTTTAAAATACTTGATATTAAAGGGTTAAAAGCCAAACACTACATTAAAAAAATGTAAATTCTCGAATGGTATGACTATTACAACAATTAAAAACATTTTAATTTTTAATAACCAGTGGTATATGGATGAAAAATAATTTTCAAGTAAAGCATTAAATTAAGGTTCTACATACCTTAAAATATCCTTAATGCTAAAATTATACTTCTAAATTGAATCAAAGTCAAAAAATGTGAAGTGTTCTTCCTTAATTGAATTAAATACTTCATTGAATAATGTAATCTATTTTTTGTAGATGCTATATCCTATCTGACACAATTAGATGACTATTTATTAATATGGTACCAATATTTTCTGGTTATTTTATAAACAAATTAATGTGTAATTTTGGTCACATCACCAGAATATGTTTGGGTATTATTTCTCTGTGAAAATTTTAAACAGAAGTGAATTTGCCAGGAAGCTAGTAAAGCTTAAGTTTAGGGCCTATCACTTGCATGGGTTCTTTTCAAAGCCTCGTGAGGTGCCTTACTTATGTACTTACATGGTTATTTTATATTATTTTCCTTAGAGACCCCTTTGTAAACTGTGGAAGCTTCAGGTCTCATAAAATTTAGATTCGTTCCACCAAGACAATAAGCTCTTTGCTTCTCATTTACTAGTCTATCGGCAGAATTTACTGGAGTTGAACTCATAAGACCTAAATTTAAGCCACAGGTTTACCCCAACTACTTATCAATATCTACTCACAGAAAATGAGAATGCTAATATCTCTCCCACATGCTTGGATTAATCTAGAGCTAGAATAAGAGAATAAATATGATAGTCCTGTGAAAATTTATAGGTCCTATGCAGAGATTAGATACTATTTCTAATATTATATTCTACTTATGTATTTTAAAATCTGGGTTCCTTTGGCAATTTAGATTTGACTATATATATGCTTAACCACAATACCTACAACTGTCCTGAATTTTTTTTTTAGATTATATGCAGCAATGACTATTATTTAATCAGTATTTGCCATGCGCCAGACACTGTGCAAAAGTTTTTATAGGGATATTTATTTACTATTAGCTATTTATGTAATAAATAATACTTATTATTTATAACATATTTAAATATTAATAATGATTAATAACATTAATTCGTAATTTACAATCAATTATAATTAAATCTCATTTAAATTTCACAACCCATTATAGCATTTGTTTTCATTTTATGGAAAAAAAAAAACCCAGGGGCTCAGACAGTGTAAGTTACTTGCCCAAGGTCATACAAGTAGTAGGCAGCAACATTCAAATTTAAATTCAGGTCACTGACTCTAAAGCTTATGCTATACAAGGTTACTTGGTTCAGAGCTGTTCTCTGGTATAGGTGCAGCACATATTTGTACGATCTTGAGAAAAAATGCTGTAAGTCTAAAATGTGAATTTTATTGAGCTAACTAACAAGATAATTTTAATTTTTTAAAGCATAAAGCTAACACAATATTTTATAATTGCTTTTTAAACAAAACTATATATTTTATAATTCTGCTATGTTTGTAAACTCTGCAAAAGCATATTTTATACCCTTTCACAGATTGCTTGCCCTTCCTACTTTTCACCTCATGTGTATAGTACTTCAGAAATGAATAAACATGATCATAAACACAATACATTAATTTCTCAGTAATGCCCAAATACAAAAGCAGTTTCTTTCTTTTTCTAAATGTATAAGCTAGAAATATTCTCTTATTCTAATATGGGATGAAAATATATGTAAATTCATCAATTATATACATAGGTGGGGAAAAAAATGTCAATTACATTCTTACCAAAATGTTGTATATATCACTCACCATAAAGTATTTGCTCATTTTACATATACATTTTGTTAAAATGCAAGATCTTTACTGAAATGTTATTTTATTTTAAATTTGGAAAATAGAAATGTTTCACAACATTCTATATGTCTCAGATGTAAATAAAGTGCAGTAAATGCAAATAGCAGCTGCAAGATGTTGGAAACCCCCAAAAATTTAGCAATGAAGAAAGAATTAATGTTAATAGCTAGGGTGTTTAGAAGTGATATCTTGAATTCGCACATTTCTTATATAATGATTAAATTCTAATTTGATTTGGTTGTAAATTCCAGTAAGAGAAATAATAATTAATGCTTTGATTATTGATTGTTAAATATCTTATTCTAGGAATTAATTAGAACATTTTACGTACCAAGGAAACTAGTAGCAGTTTTAGTTAGGAAAATGCATTCTCAGCTTGCCTTATATTGCAGAAAAAAATATAAGACAGAATAAGAATCTAGTCCATTACATGTGGATGGTAAAGTTTACAAAAAATGGTGTCCTTTCACATACCATTAAGACTTTTTTTCCCCATTAAACTCTTAAACACCCAACTCACAGAGATAAGAAAGCCCTATTTGCCACAACTCCCAAACCAATCTTCTCTTACAGGAATTCTCATCATTTGTGCCTTCAAATGAAAGAGAAATTGATGCTTTTCAACAGATGTCATGCTCTTTGTGCTCAAAGTTTACTCTCAGCAGATCTCAATTCAAATCTCATGCTATTTTAAGAATCCAGTTTAGTTATTTAATCTCCCCCAGAATTGATATTTTTTAAAAAATGTGTGTATATGTGGGGACAATTTAGATTTTATCAACAGTGTCATCAACATTCTGCTTGACTATTGGTATTCCCACACTTTAGAGAAAAAAACTTGAAAATAAAAACACAAATAAAAATGAAGCACCCAACTCCAAAACCATGCCAGATATCCCACCATTAGGCACCTCATATTGATATTCCCTCCCTTCTGACTCAGTTCTCCCCACCCCGTTGCCAAGGTCAATGAACAAGAAAGTTAAATTTGGTGCAAACACTGGTAATTGGGGGGTTTCTATATGATCAACATTTCTTACCCCAAATCATGCAGAACATAGCCCATAAACCACTGTTCCAAGAGTGCCTCTACATGGGAGATTCTCCTACCCCAAACGCCTAGGCCTACCTGTCTGCCACTTAGAGAGGGAAGAGTGGTGGACTGTGCTGCAACTGGCAATGGAGTGCACATGCTCCTTTCCTGCTGGAGGCCACTTATACAACCCCATGCCAGCTGTGGGTCATTCTGGGGGACAGGCATATCTTGGATCTGCTGATCACACCTGGCCCATGGTGTGCAGCAATCGCCAGACAGTCTGGCAGGTTGGAGAGTAATCCCACGCTGGCCCCTTTCCCAGGGGGCTTGGCAGGAGTGATCCTGTGGGAGAAGGAATCTCCATTTTCTGGGAGAAAGAGGAGCACTGTAGCAATACTTTCACTTTATCATTTTTCTACTCTCGATATATGTTTTTTTCACTCTGGGTAATGCATTTAAAACAACCATCAGAAAATTAGTTTTAACTCTATGTAATAAAACAGTACGAATATTATATGAAGCTAAAGTGTCATAATTTCTTCACACAACGCAGCATTCATACTACACTATATGCAATATAAGTAGGGCATTATACTCTAGTTCATTTGAAAGTTGATGGCACGGTCACTGGTTCCTTTTTAAATTTTATGCAAATTAAAGGCAAAATGTTGCTAAATCTAATGTACATGTAATGAACCAGAAACATTATTAATTTAAATATTTTTAATATATTTCATTCATCATATTTCCATGATGATTTATTTAGAAGTTTGTTTGTGTTCTAATTTGTCCAATAGCCAATGGCATTGGAAATATTCAAATTAGTCAAAGCTGAGTAATTTGAGATTAAGGAAACACATGGGTTTCACCAATACATAAATAAACCAAATATAAATAAACAGAGAAAAATGCACTCTAAAGTATAATGAACCTACTCTGATTATAAGCAAACCCGATTACATAACACACAAACAGAGCTTCTAAATAATTGTTTGAATTTACTATATTTTATGTTTTCATTGACACACATGCAAGACTGTGTTAAATACATTCTTTTCCTCTTGTGTACTTTGAATACAGATTTTTAGGAAGAAGTATGTAGTTTTTGACATTCGATGGAGCAAAAAAATGAATCAGAGGTCCGGTATAGAATGCATCATCCATAGGTTCTGAATTTAACTTATGAAATTCTTTAAAAAAAAAAAATGTTCTAAAGGGTCTTTGTCTATTTTTAGTTTAGCATTATTTTTTCTAGGAATTCACAATAAAAAATGTCTCTTTGGTTATTAGATAGCACTAACAAACCATCCAGAAACATTTTTTTTAACCCAAATCTTTAACAGAATTATCATTTTGATTTGGGAACCCATTTTGGGTTCTCCACAATGATATAAGCCTGAAATAGATCTGGTCTATTACCTTACTGTCTAATTCTAGTAAAGTTCTGGAGTGTGTTGGTTTTAGAAAAATGTTTAGAAAATGTGAAAGTGAGAGGACAGAAAAGAATACATCGTACAATCTATTAATAGAATGCATATACAATTAGGTAGCTAATTAGTTACTAAGAGTGAGAGCTGTTAATACCCATGATGAAAAAAGTGCACAAATAATACCATAAAAATTAATGAGAGATTCAAGATGTTGCTATAATGACAACATGAAACCCAATATTGATAAAATCTATATCAATTCTGATATTTCATATTTAAATAACGAAAAAATATAGATATTAAAATTCAACCTTGTTACTTGACTTAGATTTGTTCCAATAAAGGATTTTTTAAATATGCTTTGGTGTTAAAAAATTGAAGTTATTTTCCCTAAGGAATATCACTTGCTATTAAGTACTCACCTCCTTTAAAACTCGTCCTCACATTTAAGAAAACTCATACATTCTTCTCAAATATCCCAGGAATATAAAATCTTTCAAAGATTTTGATACCAATGTAATATATTAATCTGTTGGATCTTCTATAAATGTGTATTTTGGCCTCATACAGTCTGCATGTTTCCTTGCTCAGTGATTAAAAAAAACCATGTCGTTGTTTCAAAGATGTAAAATGATGCCCGGGTAAAGCCCATCACCCAGATTTGTCTGTTTGGGTTTTTTTTTGACTCTCTCACCTTGAATCTCTTTCATGTTATTCTGTAAGATGTGGTGGCATATCAAATATGTTCAGTCAGAATTGAGGTATTAGTCTTATTCTGAAGCACACCTATGCTTCCAAAATTACCCTGCTGCTAGAATGAAACGTACCACTATGAGACTTAAAGATGTATCTGACCTCTAGCAGAGGTCACTCAGTTTTTCCCAAAGTCCATTTGAATAACATTGAACAAGAAAAAATAATAATAAGAAAGAAGGAACAAAAATTAAAAGGTTCACCTTAACTTTCCCAGCATTATCGTCATCTTCCTTTTTTTCTTCAAATTCAAAGGCAACAGTCATGCGTTGTTGTCTCTGCTCTTCCCACAGTGTAGGATTAAAGCTGTCACTGTCTGACTGGAAATCTATAGTTAGATTTCAAAGTATTATTGCTTTTTTTCTTTTTTAACATAAAGTGTTATTAATTGAGCTTAGTACCCCATGCAAAAAAATGATGATAGGTACTACAAACAAATACAAAAATTAAAAACAAAAGGAAAAATAAAGAGAATAAAGAATAAAGAAGGAAACAAAAAGAAAAAGGAAGAAAGAAAGAAGGAAAGAAAGAGGAAAGAAGAAATAAAATTCTCTTGATATTTATTACATGGTCTTTTAATGTCTTAACTCAAATTCAGCTTTCCTAAGTATACATTAATTTTGTACTGGAATTGCGAGGATTTCCAGTGTAGAGAATGAGCTCTTCATAGGACAGTAATAATAGAGAGAGCTGGACTAAGCACTTAAGAATATTATCTTTTTAATCTTCACAACCACACAATGGCAGTACCAATGTCATCCTCAATTTACTAATGAGAATACTACAGCTGAGTTTTAAGACTTGCTTATAAACCTTATAAATAAAAGTATTTTGTTTGAGCTAACTTATTTCCACAAAGAAAAACTTCATCATATATTTCCTTGTTTGTTACAAGAGATTCTGAAAATTCATTTATTATACTTCTGCCTGAAATACCAGAGGGTGAGTTTCTTAAAATTCAAGAAAACTTTTTAATACCAACTCTCCCTTCCAAAGGATACCAAAACAAAACAAAACAACACTAATTTCTAAATGTTATACCTTATCTAAGTAGATCTACCTCACTCCCTAGAACAAATTAGGAATTTAATCTGTGAAACTGGATCTCAGAAATAATCATGAATATGAGGCACTTTCATTTTGCCCTACATCCTTTTGAAATGAAATATTTCGATAATCTAGAGATATTAAAATGTAAATATAAGTAAAGGTAGATGAATAAAACATAACTCTTACTTAAGACTTCTTGTACATATGTAAACATGGTGGTTTTTCTTTCATAAATTCAAAAGATCAATTTTATTAAAGTCTGAAAAATACATATGAAAACATTCTTCCTTTTTCCTATTTCTCTAAGCCAAAATTTAAATAGAAATATCCTAAACTATCCCAAAATGATTCATTTACATTTGGAAATAAAAGGCTAAAGACATTTATTATAATTATCCCTAAAGATAAGAAATATATAAGCAAATAGTTTCTTTTAAAAGTTGGTCTCATTCAAGCAGCTTGAGTGAATTTAATTCATGAGTAGATTAAAGTACTTTTACTCTTACAAGAATTACTATGACTGTAAGACTAGAAAATGTGCACGGCAGTCTGTGCTGGTTTGGGCAAAGAAGCCTATACTGAGTTCAAAATGATAAAGGACAAATCTTCTTTAAACATGTTATGAGTAATGTGATCATAGGATAGCAGTTTTTATTATTAAAAAAGGTTTAGAATTTATAAAACTATTCCTATCATAGTCAATGGCATTGTTTAGGGAAACAACTTGAAAAAGAAAGAATGGTCATCACTTGTAAGTCATCTTTTTATGGTTGATACAATATGAAATAATTTCAGGTCTGGAATCACTGGACTAAATGTTTAAATTGTGTTCACAAAATTAGGGAACACAGGAAATAAACAAATTCATTGAACCTTCCTTAAGACCTGACTGTTCTTAGCTCATTTCAATTAGCTGGGTACCACATTTAATTAACTAGTCCTGTGACTTGAGATCCATCCAGAGAAAAAGTTGGTCTCAAAAGTCAACATTCTTTTTATGTAAGATATAAAGAGGAAGAGTTATATTTTTGGAATCTTATTTAAAATATTATAGTGTGGAAAATAAGATGCACACTTATAGTTAACCTCCAAATGATTTATGTATGTCACGTAATTACCTTTATAGCTCGGTTCATGTGCCAGTATTCCTGGCCAGAGAGCAGAATGAATTTCATCTCTTTTGCCCATAATCATATAAGTATAGGAGAAATTTCTACTGATAATTTACCTTCATCACCACGAGGTTGCTGGGGAAACATGTAGTTAGTCAATACTCTTTGCTTTGTTTCTGGATGGGCTTCAGTTTGTAAAGGGATAAGGGCTTTGGACTAGAAGCAAAGAACATATAAATTAGATTAACAAGCTAGCAAATATGAAGAATATTTCTTTTATATAAGATAATGGTCAATAGTCTGGACTCACCAAGCTGAATGAAAAATTAAAAGAAAAGCAAAGGAAAAAGTAATGAAATAACATGTAACATAAAATGAGACTATTGTTGGGGAATATTTTCAAATTCTAAGGTCTTTGTAATGAGATTTTCTTTTTCTCTAGTATACTCTTTCACAAATTGATTCATCCTCACTGAACAATGTCAGTTTTAATCCTGAAGAGACCATAATGTGTTAAATTGTTTCAAGTAAGTAAGCTTTCGGTATGATTCTATATGCTCATTCATTTTCAATGAGCTGTTGCCCTAAAAAGCCAAATGGAATTTGCTATCAGATTCATGCTATGCAAGATCATCTATGAATTTAACTAGGTAAAAAAAGAAGCATTTATTTTTAAGAGCTATTTTTGTAACCAAAGACAGGGTCCACATACAAATAAGCAGTTGTACTTGCATCTGATATATCACAATCTGTTTACCTATAGATGTAAAATTTAATTCTCTATTAATTGATATATAATCAGAAATATTATTTTAAAAGGGTTTTTAGAACTTTGATATATACTTTACATATGGAAATATACTGGAAATGATCCTTTTATCTAATGTTTTAAAAATCGGTTCCTTGACATTTATTAATAGGAGTGAAGCACGAAAGGGATTTGGGATACCTTGTCTCATGAAATTGAGTCAGAAACCCATTAAATAAATCACTGTTCTAATAAATGTTAAATGATGCGGTCATTGTTCTATTCATTCTCCCACAAGAATAATAAATCGTGATATTAGGGGATTTTTTTCACAAGGAACACTGAATAGACTGTTCCATTAGCATAATTCACATTGATTCCAGAAATGCTTTATTTATAATGATACGTTGATGACTTTTAGTTCATTGATAAGATTTAAATTTGAATGACAATCTAATTTTTTACTCAGTAGGTGGAAGCAAGTACTGTAATAACTGCAGGAGCGCAAACATCATTTTTACACTTAACAATTTACACTTTGTAGAGGTTTGTTTTAATTTTTTAAGCAAAAGTAGCCCAATATGTAGAAATTTGAAGGATTTGTTTATTAGTAATGCTGCTTTTATGCTCAGGAAATAATGATGGCAAACTAAATTCCCTATAATTTGTTTTCATTTGGCTATTCATATTTTGGGACAGGTGTTTCAAAATTTCAGGGTTATAAGAAAAGATTAAAAGAAGACTAATAAGCTAGGTCAAAATTGTTTATCACCAGTTTTCTGGTGGCAAATCAGATGTTTTCCACTGTTTCTTGTTACTTTCCAGTTAAAAGTATTCATTAACACTCAATTATTTATTTAATTATAATCTGTTTTCACAAGAAAAGGAATAATATCAAAGCAATTTCACAGAAAATACTGATAATAGTTGCAAAAGATACCTGAAAATTTCTAGAATAGTTTTAGAATTAAGTTGATTATAATTAAGAGTATAAGAATAAAAAGGAACATAGAGAATACTAATTCCCTCTTGTGGGGATTGTGGTAATGATTTCCTATTTTTTACATTCAGAGATATAATTAAAGTATGTCCTCTAAGGACATGTATGTACCACCTAGAGGTAAAAAGCTATAAAAATGATCATTTTATGTTTTAGATATCTGAGAATGCAGTAGAGGCTAAATTGAAGTATATAAAGAAGGGTGAAGATTAGAGTGCTGTTTTGTTTATGGCAAAAATACACATTTGAATTGCTACCTTTACAAAAATCTCTCCTCCAATTATTTTGTACTAATTGTTGATGGTATCTATTGGGAATAAGCTAGTAATTCAGTTTCAATTATAGTTCACCTTAATAAAGCAAATAAATTAAGTAATAAAAGTTGTTACCTGGTTGTCAGAAAGCCACAGAGCTGCAAGCTCCTTAAGTTTGGTAAATGAGAATGGCAGATTCTTCAATCTGCAAAAAAACAAGAAAATTCTAATGGTATGGGTAAAGATAAATATAGTTAATTTTTATGAAGAATTAGTTAAAATACTGTAATTTATTGGGTTCATTCCTCTTCTCTCCAATTTTTTCTCCATTGAGTAGGCTGAGCAATCTTTAAAAAGTGAGAATCTCCTGTTTACAACTCTTTAAATACTTTCTCTTGCATCTAAGATAAAATCCAAAATCCATGTTAACATGCCTTTCAGACTTTACGAATCCGGCCACCAAAACCCCTCCGGGGAGTTTCTGCTATTCTTTTCCTTAGTCCTGTTAGCATCACTGGCATTCTCTCAGCCTACTATGAGGATAAGCCAAGCTCTTTTCTCTGCCCAGAATACTCTTTCTCCCATACTTCACTTGACTAAATCCCAGACATCCTTTAGCTCTTAGCTTAAATGTCATTTTTTTTTTTAAAAAAAGGCTTTTTCTGACTCCTCATTTAGATTACTTTTTTCAGCTTTGTCTCAAGGCGCCTTGTATTTTCCTTCATAAACATATCACAGTTTTTAATTATATATTTATTTTTGTGGTTTTTCTTTTTTCTTTCTTTCTTTTTCTTTCTTTCTTTTTTTTTTTTTTTTAACTCTCTGATATCCCCAGAAAACTGTAGGCTTCATGAGGGCAAGGGATCATGTCTGTCTTACTGTTAAAGGAATTTCTAGCTCCCAACATTAGGTTGACTCTCGAAAGTATGTTCTTTTGTTCCTTCATCCTTCATGTGTTGTGTAGATATGCAAAGAGCGAATCTCTAAAAATAGAATTTTGAAATATGTGAAATTTGGCATCAGTCTAAGTATTCAATTAAAGTTATCTATTTAGAGTTGGCTTCAGCCTTTAAAGGGCCAAATAGTCAAAAGCCGCCTTCCACATACTACCTGATATCCTGAAACTGTACAAGAACAATAAATTGTGATTACCATGACAGCTAGTCAGCAAAGTGAGTAATACAAACAAAATATGCCAATGGATTTATTGTTAATTTCTGCATTGTTACTTTTAAATACAGATAAACTTTTTAAGATATAACCTATAATAAAATTTCCTTAATTTTTAATATGTCAAAAGTCTATCAGCCAATTGGTGAATAAAATATTGTGACAATAGAAGTGGAAAATGTTACAATAATTAATAAGGATTCACAGTTAATTTTATATGCAGAAGCAGTTAAGCACTTTCAAATAATTTAGTGAATATGAGAAGATATGACAGCCAATACAAATAACAGAGTATGCATTAGCTAGATAACTTTAAGAAGAATATAATCTTTCTGAGATTTTAAATATTCATAAAGCATAAATAAGAATATGAAGGATATCAGAAATTAAATTGTATCATAATTCTCTTTTTATAGAATTATTTGTTACATTAGCATTTATAACATCAAACCAAATTACCCTTAAACGTTGTTTCCAATTTCAGTTATTTAATTTCATTTAGGCCAAAAATTATTAAGTAAGGTCTTGTGGGGACAATTTTCTTATGATGTGGAGATGAATTGAAAGTAGAACATTAATTCTGCTCTACCAAAATTACATGAGGGGAACACTCTCCAGAATCACAGACAACATTATCCATGATAAGTTATCATCAATCCAGTCATAAACATAGAGTATAAAGAAAAGAAATTATTGGAGGAGGATGTTACTCTCATTTTCCTTGCTCTTCCAGTGGCTATTGTTCAAAGTAGCCTTTATTTAGTATCACAAATGTGTACTAAATTGACAACAGAAACAATCTTACAGTTGACAATGGCAAGAAATCATTGTTCTTGAACAAATGCCAAACTTTAGAAATGTATTATATTTTAAAAATAAAATTGGAATAATCATGACTTTTGGATAACATTTCATATTTAATCTTTTATCTGATGGTAATGTTCAACTTTGGCCTCTACTTTGGCTAAATATTGTTTTGAATCTCAGGATAAGATTCATTGAATAATTCATTAATTTAAAAAATTTATTTGTATCTAAACTATGTTTTAGTCAATGTACTAGGAGATAAATTAAGCTTATATTTCTGGCTTGATGTAGTATTTAAAATTCTGATATTATGAGATTATCAATGTATTATTCATATCTTTTACACCAGCATCTAGCAAGGTGTTCATCCCATGGTAGGTAGGTGCTCAAGTATGCTATATTTGTTGAATAAATAACTTCATTAGTAGTCCATTAGTGGATCATTTTAAAAATATTTGATAAGCATATTTTCTATATCATCAATCAGTTTATTAATGTATTAAAGTTGAGCACATGAAGAATTTAGAATTTACAGCTCATCATGAAAACCCTCCCACCAGGTTTACATTAATGGAGCATGGCTCCACTGAGGAATTATAATTGAATTCATTGGGAGTCTATTTTTCTACAATATCTCTCTGACCATATTAAGAATATAATTAGAAAAATTTGAAAAATGTCTTGCTGAAAGTGAGGTACAACATTCAATACATTTCCCTCATTTTCCTGTTTTGTAATCCAGTCCAAACAGGAAACGAGGTTGGTGAGACATGACTTACTCTTTTTGCACCAAGCTAGGAAGCTTCCTTGTCATCCTCGTTTTAAAAATAAAATCTCAAACCTTTTAATAAAATGTTTTATTCTCTTACATGAGAATATTACGGAGCCACTAAATGAATAGTTTTTTGAAATTCACATTATTTTTTTTTCTTAAACCAATGAGAACTCCCACACTTAGTGAAACTTTCAGAATCTGAACATTCTTAATGATTCCATTGAAGCTAATCTTGACAATTTTGTTGAAAGTCTCTCAGCTTCTCATATTATTATTAGTCTGACTGAAACTTATTGAAAACAAGTTCAAGCATTCTATCCCATAATCTCTTTATCTTCTTAGTAGTTATCTTTATTCAATATTTATTTTTATCTTTTCCTATTTGAGGACAATTGTTGTAGAAACAAAGATGAATTACAGTTTTACTTTTTCTTTTTATCCATCCACCAATATAACATCTTTGTCACAAAAAGAAGAACCATGCTTTCTCTGTTCATCCTGCTCTGAACATGACTAACAATTTGGTTGTCCTTACTATAATGTATAAACCTTTTGACTTTTTAGTATTAGCTTCCTGGAAATATTTTTACCAGAATTCTGGTGGTGTTGATGATATACACATTGCCCATTTAATTTACTGGAGACATAAAAGCATACATAAAAAAATATATATGTCTGCATACATTCATATCTATGCACAAGAAACAATAATTTGCTTTTGGTAAATAACTAATATGTGATTTAATATGTTGCAGAATTACCTGTTGTCACTCAAATTTAAGACTCTTAGTTTCTGCATCTGTCCAATCTCTTCAGGAAGAAATTCCAGTTTATTGGAGCGTAGAGACATAACTGTTACATTCTTACAGCTTCCAATCTATAGGTAGTATAACAAGAACAAAAAAAGTAAGAATCACGGTGTAGAATATTTGTTATATTAATTTTTATAATTTATAAAATAATTTGATTAATTTATAGATTTCCTTATTACTTTTAAGATTCTCTTTTAATATCTGTATTGTTTTATTTTTATAATCTCATTTTAAAAATATGTAAATGTATTATATATATTTTTAAATATCAAGACAATGTATATTATCTCATATTCTTTTGCATATTATGAAGAATTTTCTTTATAATTTTACTACTGGAATACTTGTTAACTTCATTGTTTTCATAAATCATGTTGTTTTTTGCCCATCCAAGTACTTACTAACACATCTATATTTATAATAGGTCATACATATTCAATAAGTGAAGTTTTGTTGACATTTCCTTGGCAAAATTACTTTTTACTTCAAATTACAATGGCATTTGTCGTTTTTATTTATAACTTTTGGTTCAAAAGTAATAATATATGGGTTATTGTTTCTTCATTATGAAAGTGTTTTGTAGAAAATGTTAAATAGAAAATATACTTCACAATTTTTTCTTGACATTAATAAATTAAAATCCTATTTACAGATAGAAATTAAAAGAACCTATTTTTAAATCCTGAAGTTAAAATAATATTATTATCCAACATAATACTTTAAAAAACTAATTTACATTAAAAAATCTTTCGCTTCTGAAATGAAAATATAATTATCCCCAAATGTTATTTATTACTATTCTTAAAAGCAAAATGCATAAATTAAATTATTTAAAATTCTATTCTTAGCATTAATTTATTTACAATATTACTTTTATTACTTTTCCTTGCAAGCAGTGTTGAAGTCAAATGCATTTCCTGGATCAAATACAAGAACTTATCACTTGTCATTTAGAATAGAATGATTAACAAATACACACATAGACAATTCCTATATATATTCAAATGTAACTCATGGATCTACACTGCTGTTGCATCTATTAGGATTTAATCCCAAAACAGAACCATTAAAAGTTAATTAATAGAAAAAAGTTTATTCCTCACTTCTCTGGGTAATTCTGGAAGGAAATTCTCATCAACTGCTAATGTTCGAAGACTATGAAGGTAGCCAATAGTAGAAGGCAGAGACTCCAGTTCATTACAGCTACAGTCAAATTCTTCTAATAAAGATAAACTGGAAAAATAAGTACATTAGTCAGACATTTTAAAAGGTCAAATGGCCAAGAAGTTTTGAAAAAGCCACATATCCAAACTTACCATAAAAGTTATTTATCTAGTGACTGCATGATTTATGTAAATTAATTTATTTTATTAGTTTTGCCAAATGATTCAATACCATTTAATAAGTGGTTCAATTTGGTAAAATAAATAGAGGTTTGTTTTATCTTTCTAAATTCACCTGTCATTTGAGCCACTGAAAATGAGACAAGGATTTGTTTTTAGTACAACTTAGGTGTCATTTATTGTTGGATGTTCATACTGTATATCCTTGGAATGAATGCATATAGGTGGCATGAGTAGGTAGAAGAGCATAGAAGGCAGGTTCAAGAAAGGAGAAATAAGTATTTTGGAAATAAAAATAATTAATCTTTTAAAATCCATTTTACATGTAAGGAAATAGAAGCTTAAAGAAGCTAAGTAACTTGCCAAGCATACACAAAGTAGGAAAGCTGGGACCTAAATGCAGACAGCATGGCTTCCTGTATTATCTTGCCTCTTAGCCTGTGCCTCTGTAGCAGAGGCCATTAACAGGGCTCATTTCAATTTGCAGATGTGTTTTCTTTGTTTACCTAGTATTTTAAAAAGTGGTAAACTCTATGTAGAAGAACTACCTGGCTGTTGAAATTTGCCTGCCACTATTTGAGAGACTGTAGACATGCTGCCAGCAGAATTTAGTGAAGACAAACTTGTTGACATAAATGAAGAAAGGGGTTGCGATGAAAATGATGATGTCTCAGAGGAAGTGACACTGGCAATAAACTTCACATTAAAGGAACTCTCAGAGATGTTTCATGACGTTGAAAGCACGAAGGATAAAAATTTGGAAGGTAGTCCAATTTTAAAAAAGGAGTATGACAATTCACGGACACAAAAAAATGTTTACTCTAAATTATAACTTACATGATGAAAAGAAGGCAAGCACTGTTCAAACTAATCTTGATAGGTTTTTTACAAAATAAATAAAACATTGCAATTCTTGATGTTCCTAATGTTTACAATGGCAGTATACTAAATAAATATTGATTTTATTATTTTTCCATTTCCCTATACATTTTTAAATCAACAGTAAAAGTATTCAATATTTTGAAAAAGGTTTTAAAGACTTTTGTCAGAACAATCATAATTTTTGTCATTGATTAAGATTATTTTGCATAACTTCAGCTTGCATATTTGTTCTCAAAGTCTCCCACTACTGCACAAAGCAAGAACTTCTTGCATTGAAAAGACATTTTTGCTGTACCATCGGTATTCTGAATTAATAATATATAGCCTTAAAAATTTTACATCTCTGGGTTACAGAGAAAAGCTACTAAGTGCAAAACTCACATTCTTCAATGATCTCTGAAATTCAAAAGATTCAAATTCATAAGCTAACATTGCAATTTACTTTATCGATCTTGTTAGAACTCACTTAAGGTATTTGAATACAGGATCTATATGAATATAGTTGTATCACATTTACTCAAATTAGAACTGGCCTAGACCATGTAAGTGAATAAACTCAGACAGAGAAAGACAAATACTGTATGATTTCACTTATATGTGGAATCTAAAGAAACAAACAAATCAACCTGAGCGAATAGATACAGAGAACAGATTAGTGGGCATCAGAGGTGGGGATTGGGAGTTGGACAAAATGGTTGAAGGTCGTCCATCAAAGGTACAAACTTCCAGTTATAAAATCATTAAGTCATGCTGATGTAATGTATAGTAACTATAGTTCGTCATACTGTATTGCATATTTGAAAGCTGCTAAGAGAGTAGATCTTAACAGTTTTCATTACAACAAAAAAATTATAACTGTACGGTTATGGATGTTAACTAGATTTATTGTGGTAATCATTTCACAATATGTGCCAATATCAAACTGTTATTGTACACATGAAACTAATATAATGTTATATGTCAATTATATCTCAATAAATAAAAAATACATTCATTATACTTTGTGCAAAAAAAAAGATAGACTGAAAGTTACTGTTTTTTTGAAGTTTTATCTATAGTTTATAATAGTACACATTAAAAATGAAAACAAGTTGCCAAGTAAATTTAAAGTACTTTAAAATGATGCTTCCCAAACTTCAATGTGCACATGAATCACCAGGAGAACTTGCTAAAATGCAGATTGAGATTCAGTGGTTTAAGGTAAGGCCCAGATACTGCATTTGTAATAAGTTCTTAGGTGATGTGGATGTTGCTGGTGCTAAGACCACACACTGAGTTACAAGGCTTTCCTTTAAGAGTAACACTTACACACACACACACACACATACACACACACATGTGACATGTCAGATAAAATCCATATAAATGTTACAAGAGTTGTGGTCAGTAAGGCTCTGCCTTCACATATCAGTACAGGCAACATTACTGGAGGTAATATTGCTTGAATTTAAATAGTATCGGCTTAATTCTCTAAAAATATTCTCTACATTTTCTCTAATTTGGTCTTCATGAATTAGTCTTGGTTGGGAAAATCTTACTGTATCATTAATTCTCTATTGCCTAGCTAATAGGGAAGAGGGACTCTGAATATATTACCTAGATAATCTATAATTTCACTCTAATGTTATTTATGACCATTAGAAACCATTAGATATCATTATATCTTCTATTAAAGTAGATGCTAATAAAAATAAATGGCTTTGAGCTTTACTTTCTTAGTTCACTTTTAACTCTTAACAGAAGTAATGAAATTCAGTGAAAAATATTCAGACAGGCTTGGGTTCCAATTTTAGTGTGGCCACTTAATAGCTGAGTAAACTTTACTATTAATCCCTGTTTTCTCATTTATAAAATTGGTGATTAATACCTAAACTACAGAATTTCATGAGAATTAAATGTATGCTAAGTCCCTGGTATAGATATGGCACTCCATTAAAATGACCTGTTAAAAGGTAGAGAGTATTTTGAGAGTGGGGGGAAAGCAAACTTTGAACCATCTGTTTTTGAAAAATGTAAAAGTTATCTTGTGATATTCCCTTTTTTAAATTTGTTGTTTCATGTAAACAGAATGTTTAGCAGACAAAATGTACAATTACCAGCATTTGTTAGTAAGACATGGGAGCTAGACAAATTTCAAATGACTATGAAGAATTGTAATTGCATTAGTAGAGATTTAGTTGAAAGGAATGTAATAACTAGAAAGAGATATAAAACTTGTTTGGAAGAAGTAAGCTATTTCCTAAAAGTATCTGTATAGCCAGGGAGTTAAGTGGCCAAACTGCAGCAAGCCACCTAGGATGGGAGTCTGGACTCTAGCAATTACTAGTGGCAATATCCTTATCAGGTTACTTAATTACTATGCAACTAAGTTTCATCACTGGTACAAGGGAGTGATACAAGTACTTAACCATGTATTATAGAGAGTAGATACATGTACAGTAGTTAATACATGTAAAACTCTAAGTATGGGCACTAGTGAATATTAAGTAACTTTGCCATCATCCTTATTTTCAGAGATTTTTAAATCAACTTCATTTAATTTAGGCTAGGAATCAAGTTTTTTATTACATCCTTAATTTTCTCATTAACATTAGGTAAGTTGCTTGGGCTCCTTCTTAACAAAGGAAATAAATTAATAAAATTTAGATTAATTCTTTTCTATAGTGTTTACTAAATAAAACCACCCAGTTTTTGTACCTAACCTATAGTCTAAGCAGAATTCAGTCAAATTGTGGTGGAAACAGTATCTCTTGGGACTAGTCAATCATTTAGAGATTTTACCTGTGAAAACTCTATATTGACTGATTTTGAACAGAGTTACCATCATCGTATAGACAATATACTTTTCATTTGATGCAAGTTTTTTCATATTTCCAAAGTAATTATTAACCTTTGCCTTTCTTTGGACTCTTCGGGAAGTTAAATTTATTGAAACAGAAATCTGTAATCCTTTTTATAATAGGATAAAACTACCACTCAAATGCAAAATACTGTTTAAAAGTAATTATTTACTGGACATATCTGTAAGCCATGACAAAATAGCTTCACTTACTGCAAAAGACCTTTAAAAAAAGATTCTATATGCTTCAAGTTACATTACTAGAAGATTTCTTAACAAACATTTTGTTATAGCAGCCTGAGCAGACTAAGATAATATATTATTATCAAATCTGCAAATAAGTATAAAACACTTTTCTTTTTAAGAACTGAATGTTTCATTCATGTTATAGTACTACTACTCACACAGATGAACATAAGCAACAATCAATAAGTGTCTTTTTGCTTATTACTATCAATGAATTAATTTATTGAAGGCTATCTAACACTAAGTCTCATAACCTTTCAGATGTAGCATTATTTCTATTTTACGGATGTGAAATGACATGCCCAAGGTCAATTAGTTAATGAATGGAAAAAGCCAGGATTGACATCGGTCTAGTTCCAAGGCTTGCAGACATTCCCGTTCCATACTGCCTAGGGACAATGAAAGAGATTCAACATATTCTAGACATGAAATTAATCTTTTAGGAACCTATATTCTAGTTGAAAAGACAAGGCAAAATAAAAGTTAAATGATGAAACAAAGATAAATAAGAGACTGATGCAAGAAATGGAAAAACATCTCAAGTTAGAGTGTTTTCTGCCTTGTGTACAGAGTTCCCAAAATTTATTTGTCCGTGAAACTTACTTTCACATCATATGTATTAAAATCTCAAGTAATAACTGTTTCAAGGAATATAATTTAGGAAATACGGTCTAGTATGTAGGTGTAGCTTTTAATTTAGAGGAGAAAGCTATAGTGGTCTAAGCAAACAGAAGGGAGAAGGATTAAAATCACAAAAACGACTAAATGTAATTTTTGAATTCAAATCCCAGAAATTCAAATTAACTAATTCAATAATTTTTATTTAAAAAAAAAGTTCACCCGATGCATGAACACTTTCCATTTATTAACACGTTTAATCCTCACAACATTCTCTTGAGGTAGGCATTATTATTATGGTTTCCATTTTATGTACATTGTTAGCCAATTGTACATCAAAAAGCCAGGTCCTAAGCCCAGAAAGTCTGGCTCCAGAGTCAAAGCAACCAATCACTGTGGTTAACTTCTTTACAGCAGCTTCATTTTAAACCAGCATCTCAGGTAATTCGGATGCGGGCACAATGGAATAGGATTTGAAAAGATACTTAGCTGATAACTATAAAAGTAAACTGAGTAAGATGTTTCTCAAACTTTAGTGTGTATCTGAATCCCCTTAAGGGATTGTTAACACTCAGATTGCTGACCCAATATCCAGAGTTTCTGATTCAATAGATCTGGGGTTGTCTCAGAATTTGCACTTCTAACAAGTTCCCTGTTGAAGCTGATGCTGCTGATTGGGGGACCACATGTTGAGAACTACCCATTGACACTAGACTATGGAAAAACTTGAATATTGTGCAAACTAATTTGGGTTTTATCCAATGAACTGTTTGCATGTGTGTTTTATTTTTAATTTTTTTTTGATTAGAATAACATTATGTAATACAAAATTTAAAAAGTACTGAGTATAAAAAATAAAAGCAGTCTCCCTATTTATTCTAGGCACAAATTGTTTCAACAACAAAAATAATTTTACAAGTCATGAACTCTATTGCAAATGTAAAATATGTTGAAAAATAAATTCTTCCAGCAATTTTTTAATAGTCAAATTATTAAAAATTACCAAAGGCAAGTCTAACATATTGTAACAGTCAATGTGCAGAATGAGAATCTTTTTGGTCACTGCAGCTGGTCTTAACATTTCTAGGATTTTGGTGCTCAGAGTTCTAGGTAGAGCATTTCATAATACAATATGGACTACTGTATACCACTATTTACAAAATACTTTTTACATGTAATCTGGGGTGCCATTTAACAGAAAATGAGCAAATTTCAACTCTCGCCCTGAACTAAACCTTGGATTGATCAATTCTGTCTTACCTAAGAAAAAAAAAGCCATAATCTCTATCTCTATCTCTATCTCTATCTCTATCTCTATCTCTATCTCTATCTCTATCTCTATCTATATATCTATATAGATATAACAACAACAATCATTGTTTTTATAATTATTTTTACTTCATACAAATTACTTATTAAGGCATACAATAAAATTTTAGAATTTAGTCTAATTTTTGCCATATGTGCAAATACAAAACATTTGTATGCATGTAGTATCTTTAAGTGAGAACATAAGTTAGACAGTGTTGTTCTAATTTTACTGTCCAAACCATGGTGTGATATAAAACAGAAACCTTCAAAGTTATTGGTCTTAAGACCCCATTGTAACTGATAACCCTAAAGGACTTTTGTTTACATAGTTTATATCTATTGGTATCTTCCATATAATAAATCAAAGCAGTAATTTAAAAAATAGTATTTGTTTTTACATAATAGTAAAAATCCAATGACATGTTAATGTAAGTAACATATTTTTATAAAAAGTGAGTATATTTTCTAAAACAAAAACATTTAGTGACAAGAGTGACATCATTTTTATTTTTTCAAATCTCTTCAATGTTTGGTTTAATAGAAGGTAACTGGATTTTTATATCTCACTATGTATTCAATCTGTCGGGGTATATTGCTTTGATTGAGTTATATATAAAAAAAATCTAGCCTCACACAGATATGTAGTTGAAAAAGGGAGAATTTAAAAGCCTTTTTAGAAAATTGTGATTATTTTTTTGCTAATACATCAAAACTCAAAAAGTAGCAATTTCTTAGGAGATAATTGCAATGTGCAATCTGAAACTATATCGATGAAATATTCTTACTTTTTATACCAATACATTAAAATCAACTGGTCTATTTGGCACTTGAATGGGTCTTTTCTTCATTTCTGATTTTGTAACTCATGCATTGGTCATTTGGAAAATTTTGCTTCATTGAGTTATACAGATTTTCTAAATGTTGATACAGTTTGTAATGTGGTATCAACAAATCACATTCATTTATATCACACTAGTCTTATCAGAAAAGCCTTTAAATATTGGGAAGCTGTCAAACTCACAGTGGCAGATACAAATTTTCCAAAATTCTAACTTTTGCTTAATAGCTTAAATTTTATTGTTGCCAGGAAATACTATCAATTGTTTTCCTTGAACTGTCAATCTCACTTTGTTCATTTTTGACAATATATCTGCCAAATATCCAAGTCTAACTAACCACAGTTTGTCTGTCACTCTTCCTTTTTAAGTAGACTTTATTTTTTAGAGCTGTTTCAGGTTCACAGAAAAATTAAGCAGATGGTACAGAGATTTCTCATATACTTTCTACTGCTTTATAAAAAGTTTTGCTTTTTTAATTAGCCCATTATTCTAACATTTCCATTTTGTTTTCCCTGAAACAGTAATCAGACGATGATAATGGCACTAAAAAGTAACTTAAAAAAAATTATGTTTTATTGTAAGATTGTTAACCTTTATCCTTCTAAACTCATAATCAAAATTTAAATGGATTAGGCTCCTTTATCTTTAATAAATCTTTTTAATACTTTTAAGGGCAAAGAATGATCAATTTCTAAAAATTAAAGTGAAAAGACAACTATATGTAAATAATCTAACACAATTCATTTCATACTGAAAAAGTAACTTTGTCTATTTTTAGATTATCAAACCTCTTTAATTGTCTTCACGAGGTAATTAGTTTATACAGGTTTCTATGAAAAAAGTGAAAATAAGTGGCAAAATATCAGTTATAACCTTAGTAGAGATAAAGTTGAATGCAGTATTGATCTCAAGAAGGATTAGTGCCTAAAAATAAAATTAGGTAGGAAGAGTTTTTTAAAAAACCATCAAACTGTTAAAGACAATCACTTTTGTGTACTCTTAAAGAAAGTAAATTTATCTCTACTTTATATTGAAGAAAATGGAAGTAATTATAGAACAAAACATACATCATATTGAGGACATTAAAACATTAAAAGTGATTTAGCGTTTTAGTACTCTCCAAAGTCTGAACATGGGAATTTGAACATAGCAAATTGTTCCATTCTTGGAAAGTGAGGTTTTCCATATCAATGGTTACTTGCCAACTTAAGGTGAGGGAAGGGGCAAGGAAAGGGCATGAGAAAACCTTTGGGACTGAACGACATTGTCACCATCTTGATTGTGGTGATGGCTTCATGGCTTTATATCTTTATCAAAACGATGAATTGTAAACTTTAAGTATATGCAGTTCATTGTATGTCAGTTATACCCAATAAATCTTTTTTTTTAAAGTCAGGCCCCCATCTAGTATACCTAAATTTATTAAATTATGGATTTATATAATTCTTTACACTGAGATGTAGAGCAAAATTCCTATAAAATGGCCTTATATAATTTTAGAAGGAAGACAGCTTAGTGAGATTTCTTACTTCACATACATTGAAAACAAAAGCATTTCAGTGAAATACTGATAATATATATTTCTTAAAGAATTGAGAAACAACTGGTAAAGGCAACATAAAATTAGAAATAGATCGATCTCAAATAAATGGAATATATTTTGTGCTTAAAAGGCAAACATGGCATTTTATCTTGAAGCTTTTAAAAATGTAAGCTAAAACAGATACCTATCTCTTTAGCTTTTAAAAATACATTAAACTTCCATAAATACAAATATTACTAATAGTATAATGGTAACATATACATACTGAAAAGACATAAAAATTAATCTGATTTTATAAGACATAATCAAGTGAATTTAGAGCTTCTACTCAGTCAAAACATCAAATTAATAATGCCTGGAAAATTACAGGTAATAGTATAATTGAAAGTCTGGATAAGCACTTTGCTTGATAGTCATGGTTAAGTATTTCTCATGATATTACATAGTTGGGTGTCAATGCAAGGTTCAGACGTAAAACTAAATTAAGATATATACAAATGTATGACTAAATAAAATATGGTTTAAAATAAGTTTACATATAAACAAGATTATTGGTATCTCTAGTAGAAAATGTTTTGAAGTAAAAAACCATATCTTTTTGTTTCTGGCTTTAGAGAGTCTGGTATGAAACTTTGGCACTTACTTTCCAATTGTATTGGGTAGTATTGTAAGTTGATTGTCATCTACTTTCAGAGTAGTTAGTTTTTTCAACAGTCCTATAATAAAGAAGAAGTTTTATTAACACATAAGAACAGATTTCTGATGAAAAATACAATATAAAAGAAGTAAAGGAATCACTTGTAATGAATGTTTGTTATGCTAATTGCATGCTGTCGGCTTATATAAACCTACAAACTGATATTTGTGTGTAGTCTAGTTTTGACCTGGTTGCAAAATATTTACTTACGTCCATGGGAGTTCAAGTACGTCGATGCAGACAAGTACACAAAACATAGGCCTCCATAGAAACCTCAGTGACAGTAACCTACCACATTTTCCTTTTCTATTATGCAGCAAATGAACCAGAAGAAATTTTTCAAGCTAGCTTTGATTTAATATTTAATTAACTCCCAAGCACTAGTAATCAACATTTCTGTTATGATACAAATTGAAAACAAATTTGAATTAAGCCTAATAATTTACAAACAGATAGTAAGGTATTGGAACGCAGTGGTAATACAGACTTGGAAAATTATAACATATGACCTCACAAATCCTTGACTTGGATCAACAGTAAGCACAAAAACTTAAAAATTTTAATACACCAAGTAGAACTGGCCAAGAATTGAAGTTCCAACTATTTATTTTCACTGTCTGATTTATGCCCTCCATACCCTTAACTTATTGCTCTACTCCCAGGGTTTCGATGAACATTAGCCACAGAGTAATTGAAGAACAGCTTCCTTTACCCTGCCACAGCATAACCTATGATATTAATATGGCTTACATAGCCAAAATCCAAGGGTAAAACATTAATAGTTGGCTAATTTTGTTTTACATTGGATATATGCATATACATTATAGAGTACTTGTTTTGCAGAAAACTTGTTCTGATGGATGTAGTAGGTTCCATGGTCAAACTAAAAAAAAATTAAACATTTTTTAATAAAGTTTTTCTAGGAGTTTTTAATATTCTAATGTAACAATGTGACTCTCCAAAATTATCCTGGAATTCATGTGTGTACCCATAGAGTATCTTGTACAAGTAGTGTTTCAATAACATGCTTTCAGAAACACTGCTATAGATCATGCCCACCCACCTGAACTATTTCAAGGATTCCTTAAAGGTAAAAAGTTAAGTCACAAAAAACTTGAAATAGAGCTGTTGTTGCCCTTTAAATTTCAATATGCTCAGTTATATATTCTTCAGAAGCACTCACAATCTCTATTGTAGTAGAGAGAAATGTTATCACTGTCAGACTGCTGTGAGAAAATATCTACAATATTTGGAGCTTAATACATGAGCTTGTGCCCCTAGGACACATTGCTGAAAACAGCAGCACCTGAAAAAGAGGACAATCCCCACTGAGTAATTTATCTCTGAAGTTTGAACACCCACTGCCATATTTATCTGTGTTGAAAGGGTGTCTGAGTCATTTTAGCTTCTCTAGTGTATATGTTAAACTATCAACCTTGGAAATACAAAAGAACTCCTGAGCTTGTTTATAAATTGCAAAAAGAAAACAGGAGACTGAATTGTAAGCTCGCTTTCGTAGGACTTGGTAACCCTGATCAAACTACTGCCCCTGCCCACCAGTGATGCTAAGGGATAGTTGACAGTCTCGACATCACTTGACTGGGTCACAAGAAGTTTTGGGCTGGGTTATAAACAGTTGAACAAATACCATGAAGCCAGCCAGATCCCAAATTAAGAGAATTACAGTCCCCAGGTCTGAAGTAGTAATGGGAAAATCTTCAGACAGGTTAGGGACTAAGGCCAAAAGGTTGATGTAACAGATTTTTCTGAAGAATGGGGTAACATGTCTGACAATTGACAGAAATTACTACAGCTTTAAAAGTTGAAGCAAGTTAGGCCTCTCTGCTTAATGAATTAAAAGAAACCTCACTCATTTGTGATGTGGCTACTTTGTCCCTTACATATTTCATCCAAGGGGTACTCTTTGGACAGATTCTGGAACTTCTGTAGAAATCTGATTGCCCTTGGAGTGGAATTAGGCCACCGGCCTCACCATCATTGCTCCTCATTATTTTACTCTGGCATATAATTCTTTTACTGCACTTCTATATTATATCTGCTTAGACTCTCTTCATCTATCCTATGATATCAAAAGTATTTCATTCTATTCCTTCCCTTTCCTTGCGTCCTTCCTCAATTCCTCACCTCTTTATCCTACACTCCCAACTAGGAAGTACTGGGAGAGAAATAAAAAGGAGGCATTTTATTATGATCTTAGCTCCTTATATAATTAGCGGCAAATCTATTAAACATTAATGTAATTTATTATTTAAAACACCCAATAGTCATATGGAATTTACACATTTGTAAAAGAATTTTGAAAGCCAAGTAGATGGGCAACCATTAAATCTAAGATTACAAGGATTATTATATTATTATAATAGCTACCATTGATTGAGTACTTACTATATGTCAGGTACTATTCTAAGCAGTTTTACATATATTAAGTCATTCATTCCTCAAAATGGATTTCTCTAAGGTCACACAGCTAGTAAGGTAGAAAAGCCAGAATCTAAACTCAGGTAACTTGCCTACATAGCCTGTGTCCTTAACCACTAAATAAATAAGATAAATTATTTGGGGAAGTAAAAAACATTATACTCTCTTTTATTGAGTTACTCTGCTATCCAAAGAAGCTGATTATTAAAACTCTATATAGAAGAGGAAAAGATCCTCCCCCTTTTTCCCCTGGAACAGGAACAAAGAAATGAACTTCATACACGCAGCTTGTTATTAGGTATATCACTCCATTCAAATACCTGACAGCTGCAGATAAACTAAAATAGGTGTAAAGGAAGTAAAGATTTTTATTATAGTTGTTATTTCTCTTTATGAATACTATGACATTTTTAATCTTTTATTCTTTTTAAATGTTGATAGTCCAAAAGATAATCTATGCTCAGATAAAGAACTCAAGACAATATTTCACATTTAATTAGAACAATTAATTATTTAAGGCCTTAGAACAGAGCTCCTAGAGATCCATTCCTGATATTTCTCTTGACCAAGAAAAGAAGTTTCAGAGGAAAGTCAGCTATTCTACATAAAATCAGGATTCTGGAAGCTCTGCAGATGTAAAAATACAAATTTCCTTGAAAAGTCAATAGGGTTCAGAGATAGCTTGAAAAGTAGGCTACTATAACAGAGTTGTTGTTTTTTTTTTAATTTGAAAACCATTCAGATTCTAAATAGAGGTGTTAAATATAAAATAATACTTATCTGTTATAGTCTGTTTTATGCCAGCCAATTTTCTAATCTGGTTTTCTATCATCTATACACACTGCTTTCTCAGACTAGCAGGCTAATTTTGTAATTTCTTAAAGAAAGGTATTTTTAACAAACAATTATATATTTTATTATGTGACATTATTATTTCCAGGATTTCTAATCGTTTTTTTAAATTACCATCTGTTATTAGTCAAAGCTCCTAGTTTTGTTTTATAAATTCTTATTATTTTTACAAATGTTATTCTTCCTTTTATCTAATTTGAGGACTTACACATACTTAAAATCTTTTTTTTTTTTTTTTTATATTGCTTGATAACATCAGTTTCCATTGGGATAAATTTTTCTACTTGTTTGAATTTTTGCCTGTCATAACAATCTTAGCTATTAAAAAAACTTGTTTGCTGCTCACTTGTGAAGGTGAATATTTTCTCATTACCTGTGCTCACCCCTGCCTGTCTGGCAGTTTTATGGTTACCTCCACTTGACTCTCACATTTCTGAGTTCAGAACCGGGTCTTTTACCAATAACGTGGTGTTCTCATCACATGTGCATATTACAAATCCAGTTCAAACCAGCTTGTGACTTGCCATGATTTTTAGTAGTGAATCTGTATATGTTCTCATCTCCTACCCTAACTCCACATCAGTTGTAGGTTTTTTCAGTCTCTTTTCTTTACAGAAAAGGTGTCCCTTTCTCAATCCCCTATAAACTTGAGTTCCTTTGTTATGCTTAAGGTCCTGTTTGTTTGTTTGTTTGAATATAGGAAAGGAATCTAAGGCTGTCACTGCTGTTTGTCTGGAGTCCATCAGGCCGGGGGTCACCACTGTGTTTTCTTTCATTCTATCTTGGGTTCAGGTAGATGTTCATTCTTCCTAAGCATGGTTAAATTATTTACTAAATACTTAAGGAGTACTTCCCATATACCAGGTATAGTTCTTGGCACTGAGGAGGCAGTAATGAACAAATATGTTCTTTGACTATATGTCACTTTTCTATTCTCATTAGATAGTCTTTGTAGAGGTATGAAGTAGTGGCTGAGTAGGAGTGTAAGGTGTGTACCTTAACCAAATGGTCATCTTGACCAGAGGATGCTCTTTTTAATCATTATACTTCTTTACCTTCCTTTGAATAAAATAGTATTTCCTAAACTTATCTGATCATAAGTTTTACCTGGAATGTTTAATAAAAATACAGATGAGAAGGCCTAATACAAACTCAATGAATCAGAATTTTCAAAGAAAGAGCCTGAAATGTGGAAATGTTTACTAAAGCTGGCAGATTAGTCTTATGATAAACACTATTATAAAATATGTGATTATATAAATCAAAAATTCATCAAATCTAGAAAGAAAAGTTAGACTGTTTTGTTAAAATTAGTGTTCTCTACTAGCCTGAAAATGAAAGCAATAGAATATCGAAGAAAAATTTTGGCAACTTCACTTCAATCAGGCTACCTAGGTTGTGACTTAATTTTCAGAAGCATTCAATAAATTCCAGAACATATAACATATCTAATTCAGAGTGTTAAAAACTATGTTTCACAGTTATTTGATAATTACCCTACTTGCTGAGTACTCTCATACATAATAATAGCAAGAAATCTATACAAAAAGATTTACTCATTATTTAAGTTATATTTTGTCATAACTTTACTCATATAAAAATTTAAACAAGACTCATCGAATGTTTAACATAAATAACAAATTATCTACCCTCATGAATTCTAACAGCATTTAAAAGACAACATGCCTTTTTAAACTAAGAGAACTATGAAGATATTTTACATTTATTATATATCTTTATGGTTTTTCTAGATTATAATAGTATTATAACAATATTAAAAATAGGATATATCAATACTATGTAGATAGGAACTACTGTGTTCTATAGTAATAAAAAGATATATGCATGGTTATCAGATTACTCTAACTCTAAGGTGTATACTCCTTACAACATTTTACAACTTAGAAGACCTGAAAAAATTTAAATATATCAGTTTACTTAGATCATTTTAATAGGAGAAACTTCTTGAATTTGACCACTAGAGTTACCATTTCAAGATATTGGTAAAATATTATTTTATCATCTTAAAAAATGAACTTGCTAATTTATTTATACCAGGCTAACAGTATATTCCCTACCTCTATAGACAAACAATACTGCCAAGAAAGAAAGTGGTATATTTGATATAAACATTCATTATAAAATATATTCTCACCTATCGAGTCAGGCAACTGTTGCAACATATTAGATGACAGTAAGAGGTCCTCGAGGGCTTCACATCCAGAAATGTCCATGTCAACTGTTTCTATTCTGTTTTTTGACATATCCAGATATACCAACATCTTTAGCTTCCCTATAGACTTGATAACATTGCATAAACTCAGGGTTAGTGGAGAAACTTTTGAAATACATTTTAAAGTTGTGAAAACCACAACACTATAAAAATAATTTTAAAAGCAACTACAGTATTAATAAGCATTGGCAAGAATGTGGAGAAATTGTAACTCTCATACATTGCTAGTAGAAATTTAAACTTGTGCAGCCACTTTGGAAAACTGTTTGTCAGTTCTTCAAAATGTTAAACTAGAATTTCCACATGACTCAGCAATCTCTAGGTATATATTCAAGAATGAAACATATGTCTACACAAAAACACAAATGTTCAAAGCAGTATTATTCACAAGAGCCAAAAAGTACAACCCAAATATCCATCAACTGATGAATGGATAAATAAAATGTGGTATATCCATATGCTGGAATATCATTTATCAATAAAAAGGAATAAAGTACTGATACATGCTACAAAATGTATTAACCTTGAAAACATATGCAGTGAAAGATGCCAGTCATAAGAAACTATCTATTTTATGATTCCATTGATATGACATGTCCAGAATAGGCAAATCTATAGAAATAGAGAATAGATTAGGGTCTTGAGAGGAAGGCGCCATGGAAGTTATTGCTAATGGCTTCAGGGTTTCTTGTAGAAGAAATGTTCTAAAATTAGATTGTGGTAATGACTTTACAACTATGTGAATATTTTAAAAACCATTGAATCATATATTTTAAATGAATATACTTTACATGGGTAAACTTTATGGAATGTTAATTGTATCTCAATACAGCAGTTAAAAGAAAACACAACGATAATCTCAAACCCGTCACTGAATCAAAAAAACAAATAAATAAATGGCCACCCAAACAACATATGTTGACATGTTAATTCTTACAATTTCAAATACATAAGAAAGGCTGTAAATTGTGATTTGGACTCTACTAAGCAGAATCAATATTTTGTTCATTCAACAGTTCTTTTTGAGGATTTACTATGTATCGGCGCTTGTGTTATATATGGGAGAAAAATTGTGAATAAGTCAGCTAAGTATGGGGAGAGTCTTGTCACAATACAAAGTTTTTCTCCTTACGGAGCTCATAGTAGTGAAGGAAACTGTCAAATATTTATAATGCCCTATAATATGTGCAATAAAAAAGCATGTAGAAAATGCCATAGGAGCAGAGGGCTGTAAATCGCCTGGAAGACACCACTTGTCAAGAAAAGGAGAAACTGTACCTGGAAGAGAAACAGCACATACATTAACAGAGAAGTGTGAAAAGCGTGGCATATTAGAGGAAGAGTGGGAAATTCAAAGCAACAAAATATAATAATGGACATAGGATTATAAGAAGCCAGCTGTTAAAAAGCCTTACATGTTAGGTGGGCAGATATTACCTCTACCTAATAGGCAAGGAAAGCTGTTCAAGGCTTTTATGATGGAGAATGACATGATCAGATTTGCGCTTTGAAATAATAATTTCAGGGAAGTGTGAAGAAAAGATTCGTGATGGGAGTCAGAGAGACCCTGTAAAAAGATCTGGAAGCAGTTTAGCCGAAGAGATAAGAGGGACCTGAATTAATATAGTGGAAGTGAGAATAAGGAGGAGATAGGTTCAAGAAAAACTTATAAGTGAAATGACTGAATTGGTAACTGATTGCTGAGGTCAGGGGAGGAATCAAGTCACACCTTGGACAAGCAGTGAACAATTGCTTGGCTAAGAAATGGATTATAGGACTTAGAACAAGATGAAAATCTTAATTGTTCTTTTCTTTAAGGGCTTGTTTTACAAATAAATGTCCCCCACATATCAGTGTTCAGTGGTTTATCTGTTTGTGTCTACCCGTGTATACTTTACTATAACATTTCTACTTATTTGACAAAGTATAACTAAACTAATAATAAATAAATTTATTACACAAGCACAGTACTTGGCACTGTGCTGAGTACTTTATATATAGTATTTGATTTAATATTTTATATTCTTGCTACTCAAAATATGTTTTGCAGCTCTGACACCACTTGGGAGTTTGTCAGAAATTTCAAAACTCAGACCCACTACAGACCTACTAAATCATAATCCGCACTTTAATACATTAAAGCTTAGAGGTTAAATAATGTCACACATTGGATTCCCTGGGAAGCAGGGACAAAGTGAAGTTAATGAGTGTTCTTAAGATCACTACTAGTAGTAAGAAAGAGGTAAGTAAGACAGTGGGATTGGGCTGATGAAGAAGTTGGACTGTGATCAAGTCTTGAGGAAGTCCTCAGCTGACCATTCAAGGAACGGTAAAGTTGACATTGCCCTGCAGTTGTCTTGAGTGGAAGTGAAGGGGCCAGGCCTTTACACCCCTGCACTGATTGCCCTTTGGATCAGGTCTTTCAGAATAGGGGTGTGACCCTGGGTGAGGAGGTTCTCGTCAACCGAGGCAATTCCTGACCAGGATGCAGAGCTGTAAGCAGCATTCCCAGAAGATGGGGAAATAGAGTAAATTCATCATTACTGGAGAATGATGCATGACAGTATCTACTACAAATAACATTCCAAGGTTACCCTATTAATTTGGGGTGGAGTTAAAAATCAAACTTACTTTTATTGGATTATACATTACAAAGCTTGTGGATGATATTGGCAGTTCCTGCCCTCTAACTCCCTAATTAACCCAGCACCTATCTTTAGCCTGGCTCCCTCAGCTCCCCACATGGACAAAGAGTGTGAGCACAGTCTTGGAGCAGGTGATTAGTCGCTAGGCTAGGAACTGAGTACTTTGGGTGAGTCAAGACAGATTGCTCAGTTTCTTTGCATGCCTAGAAATATGTCACTTGGAAAAATACTGTCACTTTACCTGTAGCTTTCTACCTCAAGGAACTATTATGTTACCTTAGTTCTTTTTCTTTTCTGGTGAGCAAGGAAAAAAAATGATGTGTGTGTGTGTGTGTGTGTGTGTGTGTGTGTGTGTGCGCGCGCGCGCGCGTGCGTTTCCTTTTTTTTGTTCCTTTATCATGAAGAAATTTCTTTCTTCTTTGAAGATTTCTTCATTGCTCTCTCTAGCACAACTCAATATTCTGGTGTGGAGTTTCTAAATATCTGTTTTTTTTTGGAAGGAAAGTAACTCTTTGATGTTCATTTTCTAGTCTTTCTAAACTCTCACTTTAAAAAACCTTATAAAGGCAATAGTAGCCCAGAATAATAAAGGCCTTGAGTCTCAATCTTTCAGAGTCCTTGAGGATATTGAATATTGTTTCAACATCCCTCTGGACATAGAGGAGTCTATAAGTGAACAATGAAGAACAAATGAAGAGTAGAAGTCATCACAAGCAAAATAAAACATTGGAATTTTTTAAAGAATAAATTTGGATTCAGTATATTGTTTAGTCAGATTTTCATTGTTGATCTTAGAGTGATAGTCATAAGACAGAACTATGTACAAGACTAATTTTTGATTATTATCTATTTGCTTGTCTGACTTATGAAAAATAGAGTGAAACAATGATAGCCAGGCTTCCAAAAGTATTTAAAAAGTATGTTAACTTAATATATTATGATACATGAACTAATAATAAAATGAACTTGCTTTATTCCCTGTGTCTTATGACACTAAATATTTAGGAGTAATCATTCTGTGAAACTTAGATACATGATGGGTTGAAGACCACATTTAAGATTAGCCTTTCAAAGTCATGTGTTTCTAGGTGATTGCATAACAACTATTTGCCAGCACTGACATTCAGAAAGCCATCTAAAGTAAGAAATCTGCTTAAATTTGGTATTATATGACAAAAATCTACCACTGAAACAGACAAATTAAGCAGCATTATCTGTTTTACAGATTTCATGCTACCTTTTCATTTAAATAATATTATTAAGGAATTTGAGGTCTGAGTTGATTTGCAAGATTGGATTTTAGGAATGTAATGACTGTAAAAAGTGAGATGAACCTGACTCTCATTTGTACCTTCTACTTACTCTATAGTGACAGCATTTTGGAGCATTTTAGAGAACAATAGGAGCTGGTTTGAATTATAGTTTCAACATTTACTGGCTATGTGACCTTGAACCATTTACTTAGTCATTTACCCTTTCTGTTTTGGTTTCTTCATCTAAAACATGGGGATGGTGAAAGCTCAATTTCATAGTTGTTTTGAGGATTCAATTAGTCAATATTTGTAAAACACCTAGATAGTACCTAGCCTGTGATAAGTGCTATATGTGTTTTGGAATAAATAAATAAATTGAAGGAGCGGCTATAAACTTTTCCAACTAGACATACATTCTGATTCCTAAATCTTGCACAGGAAATTGATGAAGGTCTTACCTGTGTTGCCCCAGGATTTGTACATACCTTGAATATGGCACAAATCAGGCTCTATTATGTGTAGTGAAATCCAGATCTTTTTCTCCTGTTATGTGTGAGCTCCTCAAACAAATGTATTCAAGGTCGTTGAATATATTATCTTTGTAACCGTGACATTAGCATGGTTTCTGGTTCATACAGGTGTATTTGTAAATGGTTTTTGAGTAAATCAACAAAGAGAAGATATGCATTCTTTTCTGTTTTGTGTCTATGATGATAATAGAAATGTATTCTTTTGAAATGAAGAGAAAGTATTCTTTCCCTAATTTTTTGCCAGATTTTCTGTTTTATGTGGCCTTATGCTCATTCAAAAGAGAGTAAGTGGTTTGTTTTTGTTGCTTTTGCAATCATTTTAAGAAATTTTTAATATTAATTCAAAAGAGGAATAAAATTGGCTTTGGAAATACACATTGGCTTTGGAAATCTCAGTGGCTGAAGAATTATGACAAATCCAGTTGTCCTGGCTATTTAGCCTAATGTAAGGAGTTTGGAGTTGGCCATCACCACTGGGCACCTTGTTATGAGGCCCAAGGGAGCTGCTGTGCATGTGTGTACATATGCTTATCTGAGTCATGTGTTATGAGTGGCAAGAGGCAGTGTTTAATGGGAAGCCATCCTTTCACTGGATGGAAAAAGCAGAAATAGTCACACTAACTAAGATGATTGGTAAACCTACTACTAAGGAGATATTGAACTGCCCATTAGTTGAGAAAAAATTTTGATTTCAGTTTGACTTTCAGTTTTTAACACTTTCTGATCCCTGCCATTTTCTAAAATTCAAATGGATGTTAATAAAAAGGACCTGAGAGATTTTTATTTTGTGGAAGAGATCTAACAATATGAGCAGAAACCATTACCTAGTTACCTATAAAATTAAGATTGATTTTGCAAAACTAATACTTGATATTATATATAGCATTTCCTTTTTCAAAATATAAAAATATAAAATTTTCAGCTTTTAAAATACAGTAAATGTGTAAACAGATAAGCAATATACTCCTAAGAGGACCAAAAAAAAAACTTTTATACATTTTACATACTTATAACACTCACAAAAGGTAGATGAAATAGTCAAAAACAAATTAGTGAAAAACACTTGGTGACGATGCTCCTAAATAATGTGTTACTTTGAAATACAAATACTGAGATTTAAAATTATCATCAGATATAATTAACATATAACATAGATGCTAGACAACATGGCATAATAAAAACTTACATACCCCAGGTAGCACTTGCAATGCATTATTATCCATCCACAACTCTCTTAAATTTTGTATTTGATCTAGAACTTCAGGCTGGGAGAGAGGTAGAGGTAAAGGAGAGAGGAGAAGAAAACCAAATTAGTCTTTTCTTATCACAATATAAAATGTAATTTCTGGGTTCTGGAACTTCTATTTGGGAATCTACTGTTAATCTTCTGAGAAATTCCAAGTTTAGCAGACCTTCAGCAAAACTGGTTGTCCTTGAGGTAGCCAACCTAGAATTGATCTGGAACCAATCAGAATAACAATAATAAAAATTAAAATGTATTACTCTCTCTTAATACCCTGTAATCCTCCTTTGTAATATTGATTATAGTCTATTAAATAGGTATCTGATTTCTTCATTACAGGATAAGCTTTTGAAGAGCAGCACAATGTTTTTTAATCAGTATACATCATATCCACATTGTTTGCCATAGTACTTGACACACAGTAGGTTTTTATTATATGTGTGTGTTAGCACCTTACCCGCCTCCCCCGACCCCCCAACACAAACATTACATTATCATGTGATAATAGTATGAATAAGACCCATTTACTTCTTATCTCTTCATTTTCTCAACAAATAATTATTTGTTGAATAGTGGGGATGTCTACTACATAAAAGGCACAATGCAGGATCCAGTTATTCAAACCCAGTTCCTGTTTTGAAGTAGCAATGATCTAATTGGGGACACAAAAGCATATGAATAAATAATATGAATAAATAAAGCATATGAATAAATAAAGCACAAGGGAGTGTATGGGAGAAAAGAGTAATGTAGAGAAGTTCAGAGAAAGGAGAGGGAGAATATGATCAAGGAGTTACACATAGTATATAAGGAAATACTTTAATTTCCTAACTAGAAGCTGTCTCTAAATTTTACCTCCTGGGAGGCAGACTATATTAAAGGACAGAGGTTGCTATTGCTGTCAGCATCATTTCTTGATTTGTGATGACCTTTCTTGACTTCTCTCCAGAAATTATTCTCTCCCCAACCCTCTGCCCACTTGTTTCCCTTGAAGTTGATTCCTTTTTATCACTCCAGGGGAATGACCAAGGCCAAAGCTAATTAGCGCTTTGTATTCACCTGGCCACAGGAATTGGTTCAAGGATGTGAACACAATCCATTCAGAGCAGATAATTCTTTTAACAGGAAATCTGGGAAGAGGCTCTCGTACTTCCCTGCTGCATTAAACACAGAGAGTACAGCCCTGGGAGCTTCAGACATGAAGAAACTGGGAAAGCATGTTTGAGTTAAAAGATAGATCTTGATATTAGATGACATGATATTAGCTTGAAATTAAGCCTCACCTGAAGACATATTTTTTTTGTCTCTTCCAACTGAAAGAATCATCAACCATAGTTCAATAAAATTTGAGATCTAATTAGAAAAGACAATGTATTTTATATAATACTAGTGAAAAAAATGAAATTATACCAATGTTACAATTAGAATATTGGTAAATGTGCATCAGTAGCAGTTATATATATATCTTTGACACATTAGGATGGCTTCAGAGACTTCCAGGACAACTCTGATAGGGGATAGTTTCAGATATCTTTTGCCTACAATTGCAGTGGAATGTGAGATTATTCCTGGGAAAAGTTTCTTTTATAACAAGGATCAAAATCTAAAGGTAGAGCATGACAATCTGCTGTGGAATCAGAGGCATGTGTGAATAACTGTCAGGGATTTCTCTGCTTAGGAAAATATCCTCACTATCACATTGATTATAGGGAATAGGCAGTGAACCACTCTGCTTGCATGTAAACCTGGGCAAAGATGGAAAACATAAATCAAGTGTAGGAATCACACTGATGTGCAGAGGCTTTGAGGCAGAGGGTGGCTAGCAACTGGCAAGCCAGTTGGAAAATGTCAGTCATGTGGTTAAGTTTTTCTTAAGCTTAGAGCTGCATACTGGGTAAGTTTAACACAACCTTATAGGTATATAATAAGTGGTAATTAATGCATAAACTTGGAACAATGAGCATTATTCAGGATGGACCAGATTGTGCTGTAGAACAAATTAATCCTAAAATCTCAATGACTTAACACATACACTTACTTCCCATCCCCACTACATGTTGAAAGTGAGTGTCTGATCCACAGTCTTATGTTACCACGATCTCAAGTCTTCCTGACGAGCCAAAGCAGAGAAGGCACTGTGGAAAACTAGCTTCTGCTCTTAAAGATCGCAGGCTGGAGTGATATATAACACTTCTGCTTATAGCTTACCGTCTAGTACTATTGGTTCTCGACCTAAGTTCAAAGAAGGCTAAGAAATATAGGAGGACTTCATGGACTATTTGGAGAGCATTACTGTCCCTGTCACACAGTGACACCATATTTTAAAAAATGAGAAAATGAATAGACAGAACTTTTATAGCTTAGTTATCCATTCATTCAGTAAGTACTTATGAAACATCTTCTAATTTCCAGGTACTGTACTGGAGTCATAATGTATAACATGGTCTCTGCCTTCAAGAATCCATGATTTATTTCTGAAGCAAACATATAAAGAACAAATACATGCTATTATGGGACTATAAAGGAGGGTGGCATATATGCCTTAGAAATGAGGGCAGCCAGACAAGGACAATACAGGTAGAATATTCTTTGTAAAGTTTGGAAGAGAAGAGAAGAGAGAAGTCAAGGGGCTAGGAAGAAAATGAGGGAGTCGATAGAAAAGAAAGCTGATAGAAAGATATTAGCAAAGAGGGACAGATTAAGACAGATAAAATGCTATAAAATTAATGGAGTAAATTCCAAGAAGTAATGAAAAAGATGAGATTGATAGAACAAGAGGGGCTGGGCTTAAATAGAAGTGAGACACCTCATATTCATTGAGACTCAAGTGAGGATGGAAAGGGAGGTGTGGATGTAGATGGACACTGTGTGGGTGGGTGGCTAGAAGTTGAGAGAGAGCATATTAAATGTATCAAGTGTTCTTGATGAAGCAGAGAGCAAGGTGATCTGTTGAGCAGGAAAGGATAAGAATTTTGTATATACTTGGGGACTATGGTACATACTGAAACTGAGGGGAATTAAGGAGGAAGTCAAGGGCAATCAAAACACTTATTAATGATAATAATTTTAACTTTTTTTTTCTTTTTTCTTTTTTGGCCAGTTGGGAACTAACAATCTAGGAAAAAACAGGAAATAAGAGATTTCAAGTTTCCATGAGGTCAGTAAGGCATGAGGGATTGAGAGAACTAGAAAAATAAAAAATTATAACAAGAGAGCAGAAGTTAGGAGTTTAAGATAACACAAAATGGTTCTAGGAAATGACAAAATTCAGGTTGTAACCCTGGCTAGCATAAGTTTTGGTGTAGGAGCAGGCCGTGGGAACATAAGGCCTTGCATGATCTCTGATGATCTGGGTAGCTTTTGATGCACTGTATAACTTGCTCCCTTGACTGCATCAGACAAAGAGACAGATAAAGCTGAACAATTATGCCTCTAAAATATCTCTAACACTGGATTCTAATGGGGACCCTAGGCATCTATGACTACTTGGAAAGGATAATTAATGCTAACCTATTTATTTCAAAAGCTCTCATTTTAATTTATTTAATACCATAATAAGGTAATAATAGTCCTGCTTTATGGATGAAGATTCTGACGATTATATCCTAGGGAAAATGAGAATGATTTGATGAAGTTTGTATAACTGCAGCTAGGATTGTTTCTCTGATTTTCTGGCTCCAAAGATATTATCATGTTACAGCTTAAAATTGATATTTTGAAGTAAATGAAGAATGTTGGTCACAAATGCCTAATAAAGAATGTAAAGCATATGCTGGTTTTCTAAAAAATAACTCAATATTTTTATTACTGGATGTTAAAATAAAATGTACCACAGAGGAAATTTCAGTAGCTTCCTAATAATAGCAGAAACAAAACATATTTAACACATCAATACATAACTTTTCTGGGAAAAAAAAAAAGCCACAACATAAAGATGATGTAATGGTATTTCATGATCAGTGGATAATATTAAAGTAGATTTTGGAACAAAACTAAGTGGCTTACACCCAACCTAACACATAAATTGCTTATTTCATGCTACTTAATTTTTTCCCAAAGTCAATCTTTTACATTAAAAATGAATAAATTAAGTCAAGGATGGCTTGGTGTGTTCAATGCTGGTGAAGGTGCTGTAAGACTGGCACTCATATAAACTGCTTTAAGGAGTACAAATTAGTGTTATCTTTTAGGAAAACATTTTCAAATATGTATTGCATGTCTTGAAAACATTCATATCTGCTTTTAGGCAACTATCCTACTGAAATGATCTAAAACATAGAAAATCTTGTTGCAGAAATATTTAATTGCAGAATAATTAATAATTTAATAAAAGATTTGGTTATAATATAAACAACAGCAGAAAGACTAGATAACCAAATTATAATAAAACATATTGGTATAGTATACAGAAATAAAAATGACTTAAACGTATTTTTATATATGAAGATAGATAGATCTTGTAAAAAATATTGATTGAAAATGTAGTTATAAAAAATTCATGTAGCACAAATTGATTTATATAAATTTGAACAACTGCTATATATTATAAATACATAAATATATACATAAAGTAAAAATAGGGATACATGGAATAGATAAATACCAAATTCAAAGTAGTAATTGTCCTGGGATTGAAATAGGCCTAGGAGGGGGGACATAGATGACTTCTACTTGAACTACAGTGTATCACTTCTTTAAAAAAAAAAATCTAACTCGAATACGAAAATAGTTAATATTTGTTCATTTTGGTTAGTAGGTGTTTGATATGTTATTTTAATATTTTTATATTTTATAAAAACATTTTTATATTTCTTTTCACTTAAAAAAATTAGGGAAAAATCAGAAGAAACTATAGCAAAATATTTAAATGATAGGCTTGTGATTGATTTTTCTTCTTTTGCATTTTTTTTCTGTATTTCCCAAATTTCTTATCGCGTGTAGGCATTACATTTAATAATCAGAAAAATTAGAAAACATCTTACTGTCTTTTCTTCAAATTTATACTTACCTAACCACTTTAGAGTTCTTTTTGAAGTGATCTTACTTCAGTTAGTTGAAATAAGCTCTGATAATGGTTATATCAGTATATACGTAAATAGAACATATATTTTTCAAGATTAAAACAAATTCCAATAACTCCTGTCATGTATATTGCAAACTTATATTTTTTGTTTTAGGCTGTTATATGGATTTGACTATATGTGTTACTTCTATTCCACTAATTTTGATAATAGAGTTTGATTATATTTATTTACATACCTATTCATGTTTTTCTTCCAATGATGTTAAGAGAAAGGTTAATTATGAAAAACATAACATCTGACTTCTATCTAATTTTGTCAAAATTAAACTAGCAAAATTTAAAATTTTAAATTGAGAAGCAAGTTTTAAGTGTCTTAAAATTGATGAGATTATCCGGCAGATATAAAAACAAAAACTTACTATTCCCAGAAACTATGCATAACTGAAAGGCAACAGGATGAAATTTGTTTCAAAATGCAGATAATTAATTGTAAAGATATTTTTTAAATCAATGAATGTAAAATAGCCAATTCAAATTTTAAAAAATTATATACTCTAAAATGACATGATTATCATACTTTATTGAGATATTCCAGTTATTGTATTTTTTTCTAAATTTCAAGGTCATTACTTATAAATATTAAAAATTTTTTTTTTCACTTTTACCACCTTTGTTTAATAACTTTTAGAGTATGCAATTTGCAAAGGAAGCATGATTACATTTTAAGAACTCTCCCATTTTTCTTTAAATTTTTCATTTAATAACACACTTGGCTTATTATTAGCCCTTTAGCTCTCACAACCGGGAAATCTTTTATTAACGAATTTCAAAGCCACAACTGAAACTCTTTCTAATACACAAAACTGAATGACTAAGTTGTTCTGCTCTTGATGACAAGCCTACTTGTTCATTCTTTAAACTGCTCTATCCTACATGCCTTGAGACAGTTTGACTTCTTCAGTTAATTTCTTTGGTGATGAAAATGTAGCTCCATAGGATCTGAGCCTATTTCCAGTTTACATTAGTTTTATGTTTCTCAATTTTATTTCAGATGCTGATAACACTGAAATGTTCATAAAATTTTAAAGCTTTGTTTCAAACTTGATGACTCTAATCAGGTAACATTTAGGAAAAGTAGTTTCATATTTTAGAAATTATTGAATAAAAAAATAAATAGATTTTCTTAGTAACACTTGATAATAAAATACACTACCGAGAAAATGTGATTAATTTATAATTAATTAAAACACTTTTGGCCATAAACTCATGAATATTTTAATATGAATATGAATATAATATATTCCATTTAAATACTTAGGTGAATACATTGATGGCATAAAAGAAAAAACCTACAGATGATATAATGTTAAAAGGGAGAGACAATATGTGAAAAGACTGAATTAGTATCCGAAATGATCTGAAAGTACTCAAAGATTTGATAGTTCTAACAACACAAAGCTTAATAGGAAAAAATGTAAAGTCATGCTATATGTCTCCAACCAAGCATGCAAGTATAAATCAAAGCAGAAGTGTGAACAAAAATGGGGATTTAACTCAAGTAAGTTCGGTATTGATTAATACATTTCTTTGTAAGTGCATTCATTCAGTAATGAAATACTATCTACCTATGCAAAGAAGGCATTTATAATGGTCTCTGGGTATTTAATTCAGACTGTGACAAAGCTGTCTCAAAATGTTTTCTGTCAATATCCTGATCTATATGCAACCATTAGCCCACATAGAAACGACAGTATTCTAGGTGCCCAAGAATACAAGTGTCTTCAACAAACTTGAGCTTATTCAGAATATCTGGAAACCATGCCATAGGAGAAGTGGCTAAAACAATTCTAATTGTTTAGGCTGGAGAATGGAACACGTAGGTGCCAAAGACACCCATCTTTGGATATTTGAGGGCTGTTGTAAGGGAGAAGGGATGGATTTGTCCTATCTTCATCCTCAGTTCAGAATCAATGAGGAAAAGTTGCAAGGAGGTAAATTTAAGTAAGAGTCACACAAGGAGTGGCTATTTCCCAGTGAGACCTAAGATGAAATAATCTAATTTCCTATAGGAGACAGTGAGTCTTTTGTTAAATGAACATTTAACTCCCTAAGAAGATATAAATAACAAGAATAAAACAGTAACGACGTAGGCTAACTTCTATTGGGCACTTTCAAAGTGCTTTTACATAAATCATTCTCGATGAACCTTCACAACTATCCAATGAGGTATGTACTATTACTGGAGAAGCAGTTAGCAGAGTAGAGTGGTTAAAAGCATGATTTCAAAAGCTAGACTGAGTTCGGATTCAAGCTTTGATGATTACTTAACTCTAAGATCTTGATTCAGGTTTGTCACCTGTAATAGGTAGATGACAGTACTATTGCTCATATAGGTGGATAGTGAAGATTAAATGTTAAAATATTTATTAAAGTGCTTAGGACACTGCCTGGTTCTAAGTGCTAGTGCTCAATGGATGTTAGCTATTATTTCAAGCAAATTTAGGCATAAAGAAACAAATTACTGTGCCCCAAATTATATGGTTAATATATGGGGAAGGCAAGAGCCCAATTTTAAAGTTTTGTAGGATATGATGAGTAAGGTTCAAAAGGAGAAGAGTATTCCAGAGAAAAGGTATAAGTGGTTCATGCCTAGCATGATGCTACCTTAGAATGAAAGTGCCAAAGGAAGAGATCGGATGCCAAAGGTAAACTTTAATTCATTCAACAATTTCATTTAATTAGTATTATTAAGAGTCTATTGTATCCCAGGCACTGGAAAAAGAGTGTGAGCAAACAAACAATCCCTCACAGAGATTACATTCTGGTGTTTCCTATTTCCTAGGCTGAGTCCTAGAAAATGTTAATTGGACAGGGAAAAAATTCTGGTTTCATATTTATGCTTTAATGCACCACCTAGATTGCAAACTTTGATGACCACGTCTGAATATAAATTTAAGAGAGAAAACTGTATAGCACATGCATTCTCATCTCATAATTCAAACTGGTTTTCTTGCCTTCTTTCTCCAAAATACTGTGGTCACTTCCTTCCTCTACCTTCTGTCTCCACTGCAGCTAGTGGCCCATGTCACCATGTACCTTCCTGCTTGAAACAAAGATTTCCCATTATCTGAAGATTACAAAGCCCAGATGCCTTTATTGTATCATAAAAAGCCCTCCTATTTGACCCTTGCTTACTTCTCAGCTTTTTCTTTCACTATACCTTCATTCAAATTAGAATATCAAGGACAACTCAACCTTTGTTTAAAGGCATCATGCTTTATCTTGCAAATTGGCTTTTAAGGATGTTGTTTTCTAAGCCTATTCATCTGATCCTTGATAGAGTGAGGTATCCTTTCTTCTTGTTGGTACCCCTACTGTAGCTAAAACTTTACATATTATACTGTGAGTTCCTTGAAGAGGGTAACTGAATCTTGTTTACCCTTGTATCATCAACTTCTTCCAGGGTAACTTGTACATGCTAGTGCTTTGAAAATTCCATTTGAATTGAACAAAATAAACAAGTCCCCATTCACGATTAATCTTTCCCTCTATTCCATCTCAGTAACTCACTCCCAAGATACAACTTAAACTATGTCATCACAAATACCTGTATCACCTCTGAAATTTCAATTGAAAATATATCAGTGACTGACCATCACCTCCAATACTTCCAGTTTATTTATTCCAGTTCCTTACAACTCTCCTGCAGCAGTTATTGAAATGATATATCACTGATAAGCTAAATTTATCTTTATTCATCTATCGTTTCTTCTTTACTAAGCTGAGATTCATGATAAACATCCATCATAAACAGTTTCTCTCAAACGCCACTCAGAAAATTTGCCCTCTTTCCCTTTGTCACATTACCTACTTGAACTTAACCTAGGCTGAATCCATCTTTCTGACTTTTCTGTTACTGCATCAAGTTTTGTTGAAAAAAAAAATCACAGTGTGGCTGACTGGTCTAATTTTAAATTAATGACAAATTCCTGAAATGAGGATTGCCAGGCAACCTTATTACTTTCCCCTGAGAAGATGCTTTTTAAATCTCAAGATGATTTCACAGTTCTTCAGTCTTGTCAAAAGTATCTTCCTCTTAACCTCAGTTCATAACTTAACCTACAGCTCACCGAAAAAAAACAAACAAACAAGCAAAGGTGGATTTATTCCAAAGGTGGATTTATTCCAATTAAGCTTAAGCTTCCAGCCTCTCTCATACATAGTGACAAAAATTTGTAAAGGAATATATTTAAAGACAATTGGTTAAGATTGCTGTTGTCGCTATATAAACTTTCTTTCCATCATACTTCCTTGGGCACAATGTGGCACATTTGGGATGCAGTTTAGTTGAAGTTGAGTTGGGGATATATTTAGTCTGGATTTGGTGCAATATATCTACATGTTTCATAGCCACTTTGGTGGTTCTCTTTCACTAACCACCTCTGGTCTCTCAAATTTGCGTCCCCTTCCTGCCCATTTGAGCTCTAGATCATATCTCTTCCATCTTTTCTTGTCTTTGCAAGAGTCCAGGCCTGGAGTTATCTCCTTTCCACACATATCAATCTTTGTCCTTACAAAGTCACCTCTAGCAGCGTACAAACATGCTTTAGTTTCTCTCATCATTAAAAATGTTTACACACACACACACACACACACACACACACACACACACACACACAATTTTCATTGCCTCTACAGCCTCTTCCTGTTATTTTTCCATTTGTTTGCTCTTCTTCACAAAGACACTTTAGGAAAAGTTTGGCCACTAATTATCTTTGCTTCCTTATCTCCCATTCACCCTTTAAGCCACTCCAATGTGTCACTGAAAACTGTTCTTGTAAGAGTCATCGTAACCCACCATTTTAGAGCTGGGGTGCTTAAAATACAGCTATATAAGTCAGACTTAGTAATTAGCTGCTAAAGTAAGACAAGAAGTAAATCAGTAGAAAAATCAATATTAAATATAGAAACGAAAAACTGACATTAAGGCCTTTTTGATTAAAAGAAATTGTATGGTTGTAAATATTTTCAAGATAGAGAAAAAATATGCAGTTGTCAATGCAATTTTAAATTCTAGAATCTTTAGGTGATGTATGGGTATTCATTAGTGAAAATTATAATTATAGTAAACTATATACTTTCTATGTTATCCTTAATTCTCTCTTATTAATGTTTGAAATGTTGAAAACACCATATTTAGATACACCATATTCTACAATTTACACATTCCTATGAGTTAACCTCTGAAAATATCTGAAACTGTTTTCTTTCTTTTGTATCAAGTAAATTTTTTTCCAGTGTTTTTCACTGAATGAAAAACAAATCTGAGTCACTAGTTTTTATTGACCACTGTTAGTCAATCCTTAACATTGATTATTTAATAATAGTGAGAAATGTTTTTAATAAAACTGCTAAGATGTACATAAGAATTTATGTATAGCATTAGTTTTGTTTTCTATAGATACTGAGAAAATTCTCTTTGTATTATGACTTGACAACATTACCAGATTTGACTTATTTAATACAGTGAAAGTTAGTTTATCTGGCATATCAGTAACTTGAAATCTCTTTAAACTGTTAGGTTCACACATTTATGTGAGCTTCTGGAGCAAGACTTGCATCTCCGAATCCCTAACACTTAGCATTGTGTCTGTTGCAAAAAATACCAGAGATGACCCTTGAAGATCATAAAGATGTAGTGCAAAACTGAAATACTTTCTGAATCATAAGACTACTTCTATTTGGAATAATTTCAATGTAATTCTGAATATGAATTCTTTGAAAATCAGTAATCAATATTTGGTATATAAGATAATTAGTTCTCTACTTAACTATATAATGACCAATTAATTGAACAGAAAACAACAGAGAAATTAATGTCACTAGGCTGCTAAACAGCAAGAGTTACTTTAAATAAGAAACTGAAACTGTCAGATGTGCATGTATTATCTTTTCTGGCTGAGAGTCAAAAATCATAAGGCAGATCATTATGTCTTGTCGGTATCTTAAATTTGTTCAGTGGAAGTGAGGACCTACATTAAAAATTGTAAATCTTTCCATGTGAAGACCATTTTGTTACGTGTTTAGCAGCAAGAGCAGCATATTAGAGTCTGGCAAGAATGGAGTCAAAACAAAACAAGACTCATTCATATTTGGTTTCAAAGTCATTCTGGCTTTGATTTCTAGCAGTTAGGAAATGCTAAAACTGAATCATCACCTTTGTACTGTCACTACCTAGCCTAGTGGATCCTTAATAAATATTTGTTAAATGAAAAAAGAAAAGATTATATTATGAGTAGAAGATGTTAAATATTGCTGTGCTTGAATTTTCCCATTAGAGGAGTGGAAACCCTTATACTTATCTTCCTTCACTTCACTGCATAGAAATATTATGTACATCAATAAAATCTTGCATGTTACACATCATGGGCTTTTCAACTGAATTTTGAAGGACATAAATAATTTTAAACTTTGTTGTTGTTCTACAGATTATTTTAAGTAAAATTTGAGTTATTAAGTAAAATTTGAGTTAAAATTTGAGTTATTATATTTTATTCTTCCTTAATATATTAGTTTATTTATTACTCTTGAATTTTATTACTTTTGAATTTATTACTCTTCTAATTTTATTGTAAATTCTAATATCTACTCCAGTTATACATTTATTCTAAATTAAGAATCAGATCAGAACATAAATGGTATAGTATTGCTGGATATTTGTTATATTTGTTTTACCATGTGTCACAGAAATGATAAAAACTGGTTAAGAAAATGTATGCCATTCTACAACATCTACCTCTAAATCTGGTTACTCTAATAGTTATTATCTAAATAATAATTACAAAATAATAATAATTATATAAACCTAGCAACTTATAATACTCTTTATTTCAGTATTAAAAGTTATAGCATTAATTTATAAACATTCTAACTGGCTACTTCTGAAAATTTAACAAGTACTTACCAAGCTCCAAGCTCATGTCCAGCACTGTGTATTGGGACATAGGTGCATATGTATGTGGGAGAGGGAAAACTCATGATAATATGATCTCAGACAAAATGCAGATACAGGCTAATGAAGAGAGATATTAAATCCAGGGCTATATACTGTAGTAAAAATTGTAGTAGTACACAAAGCCGGAGGAAAAAAATAAATTAAGAAAAATATTAGTCTATCTGAGAGAATAAAGTTGATTATTTCTTTGGTCAGGTTTTGACATTTTATTGCTTCCACCTTTTCTTTAAAGCTATTTAAAAGTCTCAGCTTTATTTTTCTCCACACAAATTCTATCAAGTGAAATACTCTAATAATTACATATTTTCTATTAGTTTTATACAGCAGTCAAATGAGCTGTTTTGCCAGGGTATATTAATCTGTCAATATAGTTCTACATCAGTACACCCAAATTATTCTTATGATACTGTGTTGATTCCTTTATTAACCCCCATTTGAGGGCTAATTGCTGCTATGTAATTTAGCAAAATTATATTTATTGGTATGATCTACAAAGATCAAGTTTATATAATTTGAAATTACATGCTCAATTGTTTTGCTTGTCACTGTAAAAAATTCGATATGTTTTATCAGACAAAATTTTATATTACAAATGAGCAATGAGTTTCAAGGTCATAGCTCAAACCAATTTGTATTTGTATCAACTTTAAATAAAATATTTCCTTATATATAACCTTGTCAAATATCTACAACTTTAGAACTCTCTAAGAGTTACCTTTACATACTTTTACCTTACCTATATAGCTTTCCACCTACATTTTTGTGACTTTCTTTTAGATTTATATTGCAGTCACTATGTACTTATCATGTTCTTTCTTGCTCTCTCTTCTATCTAAAGTGTCTTTCTTCCTTCTCTTTACCTGACTAATTTCTACTCATCCTTTAGATTCCAATTCAAGATCACACCTCCAGGAAATTATTTGTATGGTCAAATTCCCGTAGTGTCTCCTCAACTTGTCATGGCTTTAATTTACTTTTCTGATTATACTTGATTCATATTTGTTTTCCATACTAGACTGTAAACTCCTTGAGGGGAGGCCCAACCTCGGTTTTCATTTTACTTTTGTATACTAAAAGCCTGACAAAGTGATCAATAAGTGTATTCATCCAGCAGATACTTACCACTTAACATATATCAAACATGGTACTTAGTTTGAAGGGATATAACAGAGAATAAAAAAAAGTCATAGAGCTACATTCATTCATTCAAGAGCTGTTGAATGAATAGATAATAACTTGCTTATTCTAATCATTCCATATTAACCTCTCTTCCAGGTAAGAATAAATCTTTCAATTTGTATCATGTACATGGTACTTTGTTATCAACATTTTGTATACAGAGCTTTGCGAGAAATAGATTGCTAATAACTATTTGTCAGATCGATGAATGAACTAATGTCCAAATGGATTAATTATAGGCATATAGGTTGTCATAAGACTAAAGGAATATATTTTATCTGCAAATTTATTATCTTTTTGGTAATAAGTTAATCTTTTCTTTATGTGTGAACAGAATACTTTAAAATTTTTTTGCTTTATCCTTATTATATTTATTTAATATTCAAATTTGCATTAGAAAGTCAAAAAAAGGTTTTGCTAAAAATGCAAATTTCTACCAACATGATATGAAAAAAAAAAGTTGCCCAGACTTCAACTTGTAGCATATGCTTCAGTCTATTTTTTTTCTTTTTCATGTGGAGTTGTGAACAGATGCTTGGGCAGGTTAATTCTGTACTAAATCTTGTACTTCTACACATGCCATGGAAGTGGATGCTCTCCAAGTCAGCACTGTAGTTCCCTTGTTGGTCATTAATCACATCAAAACCACTCATTTTTGCTTTTATTAAATTAAAATGAAAATGAGTTCTGCTCACAAAGGTTTATTTTATACAGTGGGGAGGCAACCTCATCTCTCATTCCTCTGCCACAAGAACTTTTGCTCTTGTTAAACTAATCTAATCATCAGCCCTCAGTATGCTGTGTTTCCTCATTTCCATCCATTCCTAGTATCTTGTCACTCTCCTGAACATGGATACTCTTTCCACTTCCCATCTATCCAAATCAAACTCATTCTTCAAGGCTCAGCAAATCCTATGTCTTAGGGGAAGCTTTTAAAATAATTACAACAGTCATTAGTCGTCCCATTAACATACAGCAATTCTACTGTATTTGAGACTATAATATTTTCAAATCACAAAGCCATATACTTAGTGGAAACACAAAGATTAGGTAGTCACATGTCTTTTTCTTATAATGCTATAGTTGAAGAAAAAAAAGCCAGCATTCATTCAACAAATAATTATTAACTGGTGACCATTTTAAAAGTTACAAAGAATCATCTGTGGAGAAAAATCATTTGTGGAGTTTTGAAAAAATGTGGGTTCCTAGGCTCCATATGAAACCCACTGAATCAGATTTCTGAAAGTGTGACCCAGAAATCTAAATTTTTAACAAGTGTTGAAAGTAATTTAAGGATGCTTCCTTAATATACGCTGTGAGCATAGGGCTTACTAAGATGAATGCTCAGATTCTCTGCCCTCAAGGAGCTCGCATCCTAGTTAGGACAGGTGATCAATCATAATAAAATAAAATATTTTATAATTATTACACTAAAAAACAGAACAGGCTTGTGAGATGTTTTCAGGGACCATAGGGGATGGGAAGAGTCAATAGTACTGGAAGCATGAAACCACAAGTTAGCTTTATTGGGTTCTGGGGGATTCAAATCCCTTTATGGACAACATTCACCAAGCAGTAGGGAAGGGAGAAGGACTGTTGCATACTGTGATCATGTACTTACATGGATAGGAACAGCTATGACATAAAGAAAGTAATGGGTACAGTAGAGATCTTTTTATAGAGGAATTTATAAGAGCAGAAGACCATTTCCAGCGAGTAACATCAGGGAAATTTTAAGGAGGTACTGCATTTGAGCTGGACCTTGAGAAAGGGTAAGATTTACAGACCATAATGCAGCATAGTGATGGGGATGAGGGAAAGTGAGAATATTCCAGAAGGAAGCATTAGTACAAACAAGGACACAGAAGCAGGAACACAAGCTACATGTAGGGAGAATAGCAAGCAGCTCAATTTGGCTTAGTGAAGGGTACAATAAGAAGGACAATTTTTCTTTTTCTTCTAGTTGTGGATTTAGGGAAACACTTCAGACATATAAACTGGGCCAGATCGTAGGAGATCTTGAGAACTAGACCTCAGGGTAGCATTTATTCCTTGGACAACTCATTTGACACTTAATATATTCTACTTTTTTATGCCTGGTCTCCCCAACAAGCTTACACTACTCTTGAAGACACCACATGCTTCATACTTATTTATAAGCTCCTCAGAATGAAGGACAATGCCTGGCACACAGGAGTTGAAAAATTTCTATCGATTGATTAAGAGAGATTGTTTTTGTTCTCAAAAGGAGGGCTTCCATATCCTACAGGGGACCAGGAACCACTGGGGTTTTCTCTGTTCTGTTGGCACCACGTTAAGCATATGAAAAGATTGTCACTGTTGACAATTACAGAGGTCATGCTGTGATTATGTTGGAGGTGTTTTAGAATGAATAATGCAATTCTAGCCCATTGAGAACTTTACTATAAATGTATGCTTCTTTTTCATTTTTTTCCACATTAACTATAAATATTTTCTTAAACTTGTATTTTTGTCTTATTGCTATAATATAGAAATGTATCTGGAATGGAAAATAACAGTAACTACTTTGTAAAATTCAAAATTACTGTTTGAAAAGTACGGATTGATTGTTGTACTTTTATTTGGACTACAAATTTGAAAAGAAACTTTTTTTTTCTTTTAGAGTTGAAGAACTGGCTCTCAAATCCTTTGTGAATTGTGTGGTTATTGAAAAGGGTTGTGAGAGGTTTCATAACCCTAATCCACTCCTATTACAAATACACATGTCTAAAACATTCAAAACATAGATCCAGAAAAGAAATGAATATTTACTGAAAACCTATAACATATTTGAAAATATTTTAGGTTCTGAGATATACTGTTGAACAAAAAGGACAAATTCTCCGATTTTGTAAAAATTACATTCTAATAAGATCTAGTAGTTTTATTCAATTGTTCCAATAACAACATAAAGTTTGTAAAACTTTTTGATATTTATTGTCATTTCCCACAACTCCCTTCCCTTCTGATTCTATACATTTGCCTCTATTATTATCCTTTTATATAGGGTCAACTATGCCAGTGATTCTCAAATCTCTGTCTCTAGGTCAGACACATTTACTAAATTTCAGATCTGTATTTCTATCTTTTAGGCATTTCCACCTACATGTTCCAAAGGTAACTGAAACTCAGTTGTGTTCAGAACTTCTATTTTCTTTCATTAACTTCGTCCTTTTTCTACGTTCCTCTCATGTCAATAACAACATTACCCACCAAATCCTAATTACAACTAAAAGCAACATACCTAATTGTTTCTTCCTTTTCTATAGCCCTCCCTTTCCTGTAAGTTCTTTATTTCTTGAATCCATCCTTATTTTTCCTCCATTTCTTCTGTCCTCATTTCTAAGTTCTGGCTATACAATCTGTTCTCTAAATTATTATAATAAATTTCACTTATCACTGTTCTTAATCTGTTCTTATTAAAGTTCTAGCTTCTGTCACAATTTGTGACAAATAGTAGGTTATCAATAAAAATTACTGATTAAGTGATTAATTCCTCCTTCATATCAGAGGTACATTTAAAAATACAGACTTAAACATATTACTCTCCTGCTTTTTTCAGGCTCTCTGTCATTTATGCGGTAAATACCAAATTGTTAGCATGATATTAAAAGACTGTAATGCTCTTCTTTCAGCTCATTTTTCTAATCTTATCTCCCTTTATCCTATAAAAGAATCTGTACCCAGCTATATCTAACACTTCGAGTTCTTCAAGCCTACTCTTCTGTTCCATCTCTCTATAACTGCCATGAGCTGTTTCCTTTTCCCTACTTACCTTTAAATTCTTTCCTTACCTTGAACCTCTGTCTTTTCCTCCAGGAGTCATTCTTATTTTATTATCTATCTATCTATCTATCTATCTATCTATCTATCTATCTATTTACTTACCTACCTACCTACCTATCAATCATTTATCCATTTATCCATGTATGCATTCATCCATCCATCCATCCATTCATCCATCCATTCATCCATCCATTCATCCATCCATTCATCCACATTTTATCTGTTAATTGAGGTGACATCATTTACATAACTCTTTTTAGGCTTGAATTTCTGAAAGGTAAAATGTATGTTTTATTCATCTTTGTATCCTCAGTGCAGGCACAGTGCCTGCATAAAAATAGTGTAAACATATGGTAATAAACATTAAGTTGATTCAGATGTCAAAATGGGTTCATCTCACATCTTTAAGTTCCATTGGAATGACAAAACAGAAACAAAATTGAAAACAAATGAAAGGGGAAAATGCTGCTGTTAGTAAGTGGGAAAGAGTAAAACTAAGAAGACAAAGACAGAATTTTGTAAGAAATACAAAGTATATTCAAATATATATATTTAAATTCAATGCCAATCAACTGTGACTTGATACAAACAAAAAGAGGTCCCTCTGGGAAGTCAGAATTTGCTTGGTTTCTCTAATGAGTTTCAATAATTTATGTAAATTAGTGTTGGTTTTCAGAGAAAAATTTGCAGTATCCATTAAAATAAAATATACACACCCAATGATCCAGCAACCTATCTCTAAGAAGCTATTTTTTTTTGCAAATATTTGCATCTATATGTCAAACACTGGCCATTATATCATTAAAATAGCAAAATATTTGAAAAAAAATGATGTCCATCAATAGGTTATAGATTAAACAAATAACATGATGTTCAATGTAGGAAACAATTTATAATTTTTAAAAATTAATAAAAGATATACAATGTCCATGATGTATTCTTAAGTGAAAAAAAAATATGCATGTACACGTTTCTAAATGCATAGAAAAAAAAGTGGCATAATAGACATTAAACTGTGTTTACCTATGTGGAATGGGACTGGAAGGTTTCTATGGGAACTTTATCTTTTTTTCTTTTTATATTTCTGTATTACAATCACTTTTGTAATCAAAAAACAACATAAACAGTTTAACAATTAAACAAAGAAAATTTCTAGACTAGCAGAGGTTGGGAGCAAAACAGGCCATAGTTCATAGGGAACAACTGAAAGATTTCTAGATAGTCAGGAATTAGCACTTAGAGTTATTTCGCTAACTGGGACAGCTCATTAAAGATCTGCTTCTAACTGGCTTCTAACATGAATGGCAGTATTCCAGCTAACTTCAGGTTGGCACCACAAAAACAGCAGTGAAATTCTATAATGTGTTTATCCTCATTAGTAATTCTTCCACATCTTGTTGGCAAGTACAGCTGTAGCCCCTTAGAATCCTCTGACAATGGCTAGAAGAGATGATGGGTTGAGAAGCACTCTTCAGACTTTGGAATCAACCAGAATGCCTCACTATTGTTAGCTGACTACAACACTGATTATCCGAGCAGAGAGCAGACTGAATTTAAAGGTTTGTCACCTAAAAAAGGGCCCTCTGCTGCCATTCACCTTTCTGAAGGCCTCAAATGATATCCACTTGCTCATCTACCTGCTTGCTCATTCACCGTAGCCAATATGTAGTATCCTGCTTGGGGAACCAGAGAGAGTATAAAGTAAGAGAAAGGAAACAGAACTATATGGCATAGAATTATTTTACAGTTAAAGTAGTTCAGCTCTATACTTATTTCTGAGGAAGCCTATAAGTCTGGCAGTGACTCTTGGCCAAAATAAGGGCAGTGAGTTAATTAAGGATTTATATGTACTACTGCAAGTTTGAAACTCCTCTGGTGGCACTGAGGTTGGGTTTATTTATTGGCGATAATATCTGGCATCACCAGTTAAATAACCTGACTTAGTTATGTACAAAGAAAGGCGTCAAAGTCTGCACTTTTAGAGAGCTCTCCTGAAACTAAGATTCTTCATACAAATCTTGGTGGTTTTATCCAGAGATGAAACACATCCTTGTGTGAATAGAAAGAACCATGGGGAGCTGTACTTTGAAGGCTCTTGGGCCCCTGATATTTGCTTGCATTCTTTTTTTTTTTTTTACTGCTGTTAATATATCATTACTGCTCTAGTGTATCATTTGCCTTTGTTGAAAGGCTTCAAATATGCTTGTTGGAGTCTTACCAGCCCTTTCAATTATCCAACATGTAATCTTTGCAAGGACAATGAATAACAAATCTGTATTAGTTTTTCAATGCTTCATAACAACCAACTAAAAACTGAATAGCTTAAACCTACACTCATTTATTAGTTCAGCATTCTGTAGGTCCTAAGTTAGGGCATGGTCTGATTATGTTCTCTGTTTAGGATTTCAGAAGGCTAAAGTTGTGGTATTGGCTAGACTGCATTATCATTTGGAGCTTGGAGTCCTCTTGCAAGCTCATTAGGATGTGGCAAGATTAAGTTCCTTAGGGTTGTAGGTTGGAGGTCCCTGTTTCCTTGCTTGCTGTCAGATATTTCTTTGCTGGAGTCACTCTCTCATCCTAGAGGCCACCTGCATTCCTTGAAATATAACTCCTTTCATGAGCTCTCTCACACTTCTGATCTCTTTAATTAAAAAGAGTCCATTACCTTCTAAGGCATAACTTAGATCAGATTCACCTAGTATAATTTATTTAAGGTCAGCTGACTTGGGATTTTAATTATAGCTGCAAAATCACTTCATAGTAGTACTTATATTAGTTTGATTGAATAACTGAAAGAAGACATTCATTTTTCAAGGGATACAGATCTTGGAAGCTATCTTGGAATTCTGTCTTCCACAGCATCCCCCAATTGTTAACTGAACTTATTAATATGGATCGTAGAAATGTGTTCTGTGGAGCCACAGAAAGTAGAAGGAAGTCGTTGGATACCAGACTTCCAGAATGTTTCTACTTGTATTTATTATACACAATTATAGCCTGTATAAACTGTTGCCATTGTATTTTGTTTATACTCTTTCCTTTGTAATCACATCTATTGACATAGTTTTAAATTATATCTCTATACTTATATTTATTAAATCTATTTATCTGTACTTTTGCCCAGACTCATAGTTAACAGCCTTCTTGATATCTCCACTTAAAGATGTAATAGGCATATCAAACTTCAGATTCCAGAACAGAACTCCTGATCTTTCTGTTTAAAGTACATTTCTTGTCCCCAGTATCTCTAGTTGGACTGACTGTAAAGGTCTTCCCCTGTACAAATCTGTTAAAAATAGGAAAGGTGGGTATCTTTAAATTGTGCAGACATCAAAGCAAAGTGTCACTGAACATTAAGTTACAGAGAAATAAGGCCAAACCAAGGAACAAAATAAATCTTAAAAAACCAAAACTAAAGTGATGGAGGCATATGAATTACCTGACAATGAATTCAAAATAAGATAAACAAAGGAAAATGAAAGAGGAATCAAAGCATGTCACTACAAAAAAATCAATGAACCACAAAAGATAGCCAGAGGGAAAAGACAAAAGAACTACAAGACAGACACAAAACATTTAACAAAATGGTAACAATAACTTATTTCTGATCAATATTACTTTAAATGTAAATGGATTAAACTGCCCAACCAAAAGGTATAGAGTATTATCTATCTATCTATCTATCTATCTATCTATCTATCTATCTATCTATATCTATCTATCTATCTATCTATCTATCTATCTATCTATCTATCTACCTACCTATGTAAATGGCAAAAAACAAAAAATAAAAACCAAAAACACAAACAAAAAAATCTATATGCTATCTATAAGAAACTCACTTTAGATTTAATCACACACATAGCTGAAAGTGAAAGGAGGGGAAAAGATACTACATGTAAATGATAATCAAAAGAAAATAGAGGCAGCCGTACTTACATTAGACAAAACAGACTTTAAAATAAATATTGTCAAGAGGAAATTGCACAATGATAAAATGGTCAATTAATTAAGAATATAAGTATATATACACCCAATATCAGAGAATTCAAATAGATAAAGCAAACGTTGAGCGAACTGAAGGGGGAAATAGACAAAAACAAAAAAATAATAAAGGATTTTAAAATCCTGTTTTCACTAATGGATAGAATAACCACACAGAAGAGATTTCCAGCAAAGTTTTGAAGATGTGGCCTGGTTTCTACTTGCTGATTATAGTAAAATGCAAGAGGAAAGAGATAAATTGAGTGAACTGTTAAGCAAAAAGTAACCAGGACTTAATTTGGGAAAATTCTCATCATTTCAGATTGCAAAAGATGCTAAAATTAGAAGATTCATTGCCAAGAAAGTGTATTCTGGAAAGAAAGTCAAAGGTATGTCTGAGTAACCTTTGGCTAGTGCCTTGTAAGCATTAAAATATCAGATATTTATTTATTCACACAAAGGGCTCTGAAGAGATAAGGTATGTGTTTCATGGAAGCTGTTAGACATCTTAGAAGAAGCCAAGAATAGATATGGAATTATCCAGGAAAGATCTGTGGAGGAACCTCTTGTGCAATGGAGAAATCCTCAAGATGCACATGGGAAAAACACAAAGTTCTTAAAACTGTTTTATCAACAGAAACAGCATAAACTGAAAGGGACAGAGAGAGGACAAAATGAAAGAAGATGGTCAGACCCATAAAATTCTATAGGTAGAAAACAGGTTGATAAATGTATTCAGTTGCAAAAACTTGCTTTTCTTTCTGAAAAAGGAAGGATGACTCAGAGGGCGGAGCCGTAAGCACAGAAACAATGAATCTTGAGACACAGAGGTTATTGCCAGGCCTGGAACCTAACTGAGTTTGCCAGAATGGATTTTGAAATTGCCTCTGAGTGTAGATGCCATTGGTCCTTCCATTCCCCTCCCCACCTCTCTCCACCCCACCTCACCCCCATCCCACCTCATTTTTTGGGGGGGAGGGGGTCTGAGAATGTTTGTAACTATTATTTTATGCCTATTGCACAATTATATTTTGGAAGATTAACTTTTCTATTTTCACAGGTTACTCATGACTGATTTAAATGCTTTAGATGATGAAATTTTGGACTTTTGAGCTGATGAGACTTACATGAGATTTTTGTACTTGAGATGATGTTGTAATAGGTGAGAGTTTTGGGGAAGTTGGGTTGGGGTGAGTGCATTTTCATGTGGGCCAGACATGAATCTTCGGGGGCAGAGGTCGGATTATGGTAGGTTGAATAATGAACTTCCAAAGATGCCCATGTCCTGATCCCCAGAACCTGTGAATATGTTACCTTATATAGTAAAAGAGAATTTGCAGATATGATTAATTTAAGGATCTTGGGATAGAGATTATCCTGTATTATCTGGAATATCTGAATGTCATCACAAAGGTCCATACACAGAGGCAGCAGGGTCAGAGAAGACAGAGGAAGAGATATGATGATGGAAATAGAGTCAGAGCGGAATATTAATAGCAGATATAGAGATTGAATAGATGTGAGAAAGAGGCCACTAGCCAAGAAACGTAGGTAGCCTCCAGAAGCTGGAAAAGACAAGGAACAGATTCCCCATGGAGCCTCTAGAAAAATCAAAACCATGGTGACACCTTAATTTTAGGATTTCTGACTTTCAGAACTGCATGATAATAAATTTGTACTGTTTTAGGCCACTAATTTGTGGTCATTTCTTACAGTTCAGCAATAGGGAATGATTAAGGGTATATGCCTAGGCCTGGAATGTTGACATTTAATCATAATTTCTATCCTGACTTTCCCTATGTTGTCATTTCCCTCATGCCATGTGGTGATGAAATGGCCATAGGCGTTATGAGGAACTAGATAAAAGAATGTTGCATGGGAATACCTTTAATATAGATTTGGTGGAATATATTTATATGGTTTGCAATCAAGTCTGCATAGAGTTAACTTGTTGGTAGCCATCTAGTGTAGAAATGGCTGCCAGAAATACTTCTACTGTCCATCGTGCCAATTTCTCTCACCATCATGACATGATGGTGCAGAACCAGAGGACATATTGGGACCTGGTAGGGGAGGAGAATCAAGGCTGAAAATTTTGAGTCAGAGGTTTTCCTAAGTTTGACAACAATCCTAAAATTTTACAAGGGTATCAATAAAAAATTGTAAAGCAGAAATAAATGTTTCTGAACTATCAGTAATAAAAACTATGGTAGAGGAAATATTGGATTATTTTTCTATTTTCTCCATGATATAAAATATTTGTCATGTGAAAAGACTGTCAAAGAGCATGAAGCCAAATGCAGAGAGAAAGCATGCATGATAGATGTGTATTATTATGTTATCTTCCTGGATTTAAAAATGTTTATGGCATTTATCAGTTTTTTAAAATCATATTTTATTAATTTTTATTTGTAATTCAAATTCATAGTTTCTTTTGTTATCTTAATGAAACATTCATTTTTGTACTTAATTAGATATTTCTAATTTTGTGTTATTTTTTGAATTTACAAGTTCATATCTTACTTCTGGCTATATATTTAAGGTTTACCCAGAAATCAACTTCTTCTTACTATCTCACTGCTACTACCCCAATCCACAATGCTATTTCTTGCCTATATTATTGCAATAATGTCCTAACTGGTCTCTTTAGCTCCACCTTGCCTCAGTTTTCATCTCTTCTCAGCACAGTAAAATGGTCCTGGTAATGTAATGTAATGTAACATACTGTAACCTAATGCAATATAATGTACCATATGTAATGTAATGATCTAAGTCTGACCATGGGTTCTACTTGTTTAAAACATTCTAAAGGGCTTCTGTTTTACACAGAAGTAAAGCCAAAATCCTTAAAATGTCTTATTGGATTCTTCCTCTAATCCCCCCACCCTACTCCCACTCCCACATAATTTACCAACTACTTTTCTCATTTAATCTACTCCAGCCATTCTAATCTTTCTGTTCACATCTTAAGCCTGCTTTCATCTCAGGTGTTTGTATTCTTCCTGTTCCCTCTGTCTAGAACCATCTTCCACCCAGATATCTGCATAGTCTTCTCCCTCATATTCTTTAGGTGTTTACTGAAATGTCACCTTCTGACTGGAGCTTCCCTCCACCCTAATTATACCCTACACGCACACACACACACACACACACACACACACACACACACACACACACACACGCTGTCCCTGTCATCCTTTCTTTATATTTCTCCTAAGCATTTTAATTCTTTTAGTTTTGGTTTGATGTGAAACCCAAAATCAAGTAACTTTTTTCTGTTAATTCAATATCAGATAATACATCCAGATATTACCAATTTAACATTTAAGTGAGGAAGATTTAAGTTTGAATTTGATTACTTTAAATACAATTGTTGTTAGTTTTGGGGTAATTTACAGTCCCTATTGATAACCCAAGAATATTCTCTTGAATTTACTTTATGATTGAATAATACTCTTATTTTTTTTGAGTCTGGATTTTAAATTTGTACTCATATTTAAGGTGGCTTACCCTTATTCAATCAGGGAGCATTTCTTTTTTTTAAAATTTCTCTGGTAGAAACCGTTGATGGAATTACCAGGGCACTTGATTACATTGAGATATATGCCATTCTTAGAAAAAAAATCTATTTATAGAAAGGCAAACAGAGCTAAGTAATTTTATTCATAGTGCCCAGTCATGATTCTGAAGTAATAAGAAATGGCAATGAGAGAAAAACTGCTTCCTTTGGAAACAAAGGCAAAGAAGATGACTTATTTTATTGCTAAGAAAGGGAAAATTTCAAAGCAATTAAATGAGTTTCTTTATTTGTATGTGTGACAATGGAGATTGCTTATTAAAATCCTAAGTCAACAGATGTTGCATATATAAAAGTGGAGACCCCAATTTGATTCTCTTTTGAGAAAAAGCATTCGCAATTATTTTCGGCCAGAAAATACATTTTAATTGAATGATTCATCGAGGACTTCTTTCAAATTCTTGAGCTAGTGGAAATACAGTTGCAAATTTTATTCTTAAAAGTTTTATGGAGAAACTCTTGGAAATATGTCTCAAAGTGAATTGAAATTGATTATTTAAATGATGGGTAATTATAGAATGATTGTTTTTCAGACAAATTAAAGTATTTCCTCTAACTCTCTCACTGTTTAGTTTGAATTAAATGTTTCCAATTTTTAGGATTCTGATGATGCAAATTGTTTGAACTGTTTACTTTTTAAATCAAATAATTCATTCATTTATTCGAAAACAATTATCAAGTGCCAGTTGGGAACCTGGTAGTCTGTCAGGAACAAGAAAAGCTTTCTGGAGAAAATGGTGCTGAAATTGAGTAGGCAAAAATAACTATTTATTTTATTTTAAATGTTTAAGCTTTTGCCTTTAAGCTGAGGGCCCACTTTTCTATGTTCTACTTTGTAATTCTGAGGTTAACATTTCCTTTCTTGACAGGTAGATCTGGATTGGGCACTGACAACTGGGTGTGCTGGACAGAGACTGGGAGGCTAGAGGATGAGGATGGGACTGGTTCCTTCTATTTACTTCCTGGTCATTTTAGCATCTTAACAACAGCACTTTCCCCTGCAGTGACACTAAACCTCATCAGCAGCAGTCGTACATAGTTCATAGTTTTTCCACACCACTAGAACCAGCCTTGGCAAGCCCCCTTGAAGACATTAGCACTAGCTGGCTGGTGTCCTTCTTCAGGTGTTTGTCTCAGCTTTTGCTTTTCCTAATTTCTTACACTACCTTCTTCCATTTGTTCTCTATACTAGCAGTGTTAGCTACTTCCTAGAGTTATTACTTCTGTGATCCTTTAGTGTCCCTTTCTTGAACTCTCAGTTCTCTAATATGAATTTAACCATTCTTTATATAACACTTCCTTTGTTAAATAATTGATATAGTTTCCACCTCCTGACTAGACTTTGACCGACACAGAAATTGATGCGCCTCTAATAATTTAACAAATAAGTTTCATTTCTTAAGTTTTTCCTGATAAAATAATAACTTCTGGCAATGTATGTGATATATATCTATAATCTACATCCTCAGTGGTTTTACAAATGCAAGAAATGGAGGAGTTAAAAATTAAGATGTTTCAAATATATTTCCTAAAATGTGAGTGGCCAGTTATAAGATGACAAATTACATTTTATTACCATTTTTTAAATAAGCTTTACTTGAAGAATAATTGACAAAATTTGATTAGTAGGTATGGTAAATTTATGCTGTAATTACTTATAAAGGAAATTACTGCATAAGTAAATAAGTGCTTGCCTCAGGAATACATGCATCCTAGATAATTAAAAATGAGCACACCTTGGGCAAACTAGGGAAGTGAAACTATTGGTAACTATGCTTTTAGTAGAACGAATTTAATTTTTAAATTAAATTTTTAAATTAAAGTTCTATCAACTTTAATTACAAGTTAAAATATTAGCATAAGTACTCAACTGTTTCAAATTTCTGTGGAACACATTCATAGTATGTGTATAGGCCAAACAAATATTCTACACAACTATTGGCATTTCTTCTCAGTTTCTTCATTCTTTATTTATCTATTTGAACTTTTTCTTTGACTTTATGAAATAATGCAAAAAAAGCCAACCTAAATAAATTCAGTTTGAATACTGAGTTTAGAAATTCTTGCTTATTGTGACCTGTAGCCTTTCTTAGCATTTAAAGTGGTGATTTGTAGAGTGCAGAATATTTTTAAGCTTTTCTACAAAGAAGTTTTATAGAATATATATCCTCTAGTCCATGGATAGCTGAATTTATGAAATGTTTTTATCAAGACTGGCATACTGTTTCAAAAATTAGACAGTTAAAATGATACTACTCATTTCCTGATGAATTCTCTGAACTCTTAAATTCAATCAATCTTTGCATTATGTTTCAAATAAATTAATTTTTTTATTACATGAAATGTTTCTTTTTTAATCTTTAAATATTTTTGTTGTTGTCACTTAGGTATTTGTTCATTAAAATGCATATTTTGTTTGTTAATCTAGAATTTGAATGGCGTATAATTTAGAAATATCTCTATCAGTAACTGGTATGTTAAATAGTTCAAAGAGTTGAAAATATTTTTAAAAATGCCTAAAATTCTGAAGAATGAATACTGAACAATTTTAGGTAGGGAAGTCAAAAGACTTTCTTTAAGGACACAAAATAAATATTTTAAAATTACCCCTTATGTGATTATTTTTTCAGAAAAAAAACTTACAAAATAATTAATAAAATAGAATTTTAAAATTCACTTGTTATATCATTCTCATATTCATATTTAATCCAAATTCCAGTAAAAAAGACAGACTATATAAATAAAAGGCTATATTTGAGGAGATAAGGAATGAGAATTTTCTAAAACTGACGAAAAACATGAACCCACAGATAGAGAAAGGGCACAAGAATAATGCATACAAATCTCACACATGAGTGTAGATATTTTAAAATTCCTAGACAGGTTGAACTGAATACAGTTAACATGGAAGGTCATGGTCTTTGCATATCATAATCATGTTGGATTAATTTCAGAGATGCAAAGGTGGTTTTACATTAGAAATTGTTTCTATGTAATTCATAGCACTAACAGATTAAAGGAGAAAAAATGCTATCATCTCAATAAAGGCAGAAAAGGGCTTTATAGCATTTGGTATTTAGTTATGATAAATTCTCTTAGTAATCTAGAAATAAAAAGATATGTTCTGAACCTAAGAAAGGATATCTATACAAACTAATAGTAAAGAATATTCTTAATAACAAAACATTAAATGCATTTCCATTAATAATGAGAAACAGAAAATCACATTTGCTTCTATTCAACTATTCACAAACTATTCGATTTGCTATACGGAAATCTCTAAATAATCTATAGACAATTATTTATATTATTAATAGAATTTAGCAGGTAGTTGGATATAACAAAAATCAAATGGATTACTGTACACCTGAAACAAGAGTTGGAGACTGTAACTTTTGAAAAAGTACATTTACAACTAAAACAAAAAGATAAGGTACTTAGGAATAAACTAACTAAAAATGTGTAAAAGTTTTTTTGAAGAAAATTATAAAACTTAGCTCAAAGTTATCTAAATGGACAAATAAATGGATATATGTCACGTTGATGCCAAAGAAGATTCAATATCATAAAAATATCAATTCTCCATTGTCAATTCAATCAAAATTGATTTATAGAATTAATGTGTTTCTAATCAAATTCAGTAATGTTTTTTATTTTGAGGAATTTTATAAACTAATTCTAAAATTCATATAAAAAATAAATGTCTAGCTGCCTAAATTAGAGAGACTTTCTCTAATAGATCTCAAAAACTTGTTTGTATTAATTAAGATTGCAGTTCTGGTAGCCAGATAGTAAACTGCCCAATGAGGAAAGTAACCTATGAGTATATGGAAATAATATTTTGTTGAGAGTTGGCACTCATATTCAGGTGAAAAGGAAGGACTGCTTAACAAATGTTGCTTAGAAAACTGAGTATGTTTTAAGAAAAATAATACATGCAATGTAAAATAATTAATCCCAGATGGAAATAAACTTGATTATGAATAATAAAACCTTCACACTTTTAGAAGAAAACACACGAAAAGATCTGTTTAAATTTAGGCAGGCAAGGACTTTTTAAACAAGATACAAAATGTGCTAGACATAAAGAAAGTACACATTTTATTATATTTCAATTAAAAAGTTCCTGTCATCAAAAGACAACATGAAGAAAGTAAAAAGACTGCAGAGGCTTGGAGGGAGAAATCTGCAGTACATACAACCGAGGAAAGATTGATATCTAGAACACATAAAATATCTCTGTAGATCTATAAGAAAAAGAAACCAATAGAAAAATGGGCAAACAGGCATTTCACAGAACAGGAAATATAAATTGCCATAAACATATGGAAAAATCATTAACATCATTCAAAATCAGGGATATGCAAAGTAAAATCATAATGAGATGCCACTGTACAGTCATTATACTGACAAAAATAAGTCTGACAATATCAAGTGCAAGTGAAGATGTGAAGCATGGGAACTCCTACACATTGCAGCTATTTTGGGGAAAAAAAGCATTATTTTTCAAGTTGCATATGTAGACAGTTTGACCAGAAAATTCCACTTCTAAATATATGTCTTAGATAAACTCTTGCACATGTGCACTTATAGGAATAGTCATAGCAGCAATGTAATAAAAGACAAAAATGATTGTCCGTGAAGAAAAGAAAGGGTAAATAAGCTGTAGTATCATTACATTTTTAGAAATCTGGAGAACAAGCAAAGTGAAATAATATAATATTTAGAGAAACATAGAAATGTAGGAATGTCAAACAAAATTCAGGATTGCAGTTGCCTCTGGGAATAAGGCAGAACTAGGTAAGAGCATACAGGTAGCTGTACAGAACTGGTGACAATCTAGTTCACAAGAATATGATGGTGGGTTCACAGGGACACATTTTATTATGTTATGTAGCTTAAATATGCATTAAATATATCATTTTATATGTATCAGATTTCATATAATAAAATTTTCAAGACTATTTGACTTTATTATTTTATCTTAAATTTGAGTTTAATTCACTATTTATTTTTTGCCTATTATTTGACAGCTTTTCTAATTCAGCTTCAGAGAAAGCTTATAACAATGCTTATAAAGAATCTAATTATTTGAATTTAATAATCATACATTAATAACAAATAGAATACACACTATAATTCCTAGTTGGTAATAGAAATATCTTTATAAAAACACATAAAACCAGTATGTATTACATCATAGTTATAATGAAATTTAAAAATCTCATTTTTCTGACCTCTTCCTACTTAAATAGCAGGAGATCAAGAAACCCGGCCTTTCCTGGGATCCTCCTCCCCAGTTATTTCTTTTAGGAATGCCTTTGTGGTGCAGAGGAGGTGTGGAGACAAGGGAACCTACCATATAACAGGAGTTGACCCCTGTAATCCCGTCTTCCTCTCCTGCTGCCCATTGTTACTCCATTGTCAGTGGGTTGTTGCTTAGGCTGCTGTCAACTTTTAAACTGCTGAACTCTAAACACACACAGACCACATTGCGTCTGCTACTTGCTTCCTCTGGAATCAGCTATTTTCTTTTTTTGGCTTGCGGAAAACTTATTTTGCTTCTTAGAAGAGTTGGTGGAGCTCTAAGTAACACTTTCCTTTATCCATAGCCCTCTCCTTTCCAATGCAGAGAGGGGAAGAGAGAAGGAGTAAGAAAGGCTGGAAGCTGGAAACTGGGGCTAGATTAGGGAGAGTCAGCTAGGGCCTCACACTATTTCTGGCTCTACCTATCGAGCCCATTACCCCTCTAGGCTCTGCTGCTCAATCTGCTCCATTTTCCAGTGTTCTTATTCATGATGATTTGCTTCTGGGGGCTCCATTTTTTCCTCCACCAGTTCAGGACCAATAGGGACTGTCATTAGATAAGACTATCAGATAGATCTACATATATCTGCAATATATACCTATCATAGGGTTTCTGGGCCTCCTGACAATCACTGAATCTGTATTAGGGGCCCTGACCATCCTTTGACTTTAGAAAGTTCCTGATTACTCTGTGACAGAACACTGTTCTACCAAGAGTATATAGAGGCTTTTTAAGGATTGATGTTATCCAACTCCATACATCAACCTTAGTGTTCCACCTCTGACCTGACTCCAAATGATACTCATTTGACCACATAAAAAGAAAATGTGTAGGAGAGGGGGGAAGAATATATCCCCCCCAAAAATTAACAATGATGTTATAAAGGGAAGAGACTGTGGATGACTTTTACTATCATTTTTATACTCCACTTAACTTCCTAAATTATTTTAAAATTCACTTTTGTTAATTTTATATTGATAAAAACAAGCCATGAAAGAAACAATAAAAAAAACCCTAAGAATCTATTATGTTCTCAGAACTTTTCTCAGTATCTTTTAGTGATTACTGCTATTAGAAACATAAGGTAATTCTTTTGTTAAAAATTTTTCATGATTACAAAGGTATCTCGAAGTAAATATTTCAACTTCAAACCTCATTTGGGATATTTACTTTGATTCTTAAGCAAACTTTTATTCTCTTCATTAGGCTTTCATGTTCTAAAGTTTTTTTTTTTTATTATCATCTTCTCTCAACAACTGTCTCTTTACCATTTTACGCAAAATGAATCATCTGACAGTAATCTCCTAGGTGTCAATATCTAGCTACAGAATAGAATTTAATCACTTTTCCTCCATATGACATTATTTTTAGAGGCCTCTTATCAGAGAAAATTCTCCTATTTTCTCATTAAAGGTTATACTGTCAGAGAAACAATAAGTAGGCCTACTCAGATGACTAATAAAAGCCAGACATTTGATTAAAAGTGAATAACATTAGAAATGTGAATTTCCATAATTATACCACCCCCCTCAATACTTCCAAATAACTGAATGTTGTCAAATAAAGGGTCCTAGGACAAATGTAAAAAAAAAAAATTAAAAAGATATTATTTTGTGACTAGTATAAAATATTGGGAGTTTAAAAACAAAAAAAAATGTTTCTGCTTAGTAAGTCTATTTTCAAAAAATAAACATACTCTATTCATATTTGTTAATTTTAATATTTGTAGTAAAATCTTGATTCACAAACTATATGAAAGGCTTGCAATATAATATATCTAACAGATTTGAAAATCACTGAAACATGTATTATGTTTATTATAGATTCTCTTGCATAAAATTCTTTCAAAAAGCCTATGAGATAGATGAGATCGGTACACTTATTTTATTAAAGAGGAAGCTGAGGATAGAGAGTGAGCCACAGATCCAACAGTACCCAGTGAGCTGGCCATGAAGTTAACAGTTAAACTTCAATTGTCTGAATTCACTGTCCATGGATTTTCAACTACTAGGCCAAGCTACATTTCTTCATGGAAGCTTGGTCAGGTCCTAGCATCTTAACAACTAATTTTAAAACTACCAGTATCAACTAGTTTTGCCACTATCTGTTATTCACTGCCCTTACCAATCTCTCTCCCTGCATTAATACGTATCTACTTTAAAAATGCTGGAGGTGCATTAGACTACATACTGGGTCCTCTTGTTCTAATATGTATTTGAGGTCACCTTGCAGGTGGCCTTATAATAGTCGAGTGCATGCAAAGCAGGAAAACTTGGACAGTGCAATGTCACAGGCAGAGCAAGGCTCTGAAATTTATTTTTACTTGGCCTCTCTCTGTTTGCATATCATGTACTCTTAGAGACTGTGTATACTGGTGGTGGGGGCCCTACTGGGGTGTGGTTGCTGAGTTACCTTCACAACAGAATCCGGGGATGGACTTCAAGCCTAGTGCTTGAGAAAAGACAGGGCAGAGACTCAAGTATCTATAGCCAATAAGAGCTGAGTGGTGGCAATGCCAGCATGAGAAATGACAGTGCTCCCGGGGAATATTGCCAGAGCCTAAAGAACTGACTACAGGTTCAGAGCTGCAGGTGTGACACAGGAGGCAGTATCAGCTGCAGACATCAGCCCAGAGGCCAACATGTGCTGCCCAGCACACTTCTGAAAAGTCTCCCTAGGCCAGTGAGTCTCTTTCCCTCAGGTCAGAGGGACAGTATCTCCTGTGCGCATATCCAAATTCCATCCACAGAAGGTGAGAGGATACATGAGAAACAGAATTTTTATGCAAAGAAGATGAACACAACTTAATGGCACCATGTAACCTTTAAAAACAGATTAAATTTTTAACCTCAGATTTAAAAAAGTCAGTTTTACCCTTAATAAACAGCTAATGGAGGCTGGGATAATAACCAGATTAGTTATGGTCAAAGTAGAACAAGCTAATTTCTTTGCACATTCCAGATGCAATATAAATTACAACCTGTCACCCTACATTGGCTTTCACTGAAAATCACTTTTTTCCAGGCCCTACACATGCATTATCTTATTTAATTCTCATTCAAGCCCATAAGGAAGGAACCATTATGTAATCTCCATTTTCTAGAAAAAGAAAATGAGGCTTAGAGAGGTTAAGTAATTTACACAAGGTCACATCACTAGCAACATAGCTAGGAGAGAAAAGGTGGCTACTTACATGTTTTACTATAAAAATAGCTCAAATACATTTTAGATGAATTGGATTTTTGAAATTTGAAGATGTTCTGGTGGAAGACTTCTGAATAAAGAAAGCTGGGTCTGCTTATAAAGCAGTATTTCTAACTTGCATTTGTGATTTTAGTCTTTAGGCAAATTTTAAAGAAAACTTAAGCCTGAAAGGAGCAGTCAGAATTCTTATCAACTGAGGTCATAATAGGTGTTCACTTGAAAGACACTTTCAGTACAATTAGAAATAGAAGACCATTGGCTTCCATTCTCCATTAAGAAGCCTTCAAGGCAGGAGCCTGCTCGGTATGGATTTTGAGTTAATCAAGTCTTGGATTAATTCGTGTTCGTTTGACAATATAAAAGCTATGTAAGTAAGTGACCACTCTGAGCTTGTTTCCACAAAGTTAACATGGCCACATGTTGCATCAGGATTAAATGAGATAACATCTTCTGTACACTGAACATGGTGTGACTGTCACATAGTTGGTGTGCAGAACTCAATTTGCATCTGCCTATCCTTTTTTTTTTTTAGTGAATTCTAATATTATCCAGTTCTCTGTGACTTACTATATAGTTAAACAATCACTTTACTTCTCAGATTTTATTTTATTTTTATATTTAGCAAATGCAAAACTCTACTTGCTGATTTAATACCTGGAGTTACAAAGACAGAGCAAAAGAAATGATCTCCTAGGGTGCACTTATCAGGTTTAGAAAATGCATTCGCTTACCAGCTCACTGAATTCATTATTGCCTAGGTCAAGTCTTTCCAACTGGGCCAGTTTGTGCATTGACCTGTAACAAATGGAGAAAAATACTATTGTGAGGCAGTACATGACACATTTCTCTAAAAGACATTCCACCCATCCCTTTGTCAGATTTACCTGGTTGTATAGTACACAGAAATGGGGTTATTTTTCAGCAAATAAACTGAAAAAAATACAGTAATGTATGCAAACTGCCATCTGAAAACATTTAGTAGCTTACCATGTTTCCAAATACCAGCCTATTGTTGGGGTACATTGTTGGCTGCTTAATAAAAACCTGGAAAATTTGTTAAACATCTACACCAGTAGGAGGTATAGGGTGGATCCCCAACAACTATATTTTTAAGAGTCACCACAGGTAGGGAAACCAATGGATGAACTCAATTCTTAGCAAAGCATTCTAAAACTCTACAATATAGACACAATTTAATTATCAATCTTATTATTTTCTACTTTCTTAAATGAACTCGTTATAGAGAAACTGTTGTACTCAGTCTCCTAAACATATTAGTTTAGATGCTGCGATAGCTCTGAATAATTGCTAAACCTTGGGTAAGAGTTGCTGCCAACATTTAGAGGTACCTTAGCATGTGCTATATGCATCAGCATTTATCAAGCCACTCTCAAATACAATATATGACATTAAAAAAAGATAGTGTTTTTCGGAGTGTTAAATTTTTTATCTCTCCACTAATCTGAATGCTGTCTTTAAGTCCTGACTACACAGAAATTCTGGAGGCATAATTAACTCAAACCTTAGAAATTTTAGTTCCTTCTTCTCTAAACTGAATATAACAATATTTTATAAGGCTTTTACAAATATTAAATGAAGTTCTACTCTAATTCAGACACTGTTGGGCACTGAGAAATGCAAAAATGTGTGTACTGTTTCTTCACTCAGCAACTGTTATTGAAAGATTATGTACCAGATAATCTTTTGGAGTCTGGGGTACAGCATTGAATAAAAGAGACAAAAACTCCTGCCCCAAAGGACTTTACATTGCAGTGGGATTGGGATTAATTAAGTAAAATAAAATAATATACTACAAGGTTATAGTGCTATGAAGAAAACTTAAACAGAGGAGGTAGATAGAAAAAATTCTTATAGGGAATTATAATTTTTAATAGGGGGATCAGGTAATACCCTATTCAGAAGATGAAATCTGAGCTGAGACTTAAAAGAAATGAACGAGCATGCTAGTGCATAAACTCTAGAGCAGGGACATAATGCTTCCTTGCAGACACCCTAGAACAGCATGATTGAGGCAGAGTGAGGGAGGAGAGTAAAGAGATGACAATGAGGAGGTAAATAATATGAGGTCTTAATAGCTCAATACAGAGACTTTGGCTTTGATTCAGAGTAAGATAGGAAGGTAACTAAAAGGTTTTGATCAAAGATATGATGAAAGTGATATATTTTTAAAAGGATATCTATGATTGTAGACATTGGGAAAATTTCCCAAAGTGTACTCAAATTGACCTCCAAAGGAGGATGGAGCTGAGAGACCAAAGAAAAAGGCTGTCAACTCCAAAATTAAACAGTTTCTTAAAGGATCTTAGAGACAGAAGCAGAGTCTTTGGTGGGTAGCAAGACCTTAAATCTCCACACCTGAAAGGATGGGCCTTGATATATATAGCTTCAGGAACATAGGTAGCTTGTAGCCAAGTGGCACAATGCTTGTTAAGAGCTGTATATTCCAAGGCAGTAAACAACTTAATGGGCCAATTTATCTATATAAGAATATTCCTTTCAAGTGATACTGGTCCACCCCTGGGGGACAGGGTTGGGGGGGAAACTGGAGGTCACTGATAGCAACATGCCTAAAATGAAGTGGGATGTCAAGCACTTGAAACCATTTTGCCTAACAGTAGGCTTTTAAATAGACTGAGGAGGACAATTATTGGAAGCTGGGAGATCATCAAATAGGAGGTTAATGGAATAGCCAAAAGAAAGATGATGGTGGTTTAGACTAGGGTGTTGGCAGCAGAGGTGGTGAAAAGTGGTTGGATTCTAGATTTATTTAAGATTAGAGTCAAATGTTTTGTTGCTGAAATGGCTGTGTGGAGTAATAGAAAGTAGAATCAATTGTGACAAAGTGTTTTTGGTCTGAGCAACCATAGAAGGATGAAATTGCAGTTGACTGATGGGGATGACAAGGTGAAGCAGGGTTTTGGACAGATCTGAGGTTTGTTTTCAATATTCACAATAAATATGTGAGGTGATAGATGTGTTAATAACTAGATTGGAAGAATCTTTTTACAGTATATACATATGTCAAATAATCACAATGATACACGAAATACCTTACAATTTTATTTGTCAGTTATCCCTCAATAAAGTTGAAAAAAAAGAAATGTGAAATTCAAAATATGTATTGCAAAGCCAACTAGAGATGTTAAATAAGAAGTCTGATATACACATGTCCAAATTTTAGGGAAGAAGTCCAGGTAAATTAGGTAATCTGAGCAAGGTAGATAATTTCAGCATAGAGATGGCATCAGTTCTTGAGAGTACAAGATCCCCGAGGTAATGAGTGGAGATGTGAAGAAAATAGGTCTAAAAGAACATGAGGATGAGTCAACAAAGAAGACTGAGAAGTGACATAGGAATAGCGGGACATAAGAAAAGAGTGTGAAGTCCTAGGAGCCAAGTAAAGAAGGTGTCCCCAGATGGAGAAAATGACAAATTGTGACCAAATTGTTGCTAGATTTGAGAACTGATCACTTGATTTAACAACATGGAGATTAGTGGTGACTTTGAGAAAATCAGTATTTAAAGCTTTTTCCATTCAAAATGCCTTTACCCATACATCTCTCAATAGTATGTATTTAAAACCATAAATATACTGATTTCCTATTATTTTTCAAGTCTAAGGGTTATCAAGATGAAAGGCATTATTCCTATTATCAAGTAGCCCACAATCTTGAGAGAAATATATGTATAGGTTTCTAGAGAGCACAGGGGAGAGGTACTTGTTTAGTATTGGGAGGTGGGAGTAAAAAATAGAAGGCCCTACTATACTTCACTTTGGAGCTGTGGACGAGTCTACAGAACTAAAAGAAATGGCCTTTTTTGGAGGAAATAAAGGAGTAGGTTGAAAGGGATAATGGCCTATTAAAGGAACTGAAGGTTAGTAACAATAGTAAGAAATGATAAAAAATAAGAAAAAGAGTAAGAAATAAGAAATAATATGTGGTTAAGGGCCAGATCATAAGCTCATTCATGTTAGATCAAGCAGTTTGAGTTTTAGCTTGAAGGTAATGGAAGTCTTTAAGATTTAGACAGCAAAATTAATCAGATTGTGTTTTAGAAAGCTCACTCTGGCAGCTGGGTATGGGGTGAGAAGTGGGGAGAGGATGTGCTAGCAAAAACCTAAATAAGAAGCTGTCCTGAAAACCACGTGGTAATGATGATGACTGATTAGATGTAGGAGGTAAAAAAAGAGGAAGAAATTAAGGATAGTTTCTTGATTGAGTAGCAGTGTGGGAATATTGGAATGGAGTAAATCTAAGGTGGAGATAAGTTGTCTATAATGAATTCTATTTAAAATACTTTAGTGACTTTGAGGTGAATGTGAGAGACTTTAATTAGGAGAAAATGTGTGTGCGCGCGTGTGTGTGTGTGTGTGCATGTGTGTGTGTGTGTGTGTGTGTGTGTGTGTGGTGTCTGTGATTGGAGCTCAGGTAAAAGGTCTTGACTAGAAATAAAGGTCTGAAAAATAAATGTGATGTTTTTTGTCTACCCCACCTGAAAATAACATCTCTTTTTAAACACACATATCATTTGCTTTCTTTTCCATTATTTATTTGACATTAACTTTCCTGAATTATTAGTTTTTTCATATGTATATGCATATCTCTATCAGATCTTAAAATACGTTTTGAGATGTCCAGAAGGTCCTATGTGGAACCACCAGCCATCCAGATGTTGTGAAACCTTGCCAGCCAGCATTGTAAAAGAGGATCTGCCTCACCTCTTTTCAAATCTGTACCACTGAATAGGTGCATCTGGGAAAAGTGGCTGGGGGCTATGAGGAGAGAATTAGATTTTCTTCAGAGCCTGGGAATATTGAGGAATTGCAAATTCTTGCAAACTTTGTTCCCAGACTACATGCCCAACAAGCAAACAATGGCCTTGGGAGTCAAGGAGAAGGACCAAGCAGCCAAGCATGACAAGTGAGTGAGAAATGACAAGAATGGCATGGCCACCTGCATTTGACTTGACCTTGTAGACTTAGGCAACAAATATTCTAGTGGAACCACCATGAGCTGAAGACCAGAGACCCTTCCACAATATTCTGGATTCTATGAATCTGGCAGTTCCCGCTGATCTCAAAGGAGGGTATCGTATAAACCTGAGAATAGCATTTTTTCCTACCTCTAGTGATTGATGGCCAAGACTACACTAAACACTAGTGATTGATGGCCAACACTAAACACCTTGATCATCTTAATTTAGACCTACTAAAATTTATCAGTCTTTCTCTTCCAAAACAGGGCCAGGTCTAAATCGGGCCCTCTTGTTATTGTAAATAAAGCTTTATTAGACTATAAACATACCCATTTGTTAACATTATCCATGGCTGTTTTGTACTGCAATAGCAAAATTGAAACAGAGATCATATGGGTCACAGACCTGAAACATTTTTTATCTCTAAGGGTCAAGTTGAATTCAGAGTTGAACACTATTCTCCAGATATAGGCTGGCCAAGACAGTATAGAAAAAAACTATTATTTTTTATGTTTCTATTAGTGTAGTTGAAGTTTGATTCCTTTTGCTTGGGTGGGGGTGGGGTGGGGTTAGGTAACCTCGATGTCACTACTCTTTTTTTTCCTCTGGTAGTTTTAGGCTACTGCTTTTGAAAACTTTGGTTCATAAATTCATACCTAGAAACTATATTTTAAATTTATAACATAGCTTCCAAACATTACTTTTCCATTCTTTTGAAAGAATGACATTTTTCCTTTTGCTTGCTCTGCAACAACAACAAAAAGGATTTCCCATGAGGTTTTGTGAACTATTTCCTGGAGCTTAAGTTCTATTACTTAAAATATCTTTTCTTCTATTTTAATTTTATCTCATTTTACTTTTATGATCCTAGTGTCCATCACTGTTTAATTACTATCACTAAACTTTCTTTCCATCATTATATTCTTCTGTTTTTAAGGTTGTCTTTCCAATATGACTTCTTATACTTCATATCTTTAAAATGATTACATTTGCACTTTTGTTTGTGAAGGTGTCATTCAATATTATTTCTTACATTTTATACCTTTCGGATTGATTGCCTTTACCCACAAGATTCTAGCCAATGTGTAACAGCCTATTGCTTCTCTTATTTATGTGAAAAATGTACTCTTTTATTATTTTCATTGTGTCAAACTGTCCCCCCAAAATGCTCTTTTTAGATGAATATATGTAACAAGTTTTTAATTACAAGCAAGTAAAGCTTTGCCAGAACAATAAAGCGGAACTCAGGCTATTTTATGTTAGTAGTATTCTTTTTGAGCCTTCATTCACTTATTGAGTTTATGCTTCTTATGGCAGGTACTATGTGAACACTGGAATTACAAAGATTTCTGAGGCTCAGAGTTTCTCAACCTCAGAACTACTGACATTTGGACTGGTTACTTCTTTAACATAGAGGCCTTTTCTGAGCTTTGTAGGATGTTTACCACATCCTACACAGTGTCTACTCAGAAAGATTTATTTTCCAAATGGGAATGACCTTTAAATGAATAACGACTTCACAGTGATAAGTGCTAGGATAAAAGTATGTATAGATTGCCATAGGCACTCAAAAGAAGGAATACCTAACAGTTCAGTAATTAGAGAAAACTTTAAGAAGAGGTGACATTTCAGCTGGGCTTTGGAGAACCTTGCTATATAAATTATATATATTTGCACATATGAAAAGAAACAATGAAAATAATAAAAGAGTACATTTTTCACATGTATCCTCATAGGATGTAAAAAAATTTGGTCCAAAGTAACTCTAAAAATTCCCATTAGAGTTTGTCGTAGGAAACCCTATTGACCTATCCTTATGGCTGGATAAGGGGACTTCTGGGATACAGCTATTTTGTGCATTATAGGATGGTTAGCAGCAACCAGTGCCTCTACCTACCAGATACTGGCAGCATCCTCTGCACTTTATCACAACTGAAATGTCTCCAGATATTTTTAAATGTGCCCTAGGTTGGGGCAAGGGGGGCAAAATCACCTTGAGTTGAGATCCACTGTGCTAGAGAAACACTTCAAGCCTTTTCTCCTCACTTTATTGATTAGTGAGGTGAACTTCTTATCTCCATTTCTTTACCTTCCACAGGGATCCAAACTGGTGTGACTTGCCTTTACAAATAACCAGCCTTGAAGACATGATTACCACCATAGGTCAGCAAGCAAATATTAAGATGTGGTCACAAGTTTGGGCCATGTTCTCAGTCAGTAATACTGACAATTTGAACTCTATTAAGCTGAACCAAATATCTTAGCTTCGTTTATAAGTTCACCTAGTGATCTAATGGAGCAAATTCTAATAATATTGGTTGTAATAAATAATGTTTACAAACATATGGTCGTAGTAAGTTTGTAAAAATTGTAGAAATGTGTAAAATTTCTGTAATTGTTACTACTATTATTGCTATTTATCCCACCTATTTGTTTTTCTCATAAATCTCAGAGCTGGTACCTTTTTCTCATCTCAGCTCCTATGTTTCCTCCTAAGGTAGTTCATCCTAACTACCCTAAATAAAGTCTCCTTGCCTTCACTTAATATATATTTTTACAGTTTCATTTTTTTAAAACACTTACCACTGAAAAATATCATATTTTTATTTGTTTGTTAAGTATTTTTCCCCTGCTAGACTGAAACTTCATGAGAGCAAATAACTTGCCAATTTTATCCTGAATCCCAACTTTACCCCTAACTAGCTGTTTGAGTTTGAACGAATTTAATAACATCTTTGCACCTCAGTTTTTTTATCTGTAATATGAAGGTGCTACTAAGAATCCCTACATCATAGGGTTTTTGTGATGATTAAAATAGTTAATACATGTAGAGCACATAAATAGTGCCTGACATGTGGTAAGTGCTCTGTAAGAGTTAGCCATTAAAATACTTAGGGAAGGCTTTCAGATTTGGAAATAACTTAAGAGATTGTCTAGGTCAGAGTTTCCTAAAGTTCTCCTAAGGACTATGGGCATTTCTTGATTTAAAAAAGAAAAAAAAATCAGATGGCCAGTGCATTTTAGCAAAGCTTGCTGAAAAAAAAATGTTAGACTTCTTATTGGCAGGACTTCTGAAGATAAAATATACAAATGTTCATCGTGATTCTTTAACAGATGGAGATAGATTAGACTATTTCCTGTTTGTGACCAAGAACATTTTTCCTTTCTTTTCTGTAGCACATTTTTTAGATGAGGACCACACTTTAAAAAAAAAAAAACCTTCTTTTTGAAGATGACAAAATTAACTTCTTATCCATCCCAGTCCATGAAATCGTGTACATACTTACTGACAACACAGGCCTAGGTGTATTTAACAATCTTATCACAAGTATTTAAATTTCAATGGATCATCTTCATTTGTCTGATTGAAATTCTGGCTTGTTAGAATTTCAGGTCATCTCAGCTCCCAATGTTCACTTCCGTCTCTCCTTGCTTTTATGACTGTTTTGGTAGTGACACCCTGGCCTGAATTTTACATTCTCCTTAGAGACCGTGCTGTTTTTTGCCTTTTGCAATTATCTACTGAAACCTAAGTCTAGGGAAATGCTCACTTTTTAGGAGAAGAGAATTGGTGATTTGCTCAAGGTCCCACAGAAAGTTAGCATTTGGCTGACATAATATCATCTCCTTTCCTAGCACTGACTAGCCATCTAAATCTGGCCTGATTTGTCTGGCCTGATCATTGTTTAAAACTGAATTCTTTTAAAATGAAAGTGTATGTTCTACAGCTCACTCTAGTCTGTAACAGGAATCAACAAACTTCTACTGTAAAGGGCCAGATAGAAAGTGTTTCAGGCTCTGCTGTATATGTGGTCTATGTCTCAATTACTCAGTTCTGTCACTACAATGCAAAAGTACCCATAGATGATATATTAACAATGGAAATGGCTGTGTTCCAATAAAGCTTTCTTTACAAAGACAGGTAAGCCATAGTTTCCCAACCCTTGGTCACATCTGAGTCCTTAAAATCTACACCAGTCCTTAAAATCTTACATCTAGATGGCTTTATGGATTTATAACATAAGCTTGGTCCCTAAGAATCTTTACATTTTCAAACTCTTGAATACAGATTGACAGATAAATTAAGGACTGAAGATATTTATTATTAGGAAATTACTACTAGATAACTATTTATATACTATTTGAAATTCTCATTTTATAGGTTTCATGTTATTAGAATCCAGGGACATTTGTTTCTAATACTGTTATTTGGTTGCACTTATGAATATTAAGTTCTTACTATCATGCTCTTACTTTATAGCATTTATCCAACTGCAAATCTGGAAAAAGATTCCAGTTGGAACAATGATGGAAAATAATTCAATATCTGGACGGATCTGTCACTTTGATAAAATTATACAACCTATGATTTTTAAAATCAAATTCAGAGGGTTTATGTATTTAAATATACAATTACCTCTGAAGCCACATAAAGTTGGCAGGACTGTTGTTTGCCCATAAATTCCCAATGCAGTAAATTGGGTTTGCTGACTCTCACAAGATTCTGCAAATTTTTGGCATGGGCTTATGCATTATGGGCTTTGCATTCCAGCTTTTAACTCGTCTTTCAAATGTGTTCAAATACTTTCTCTAATTAGTGACTATTCATGGCACAAGGACAGGAAAACTTTTTGTTATTACTGTCCAGTGACTCTCTTATTGAGACTTAGGGAAAGAGTATACTATCTTTTTACTTCCCTTAAATGTGTCCTATGTTTAATGGACATTTGCATTTTATAATTTAGACCTGCCAATTTTATCACATTATCATGTTCTTGGTAATAATCTCTCTTTAAATGAACCTCATATTATAAATTTTTTTTGAAACAAATTATTCGTTATGGCATAGGTGCTAAAGACTAGAATGCCCAGGAATTGACAAAATGCAATTGCTGACACACCTCCTATTAAAGAAACATAAACCTACCATCTTTACAAACCAGGAAAAATTAAAAATCTAGCATGCAATGACTGATAAAACATAATTTCTATGATCAAATTGTTTATATAAAAATTCTCCCTTGATCATTATTATATCTTAAACCAATGTCATAGCTACTATTTTAATGTACACATCATTTTAATTCAACCTCTCTCTGTGAACAGCAACAACCACCAAAACTGGCTTCCTGGAATCTTCCAGAAGGATATTTAACCACACTAAACATCTATTATTTTGTCAAAAAATATTGGGAAGACTTATTTTTTTAAAAAATATTTGTTAATGTTTCTCAACTAAGATATTCCTCTTGGCAGTATTTAAATTATAAGAATACACATTTAAAATACATAATTTGCATTAAGCTGTCGCATATTTTAAGTATTTGCTTTGGAAATACTTTTTTTTCTTTTAAACATTTAACATTTAAAGGTTTAAATTTATTTTGTAATGTCTTATTGAAAATTTTTTTTCTAAAATTATTTATCTCTAATACACAGCATAAAGAAAAGATTCTGTATGAAGGAATAAACTTACACGTAACTGCTCAAGAATACTTCTACTTTATGTAATAAGACATACTTGTTCAGTGAAGTAGTTTAAAGTGCAAAACAGAATCTTAAGAACAGCAATGGGATTTAAGACAAATTCTGTACTATTTCTTCTAATGAAAGGTCTAATTAGATTGAGAAGAAGCCTGAATTTCATTCCTGCCACTATAATAGAACCAGAACTAATCATTCATTCACTCTGTGCATGAATCTTCCACTGGCCAAACATTATTGTGCATTCTTAATTCATAACAATGCAGCAAAGATATAATCACACTTGTAAGTGTTTTTGAGTTCTTTGTGGGTAAGAGGTACCCTGTAAGCAGGAACTATGACAATTATCTCTACAGATGGCTATACTGGAACTGAAGCTCCAGTACCAGCTCAGTTACATTGTAGCAGTCCAATCAAAAGGTAATGAGAAACAATCATCTATGAAGATGTTAATTTTCACTAGAATATATTGCAATCTATATTACATGCTCATGAAGACATTTTGAACTACTGAAAAATGCTTAAGCAGTTAAGCTATTTCAAAACTTCTATAGATAACTGAGCAGGGAACAAGATTCTTTTCTAAGAGACTCCTTTGACATACACGTGCATACCCACACAGGTATTTCAAGCACATTGTTTTCTCCTATACATTCTATAAAAACTTGTTACTTGTTACATTAGACTTTCTGAATATTAATTCATGTACTTCTATTAGATTTGGCGTAAGATTGTTGATACTCTAACTGATGTATATGTGGACTCAAGCTGGTGACTAACATGTCAGAGAATATGGACTTTAGAGGGTAAAGGCTATTGAAAATATTTGCAAGGTAGCCATGCTTGGTTTCCCAGACAACTGTCATTTCCCTTCCCTTTGTTTCTTGACGGCAGTACCTGCCCTGCATCAGAAACTGGAAATGCCAGATAGTCACTACGCAAACCTCCTATGAAGCTAGGACATGAGCATATGACTCGGTTCTGGCCACCAGAACAGGACGAGGAATCTGCTCGGGTAAGATATTGAGAAATAGCTTCTTCCTTGGTTAAAAAGAGGGAGTGAGGCATAAGAACTTTCCCTCTGTCTCTCTTTCTTCTTTTTTTAATGGTTGGTTGAGAATATTATATCTGGAGCTACAGTGGACACTATGTAACCATGAGATAACAAGTCCAAACATGAAAGCCAATATTCTAGTGATAGTGGTGTAGAAAAATGAAAAAAGCCTAGGCTTTTGATAAAATCATTCAGGTACTGAAACCAAATCTGGAACCATCTATGTTGAGACTCTTATAGGCAGCAATGTACCTACTGCTCAAAAAGTCACTTTTAATGAGAAATCTGTTTCTTATAGCCAAAAACATACTATACTCTCAAATACACTCCTTTTACTGCACTATTAGGTACCTATAAGTGTATGTCACATGGTTTGCTGGTTGCAGAGCTAAAGCAAAAATAGAGATCTTTTAAGTATGAGAATAATCTAATAGTCTAATCTACCACATATATTTTTAAAATCCTGATTTAATAATGTGAGTTTTAGTAGACTTTAGGCGAAAATATAAAAGAAATAGAAAAAATAATTTTAATGCTTTAGTTCTTTATTCAAAAAAAAGTTTTGACAATACAAGGCTAACAAAGAAATGAATATCTTACTTTGTGCTTAATTAAATTAAGTACAAAGGTGCATTTGGGATAGTGAGAGATAAATTGTATTTTAAATAATTTAAAAAGAAATAAAAAAATATATAGAAAAGTATTTGCATAGTTTTATATGTTAATCATAAGGTTAAGAAAAACATTTCTACAAATAATTTAGGGTTAAGAGTGATTTATGTTATGTGGTCACATAAAGAAGTCTACCTATGGGTGGCGAACACACAATGCAATATATATGACTTACTGTTAAATTGTAAACTTGCAACTTATTGGATTTTGTTAATCAATGTCACCCCCCAAAAAATTAATTAAAAAGTTTTTTAAAGTAAAAAAAAGAATGGTTTATGTTTTTCCCTTTTTGCATTTGACTTTTTAATATTCTAGTTTTCCATTTTAACAAATACATTTGCAAAATAAAATTTGATGTAATTTCTGATGTTTATAATTTCTGCTTTTCAGAAACAGTGACTGTGATTCTATATTATACTGTTTATTTTACTTTTTATTACTTTAGTTTCAGAAATCAGGTAAAGATGTTAATATTTTTAAGTCTGTATTCCTGCTCTCTTTTATATTTTATATCTTCAAAGAAACTCCACAAATCTTTTTTTCTAAATTTAGTTTTTTCTTAAAATAATATTTGACTCAGACTCAACTAGATATTTTTTCTTTTATATAAAATTATTGCTACAGATTCTTCTCTTACCATTAAACACCCATTACTGGCATAGTTTTTTAATAGTGTTTATCAATACATAGAAAAAAATTAGATTTTATTTAATAATTAGAATGATGTGTATTTCTAGCTCCATGGGTTCATTTAAAATAGAAATTTAAGAACAAATTTTCCTTAGTATAACTTTCTAGTTGGCTTTAACCAAGACTAATTTTTTCTTCCTATGGCTATAATTTGGCATAGAGATCATCATGCTAGAATATGATTATAACAATCAGCACTTAGGAGTTCTGAAATCAAATATAATAGGACAGCTATCAGAAATAATGGACTTTACAATAGAAATAACAATAGAAATCTATTCTAAATGAGACCATTGTGAAATGTGTCTCTCAATGAAAACTCATTTTAATCAAAGAACTATAAAAGACACTGAGGTCCAATTCAATATTTCTTTTGGTAATTATATTTATTTAAAGTAAATTTTTCTTTAAGCTAGTCATATGTTTGACCACTGCTTTTCAACATGCTCTGAAGAAAAATTATATTTCTAAACCTGAATTTCATTGTGGAAAGATTAACTTTTTATAAACATAACAAAAATGCTTAGCTAATTGCCCAAAGACGAAAGAAAAATCTAATTCTTTATATCACTGTTATCATTGTGGACAAAATAGCACGTTAATAATCTAAACTCTACTTTTGTACTATACTGATACTGCACTTTACAAATTCTCTGTAAATTAAGTCTTTTAAATTCATTAACCAAATAATTCTTTCATTAATGTAACTAACATCTATTGAGGATGTATTAGATGCTAGGCTAAGGGCTGTGACTAAGATGTGATTATTGCCTTTAGGTATCTCACTAGTTAGTGGAGTGGTCATAAAAACTTATGATTAATAATAATAAAGGATACTTTGAGGTTTTTTATTATGTGAAAGACAGTGATTCAAGGGTTATCAAAACAAACATAATCCCTGCCCTGCCCTGATGGACCTTACATTCTATCAGAAAATTCAGTAATTAAATGATTATGAAATGAATGTATTTATTTATTATGATTGGGATTTGTGCTACCCAGAAGATGACAGAGTGCTATGAGAACTTGTAATTCAGGCCCTGACCTAGATATGACTTGATATCAGATAACATTGGAATTCGGGCTTAAGAGTCAAAGAGTTCACTACACGGAGAAGGCAGAAAAGGAATTCCAAGCAAAGAAAATGCATCAGCACTCACCTAGATATTAAGGTATTTGACACATTCTGGAAATAGCAAAATATTTTCTCAAAAAAATTTTTGGCAACACAATGAGGATGAGAGGAGTTCTTTGCTTCCTTAACATTAATGTCCACAGAAGATAAAGTTCTTTTCAAGAGCAGGTCACTCATGGAGAAGCTTCATTCACAGAATTATTCCCCTGTCAGTCTATAATACACCATGTTTCAAGGTCAAACTGTACTGGACCTTCACACTGTAATCAGGGCCTCATTCTTAGAGATGGAGAAACATCAGTGCAAAAATAAGAAGATGGAGCTCACTTTCCCTAGAGGAAAGGAAAGACTGAATGTTCCAATAAAGCAATGGTAGAAGAAACTTGCCTCTTACTTCTCTATTCCCCAGTTTGATGAATGTTACCACTAGTTTCCCTGTAGCCTAAAACAGAAACTTGGAAGCCATTCTAAGTCTTTGTTTTTATCACCCTCCAATTAAGTCCCTTACCCCATCTCTCTTCTCAGTTTATTTACTTCTTAGTTTAGCCTCTTTTACTTCTTGAACTATGATAACCCAGGTCTTTGTAACAGCCTCTTCACTGTCTGCCTGCCTCCATTTTCATCTTCTTCCAGTCCATACTTATTATTGTCACCAGAGGAATTCCTAAAATAATTTGGTCATGTCATTTCTGGTCTCAGATATCAAATTATTTCAGGAAAGATTGAAATTCCTCAATACTGTATTCAATGTACCTTAAAATTTGACACCAGCTTATGTTTATGATTTTATTACCTGTAAAACTCCTATACATATTATAATCTAGTCATAATGAGTCATTTGTAGTATCCTAAATAAGTAAGGCTCTCTAATGGGAGTTATTCTCTGGTAGATTTAGCTTTGGAGGTCATGAGGCTAAATATATCTCTTTTAAATATACCTCAGAGAACTCCTCAAATTAAAAAAATTATAATTGAAAATAATTGTATTTTTATGAGAAGGAATTGTTAGAAAAATATTTATTATGATTTCACCTCTTGCAAAAATATTGTTGTTATCAAAAACTCAATTTTTACATATAAAATAACAACAATGCTATTGGTTTGTTTGCAACAAATATGAAGTCTAATGTGAAGCTGACTGGTAGAAAATAATCTTTAAAAAATTATGTAAGGCCACCTTGAATAATGTATTATTCACGGTGGCCAAGACATGAAAATAACCAAAGTGTCCTTTGATAGTTGATTGGATAAAAAAATTGGTTCATATATACAATGGACTATTACTCAGCCATAAAAAAGATGAAATACTGTCATTTGCGATAACATGGATGGATCTTGAGATTATCATGCTAAGCAAAATAAGTCAGACAGAAAGAGTTGAGAATTATAAGATTTCACTCATATGTAAGATATAAAAATAAAAGCAACAAACAAACAAGACAAACAAAAACTCATAGACATAGACAACAGTTTAGTGGTTACCAGAGGGAAAGGGGGGAGGGGTTGGAGGTAGCAAAGGGTAAAGGGTGTCAAATATATGGTGATGAAAGGAGATTTGACTTTGAGTGGTTAACACACAATGCAGTATACATATGATGTATTACTGAATTGTATACTTGAAGCCTATATAATTTTATTAATTGATGTCATCCTCAAAAATTTAATAAAAAACAATAAAAAAATCTATGTAAGGGTTGTGATATACAACATGATGACTATATTAATATTGCTTATGGTATATATGATAGTAAATTCTAAGAGTTCTCATCACAAGGGAAAGTTTTTTTTTTTATTGCATCTCTATGAGCTGATGAATGATAACTGAGCTAATTGCAGTAATAATTTCACAATAATGTAAGTCAAACCATTATGCTGTATACCTTAAAATTACACAGTGATGTATGTCAATTATATCTCAATAAAACTGTCAAAAAACTGAAGAAAAAATTCTTGTTATAAATATAGATTATATCCAAATAAAAGGAAAATAAACTTAAAAAATCTATGTAAAAGAGGTTGTCCTAGAACATCAATGAAGTAGCAGGTAGAATCTCACTGCTTCCTAATGTAAAAGCTATTAAGTTGGATGTAGATGCTGAGTTTTACAATAAAGACCTAGAGGTAATGGAATCTTTATTATGGTGACTTCTCTTCTAATTTCACATGACATGTTCTTCTGAACCAATCAATACCATTGGCTTTTCTCTCCTCATACCATTTCACAGGCAATAGTCTCTTCAATAATATTGCGTCTTAGTTAGGTCAGAGATTTTCAAACTCTTGCCTGCAAGCCAAATCTTGTCCATTGATCATTTTTACATGGCCTACAAATGAGATTTTTTTTCTATTTTTAAGTAGTTGAAAAAAATAAAAAATGATATTATTCAATTTTCAGTGTCAATAAATAAAGTTTTATTGAAACATAGCTATGCTCATTTGGTTATATATTGTCTTTGGCTGCTTTTCTGTTACAATTGCAGAGCAGTTGTGATGGAGACTCTATGGCCTACAAAGTCTAAAATATTTACTGTGTGGACTGTTGCAGGAAAAAGTTTGCTGATCCCTGAATTAAAGTGATACCTATTATGAACTGAATGTTTGTGTCCCTTCAAAATTCATGTTTAAGCCCTAACCCCAATGTGATAGTATTCAGAAGTAAGGCCTTTGGGAGGCAATTAGGTTTAGATGAGGTCATTAGAGTGACACCCCACAATGAGATTAGCGTCCTTATAAGAAGAGGAAGAGAGATCAGAGCTTCCTCTCTCTCTGCCATGTGAAGACACAGTGAGAAGGTAGCATCTGAAAGGTGGGAAAAGGGTCCTTGATCTTGGAAGACAATCACAATCTTGAACCTTCTCCAAAAATCACCTATAATAAATCCCTTCTAACTCCCTCTTAGATTCTACATAGTTCTCCATGGTATGCAATCTCCCTTGCTATAGCAATTAAATCTAACACTGGTGAGTAGGTATATTTGGTGGTCTTTGCCTGCTGGGTAAGAATATCACTTTGAGGAGCCAGATACCCGGTTTCATGCCCAATTCATCTCTGGCTTCAATGAATTGGGCATGCAGGCTCTCCATGTCAAACTCATGCATCATACTCACCACAAAAGCTACTGACTATGGGGAATTCATTATAGCTTGAACAATAGCAACAAAGACAATAGCAACAGAGATTGTAGGTGGATGGTGCTGTAGCAGTGGTCAGTACCCAGTGCTGGCAGGGTGCTGGTATTATACCATATTGCTCTTTCTAAAATTGGTTTTCCTATTTTCTAAGTTTTTCCTATTTTCTAACTTGTTGTTTTATTGTCGATTATTTCGATTATTCAATATCATCTCATTAAAATCTTTTAAAAATCATATTGTGTTGATTATTGTGTGATTAGCTAAGTACCTGTTAATACTGGAACAATATTTTACATAATCTCCCTATGCAACTTCATTCACTTGGAGATTAAAATATAATTCTCCAGTCACAGATGCTCTTCTAAGTTCCAGGTCTAATTTTTTTATTTTCTAGTGAACAGCATCTTTGAATATAGCATATAAACTTCCAATTTATCATATCGAAAACAAAATTAGTCATCTTCCCAGACCTCCTCTATTTCTTGTTTATCTATCTGATAGCAACTAATTCAGAAATCCATGACTAATTATTCATCAAGCCTTATGGATTCTACTCTCTCTGAAATCTATTTCTTCTCATCTCTAAAGTCATTTTCAGAGCTCTACTACAAAGTTTTATTTCTCCCATGAATTACTTTCATGGCTTTGTTAACTGGTTACCATGTCTTCCATTATACCATGTCTCTCTATAATCCACTCTCTATATAGAAGCCAGAGAAATTCAGGTTTTTGGCAGAAAAACAGACATGGTATTGGCAGAAAAAGAGACATAGAGACCAATGGAACAGAACTGAGAGCCTAGAAATAAATCTACATATATATGGGAATATAATTTTGACAAAGGAGCAAAAAAAAAAAACATACAATAGAGAAGAGAAAAGCTCTTCAATAAATGGTGCTGAGAAAATTGGAAAACCACAAGTAAAAGAATGAAACTAGACTGCTGTTTGTTGCCATAAAAATTAACTCAAAATGAATAAGACTTAAATATAAGATTTGAAACAATAAAATATGTAGAAGAAAATAATAGGTACTAAACTTATGGATCCTGGTCTTAGAGAGGATTTTGTAAATTTGACCTCAAAGGCAAGGGAAGTAAAAGCAAAAAGAAATGAATGGAACTGTATCAAACTAAAAAGCTTCCACACAGCAAAAGAAACCATCAACAAAACAAAAATGTAACCAACCGAATGGGAGAAGATATTTGCAAACCACACCTCCAGTAAGGGGTTAATAACTAAAATATATAAATAACTCATACAACTCAACAACAACAAAAAAATCCAATTAAAAATGGGCAGAGAACCTAATAGATACTTCTCCCAAGAAGACACATAAATGGACAACAGATATATAAAAAGATGCTCAACTTCATTAGCTATTAGGGGAATGCAAATCAAAACAACAACGAAAACCTCACATCTATTAGGACGGCTCTTATTAACAAGATAAATAAGAACAAGTGTCGGAGAGATTGTGGAGAAAAAGGAACTTGCTGGTGGAAATGTAAACTGGTACAGCCAATATGGAAAACAGTATGGAGATTCCTCATAAAATGAAGAATAGAGTTATCATATGATTTAGTGATCCCTCTTCTGGATAAATATCTGAAATTTTTGAAAACATTTATTTGTAAAGATATATGCACCCATATGTTCGTTGCAACCTTATTCACAGTGGCCAAGACATTGAAACAACTGAAGTGTCCTTCAAAAGATGATGGGATAAAGAATATGTGGTACATATATACAATGGAATACTACTCAGCCATAAGAAGAGATGAAATACTGCCATTTGTGATAACATGGACGGATCTTGAGAATAAAATAAGTCAGATGGAAAAAGTCAAGAATCATATGATTTTACTCATATGTGGGATATAAAACTGAGAGGAACAAACAAGAAAAAAAACAAATAAAAACTCATAGACACAGACAACAGTGTGGTGGTTACCAGAGGGAAAGGTGGGTGGGTGGGGATGTAGCAAAGGGTAAAGGGGATCAAATACATGGTGATGGAAGGGGATTTGACTTTGGGTGTTGAACATGCAATGCAATATACAGATGATGTATTATAGAATTATATATATAAACCTAAATAATTTTATTAACCAATGTCACCCTAATAAATTTAATAAAATTAAAGAAAAACTCAGAGAAATCTTTTTAAAATGCAAGCCATACAATATCATATAAAAACTTTTGGATCACCTTTTTTCAGAAAAAAGTTGCTTCCAGAATAAAAATTCACATAATACTGGAATGTTTGGAAATGCTTTTAAGATTTCCAGGGCATGCTCAATTGTGTTACATGGAATGTGTAATGGCTTCCATGTTTCTGTCTAATAGAGTTCTTTCTTGTTTTCTATTCTAAGAAGGAAGTGGAACTCCCAAAAAGATTTTTAAAAACCTTTGACATACCTATAACACTACAGTGCTACAGCATAAGTTGATTCTATGAAGCATTTATTCATTTATTAAACAAATATTCATTAAGTATCTTCTGTGTACCAGGTCTTACTTTAAGATATAAGAATATAGCAGAAAGTAAAACGAATAAAGTATCTGCTCTCATGGAGCTACCATTTTAGTGGGGAGAGATGTCCAAGAGGGAAATAAAGATAAATATATCCTATGGTGGTAAGTGCTATGTAGAAAATAAAGCAGGGTGAGAATGATTGAGAGTATAATGTGGTCAGAGGCAACCACTTTAAAAAGCTATAGTTTTACCAACATTCTTAAGGAAGTGAGGACATGTAATGATGCAATGTAGTGTAAATAAACACAGAAGACTATACTGGATAAAACCCTGAGTTCTGGAGTTAGACTGTCTGGGATCAAATTTGAGCAGTCAATTATAAGCCTTGTGATCTTGGGCAAAATATTTACTTTTTCAGTTCCTCATTTTCCCTGTTTGTGAAATGGGAATGCTGTGAGTACCTACAATTTGGGTTGTGCATCTTAAATAAGTTACCAATTCACCTTGCTTTTAATTTTTTAATTTATTTTTTATTTTTTATTTTTTAGGCGAGGCAACACTTGGTTGACCTCACAGATTGCAAGGACCTTGTCAGCTTACAATCTCTTATTTTAAAAATATTTTTATGCCTATAGCACCTTCCTAGGTGGTCTCCCATCCAAGTACTAACCAGGCCTGAGTCTGCTTAGCTTCTGAGATCAGACAGGATCGGGCTTGCTCAGGGTAGCATGGCCATAGAGTACTTTTAACTTTCAATCAGAGTATAAGATACAATAATACATATCAGAAACATAAGGCTCACTGAATTTTTATATACTGAACTGGTTACCCATTTAATCAATATCAGAATGAAGAAACAGAATATTTCCAGGGTTTAAAAGCAGCTTCCCTTGTGGACTCTTCTAGCCACTACCTTACCTCCTAAAAGATGACCACTATTAAAATTTTTGAGAGCACAGACTAGTTTTTCCTCAAGTTCTATTCTAAATAAATGAAAACATATATATTCCTTGTGCCTTACTTCATTCCCTAAATGTTCATACAGAGACTTGTACATGAATATTCATAGAAGCCTATTGAATAACAGTCAAAAATGAAATAAAACAATTAAAATATCATTGAGAGGTGAAAAGATAAAGCAAGATACAATTGATAAGCATTACAACATGGACAAATCTCAGAATAATTATGCTCAGGGAAAGAAGCCAGACAGGACTTCCAGTCAAGGTGACAGAGTAGATAAATTCTTGGCTGGCCTCTTCTCATGACCACCTCAAAATTACAACTAAACTACAGAACAACCATCATTGAGAACTGCCTGAAGTCTAAACAGAAGTCCTATATTTAAGGATATGCAGAAGAAGCCATATCAAAACTGGTGGGCGAAGATGCAGAATGAGCTGGCCTCATACTTGCATGTGATAGTTGAAAATCAGGAGATGATTGAAAACCAGGAGAGATAACTTGGCTGTGGAAGTCCCTCCAGAAGAGCGAGGGGTTCCAGTGCCACATTAAGCTTCCCGGCCAAAGGTTCTGGAGCCAAGAGAAGACCCCACAACTTCTGGCTGTGAAAACCAATGGAGATTGTGGCTGAGACACAGGGCAGCTGGAGTCCCAGGAGTTCTTCTTAAACAGCCTGTGCACAGACTTACCTGTTGACGAACTCACTCACTCTGAGCTCCAGCGCTGGGGCAGCAACTCAAAAGGTGCCAGGTACATATAGGGAAGAACTGAATTGTATGGCTTCAGGGAGAGTGCCAGGGGGAACAACCTTCTCCTTGATAGAGGTGCTGGCAGAAACCATTGTTCCTTTCTTGAGCCCTTCCCTCATCCAGAGTGCAGACACAGGTGGCCACCATATCTGAATCTCCAACAATCTGGCTAATGCTGGTCAACCTGCCCTGGCGATTCCCTGAGAACCTGCCCCACCCAAATTTCAGGCCCACTCAAGCTGTTTGCAGTGGCTTTTTCATACACATGGCCTGTCTTGGCTCATGTTGCAGACTTTTCTAAAATCTCTCAAAGGCTCACAACCCCAAATAAGCAGCATCTGGCCTCAGTGTGTTCTGTACCTCTTGCTAAGCAGTCCCAAGCCCAGCACCTGCAGCAGCCAGCCTCGATTCACAGCTTAGCTTTTCCTAGAAACCTCCAAGCCTAGCACAAGTGGCAACTATCTGCAGATCACTTTGTAGCTCATAACAAGTGGTCCCAGGAAGGGCATAGGCAGTGGCTGATCTTGGCCTGCAACAGAGGCTCTCCCAGTAGGCCCAGAAACAACATACCTGGTGGCCAACTTCAGACCAAACCAGAGAACCACCACACTACATTCAAGGGCAGATGCGCAGGTACCAGAGTCCCACTAAAGCAAATCCTGCTCCATAGGGTCAGCCTCTGCACAACAGTTCCTCCACTGTATTCATGGCTGGTCCTCACAACTAATCATCCTGATGGTCAATCCCTCCCACAGTTCTGCAAACAGCAACCAAGGCTCAACTACAATGGGAGGGCACACACAACCCACACAAGGTACACACCTGGAACACCCAGCTCAGGTGACCAGGGAAGATTGCACCACTGGGCCCCACAATATACCTATTACATAAGGCCACTCTATTAAGACCAGGAGACATAGCAGCCCTACCTAATACATAGAAACAAACACAGAAAGGCAACCAAAATAGGGAGACAAAGAAATGTGTTCCAAATGAAAAAAACAAAACAAAGCTCCAAAAAAAGAACTAAACAAAATGGTGATAAACAATTAATCAGATGCAAAGTTTAAAACGCTGGTTATAAGTATGCTTAATCATCTCAGCAAGAACTTCAACAAACAGATAGGAAACATAAAAATAAAGATAGAAAACATAAAAAAGAACCAGTCAGAAATAAAGAATATAACAACTGAAATAAAGAGTGTATTAGATAGAATCAACTGTATGAAGCAGAAAATGAAATCAGCAATTTTGAAGATAAGGTAGCAGAAATCACCCAGTTAGAACAGAAAAAAAAAAAAAAAGAATCCAAAAAAAAGAGTAGTTTAAGGTGCCTTTGGGACAACATCAAGTGTAATAATATTTACATCATAAGGGTACCAGAAGGAGAAGAGAGAGAGCAAGGAATTAGTAAACTATTTGAAGTTATAGTGATGGAAAACTTCCCTTATCTAGTGAAGGAAATAAACATACAGCCCAGAAAGTGCAGAGTCTCAAACAAGATGAACACAAAGAGGCCCACACTATGACACATCATAACTAAAATGCCAAAGCTTAAAGACAAAGAGAAAAATCTTAAAAGCAGCAAGAGAAAAGCAGTTAGTTACCTACAAGGGAGCTCCCATAAGACTGTCAACTGATTTCTCAACAAAAACTTTGCATGCCAGAAGGGACTGGTATGAAATATTCAAAGTGATATAAACAACCAATCTACAACCAAGATTACTCTACCCAGAAAAGCTATCGTTTAGAATTGAAAGATGGATTAAGAGCTTCCCAGGTGAGAAAAAGCTAAAGGAATTCATCAACACCAAACTAATATTACAAGAAATGTTATAGGGATTTCTTTAAAAGGAAAGAAGGAAAAAAAAAGGTAAAAAATAATAATAATAAAATGGTAATAACTATGTTATCTATCAACAATTATTTTAAATGTAAATGGATTAAATGCTCCAATCAAAAAACATAAAGTGGCTAAATGGATAAGAAAACAAGACACTTACATATGCTGCCTACAACAGATTCTCTTCAGATTGAAAGACACATACAAACTGAAAGTAAAAAAATGGAAAAGATATTTCATAAAAACATAAATGGAAAAGAAAAGCTGAGGTGACAACACTTATATCTGACAAAACAGACTTTGAAACAAAGGATATAACAAGAGACTAAAAAGGTCCCAGTTAATTAATGACACTTCTGGGTATTAATCCAAAGAAACCCAAAACACTTCTTTGAAATTGAAGGAACATATACATCCATTTGTTCATTGCAAAATTATTTACAACAGCCAAGATATGGAATCTATCAATAGATGAATGGATAAAGAAGAGGTGGTATACATATACAACAAAATATTACTCAGCCATAAGAAAGAATGACATTTTGCCATGTGCAACAATGTGGATGAACCTAGAGGGTATTGTGCTAAGTGGAGTAAGTAAGAGAGAGAAAGACAAATGTCATATGATTTTACTTACATGTGGAATCTAAAGAACAAAATAAAAGAACAAACAATACAGAAACGAACTCATGGATACAGAGAACATTTTGATAGTTGCTGGATGGGTGTGGGGTTGGGAGAATGTGTGAAAAAGTTGAAGGGATTAAGAAATACAAATTGGTAGTTACAAAATAGTCATAGGGATGTAAGGTACAGCATAGGGAATATAGTCAGTAATGTAGTAATAACTATATATGGTGTCAGATGGGTACTAGATTTATTGGGGTGATCACTTCATGAGTTATATAAATGTCTAATCACTATGTTGTATATCTGAAACTAATATAATAATATTGTTTGCCAACTATAATTGAAAAAGAAAAATTACTTAAAAAAAGAAAAAATAAGCCAAACTAAAAAGAACATAGACTAAATGACTAAATTTATATAAACTTCTGGAAAATTTAAACTAATCTATGACAGAAAGCAGAACAGTATTTGTTGGGGTAGGGGGATGGTGAGCAGTACCAGGAGGAAACTTTTGGAGGTGATGGATATGTTCGTTGTCTTGATTGTGGTGATTCTTTCACTGGTGTATATTTCAAATTTATCAAATTGTACACATTATATGCAGTTTATTATATGTCAATTATATATCAATAAAGCTGTTTTTCAAAAAATAAGTTGTGAATATTTTACTAACAAATGTTAGCAAAATTTTCCTGAATTCAACATGTTTCAAACCTATACAAAATATTATCACATATCCTCAAAACTTCAGTCCAGTTTGGGTGAACTCTACTCAGCTGAGCCTTTGTAATTACGAACAAGGCTTCTGAGTCAGGTTGCCATAGTTCAAATCCTTTCTCCTCACTTTATTAACTTTGCGACTGGGAAAATTATTCTTTTATGTTTCAGTTTCCTTATTTGTAAAATGGAGATAATAATATTGCTTATTTCAAAGAGTTAATGTTAGGGCTATGTGAGCTAATATAAATATAATTAAAAATAATTTAGAAATCAATAAATATTAACAATGACGTTACCTATTAGAGTTGATTCAAGTGCCCATAGTAGCTAAAGTCAAATGGACAGTATTTCTTGCAGAATTTACTGAAATGGGCTTATTTCTTTTTATCGATCTAACCATTATACTGGCATACGAAACCCTACTTTAATAGGTCTGTTCTGCTTTTCAAACCTCATCTCTTGATACGCACAGCCAATACATCTAGGGCAAATGAATCTAGTAGTTTACATAATTCATCAGTTTCTCATTTATCTCATTCCTTTTGCACATGACTTTCCCTTGCCTTAGAATATCTCTTCCACGGAAACAAAATATTATTGAAAAGACCAAGTATATCTAAAATTTTCAACACATGGCACAGTACTTAGCACATTATAAGTTTTCAACAAAAGTTGGGCAAGTTTATCCTGAATTCTAATTTTCATTCTTTTATCAAGTTTTCTGACACTAATATTGAGTGCATTTATTTCTTATCCTGTCCCCTAAGCTTGGTATTAACAGAATATACTATTTTGCTCTTCTGTTAGAATTTTTAAACTATGAAACTAAGATGACAGTTTATAGCTCTCCATCTCAATGTATCCATATTTACTGCTCTTTTTAATCCTCTTTATTTTTAAGTCTTCATTTACAAATATAGATACCCACATAAACCTGTTGATCCAGAGAAGACTAATAAGAATGATATTCTTTTGCTTTTTCCTGTTTCTTTAGTTGCTTTGTATTTTTTTAAGAAAGAGCAAAATGTATAACAATTACATACATCACAGAAAAAAGTGTTGACTTTCAAGTATAATACATTTTATAGTAAAAATAAATTTAGAAATCTCTTAGAATAACAAATGCTTTGATATTATAAGCTACATAGTTCCTATATTTATTTATATCAAGAAATACTAAAAGTACATTGTTCAGTAATTAACATATAGAAACATTCTGAACAGCTTAACTGTATTTTATAGTAATTACCATACAAAACAATTTCTATTTCAAAGTTGTACCAGTTTGTGTGAAATCCCTCTGCCAAATATCAACTTATAATAAAAATTACAATTCTAAACATTTGTCCTCAAGGAGAAATATAATATAGAATTAATATACATCAATAAATAGCATAAGCTGACACAAAAATCAACTCATGGCTTGTGGCACTAAGTATATTAATTATATGGTAGCAAATAACATTAAAGTTCTTATTAGCTGAATAAGAAATTCCTTTTATGCATTTCTTAGCAGGTTAATGTGCAGACCAAAAAAAAATATATAGTGTTGTAAATGCTCTTTAATAGGCTTTGAAAATTTTAATGCATGTTAGCAGTATGAGGTTATTGTTACTTTTACAATCTCCTATCTTAGGAAATGCAAAAGAAGAAAACATCTTGATTTTAAAAGATTGGAAAACTAAAATTGGTAGTTAAAGATACTGAGTCATAAATTAAAGGCAGCAATAAATGCCTTACATTATTACAAATATATTGACGCTCTTATAACCTTATAAAACTCATTGATCGTCTCAATTTATCATTATGAGGACTGGATGGTTATCTGTAATTCCAGAATTCAAAATGTAACCTGATATTTTCTTTAAAAATGAAAGCATCTAAAAAGAATAAACAATTCATGTCATGTGTGACAAATATCTATAATCTATAAGTGGTATTAATAGAATTTGATTCTTAATGAAGTGCATTGAAGATAAACCAATCAAATGAGCAACATCAGCACAAATAATTTGAAGTTGCTAAAATATAATTTAAGCAGGACTATCATCTATAGGCAAAACAGTAAAGTCAGTACATCATGGCGCACTGGAGAGAGAAGTGAATTTGAATGTAGGTTCTGCCATAAACTCTAAGACTGATCTTGTGTAAATTGTTTAATTTCTCTGAGACTTAAGTGTCCTCATTGGTAAAAATATGGCAACACATACTTTACACAGTCGTTAGAAGGTTTAATGAAATAATGTTGTGAGTTAATAGACTGGCATATCCACTAAATAAATATTACTTCTCCTTCATTGTCAAGAAATATGAGATCATTTCCTGGCTAAATCAGTTTTGTTTAGACTACTGTTTTATTAAAGAAGAAGAGAAAGATTGAGTTGCAATGCATATGGCTTCATGTATCTTCAGATTATCAAAGTGCCAGACAATCAAGAGATTTTAAAATGCATATTGGGCTGTTTAAACACATCATTTGCTTTATTTATGAGATTTGCTCTAACATTTATTTTGTTATTTGAGTTTTTGACTCCTGCCTTAAATACCAACTCTTTGTTACTCTTATAAGTAAATAATTTTTAATAGCTACCAGTTAGCCAGGTTCAAGTTCCTTAATCTACCTTTCCACTTTTACTTTCACTACTCATTTTAACTTATCCCAACCTTCAGTAAAATCAGGCCATTCTGTATTTCATAACTATGCCCTGGACTTTCCTCTGCCTAGTATGCTGCTGCTTTCTCCCCAACAGTTGAAATATGACTTCTCCTTTAAAGCTGAAATTTAATATTCTGAAATCTATCCTTTCCTCCTGACTACAAGTAATCTTATTTTCTCTAAGTATTTTTTTTCTGGAGGGGGATCTTTTTCTTCCTTTCTATATTTATTATTTTCTTCATTAGCTCTGCATACCATTTGGAGATCATTATGGTAGATACCCTGAAAGATGAATAAAACACCATAGTTGTCCTCAAGAAATTTTCAGTTTAGAAAAATACAGAAGGCAAGTACATAAATAAAAAACTAAAATCTGGTTGGAATGCAGAGGACAGAATAATAGAAATATAGGCCTTACATACTCAAAGATTAAAGAATGGAATTTAGGACAACCTGTCAAGTAGGTGAAGTTAGGTGAGAAAGGCCAGAATCATCACCTTTTAAAAAGATATTTGCCAAATTTTAGGATAATGGATAAAAATTACATTTTGGTAATTCAAATAGAAGTGATACATACACACATGCTAGATGACTGATCCTAACAGTTTAAAACTCAATGATATTCTAGCAGGCTGACTAAGTGAGACTAGTAGCACTTAGATGTATTCATTTCACTGGGAGTTCTGGTCAGAATAATTCTTGTGACAGTTTCACAATTTCTGAATAACTATAGAAAATGCCTTTAGACATTTAGTTGTGTGTTTTTTTTTTATTGCATACAATAATATGTAAATACTTAGTAGAGAATTGTATTTCCTCTGATTGCCGTATCTCCTCTATTCATTGAACAAATCTAACTTTGGACAAAGCACTTTACCAGCCACTGAAAATACAATGATGGAGATATAGTCCTGTCTTCAAAGAGCTCAAGTAAATCGACCCTCAAACTAATTATAATATAACATGATGAGTTTTTAGCAATATTGTATTTAAAGTTCTATATGCATATGTGGTAGAGTGACTACGGATGGGCAGAGAAGTTTTCACAAAGGCACCGACATTTGGACTGGACTTTAATCAATAATGGAAGCAGAGCTATAGTTAATCAAAAATAGGTATTAATGCAAGATGCTTTATGTTTGGCTTTGTGATTTGTTATTAGTTGCATTTGAACATGGTTATGCCTCTTGTCTGAGAAATCCTTTTCAAATCAAATCATAAAGCGACAGAGTGAAGCCCTGATTTTAGTCATAATCTGGAAGCAGTTTGATTTTGTCGAACTTTTCTCTGATATATGTCAAGAATAAATGACATTCTGATAAAAGTCCTTTTAATTTCACTTCCAAAAATGTCTTCCTATTCTATTTACTCTTCTTCACTCTTTTGTCATGGCATTCACCTTCTCTTGGCCAATTTGTAGCAACTGGTTTCCCTGCCCTCGGTATTCAGTCTTATAATGCTATTATAATAGATACTTAAAGAAACATAGTCTCCAAATGGCAATTTCTTTCCTCAAATTATTTTTAGTGTTTAAGAGGATCTAATAACTTGGTTCACAGCACTTCTTATTGATATTTTCTGTCCTACTCTATAATACACCAAAACTCCTAGGAAAAACTTACTCTCTTACCCTATATAAATCTCTCTCTTATTCCTGCCATCATGTTCACCAACTTCTACCTTCCATCAACTCTTTCCTCAGTGCTGGATAAAGTGCTACAGCATGTGCTCCTGATATGTTATGTCCCCTCACCTCCAGATTCCACATGAAGCACACAGGGGAGTACAATTTTCCTCTTTTGACAACTTTTCTTTGAAAGAGTGTTACAATGACTGTTATCTTTTTCCTCAAGCAACAGAGGTGAGGGGAGAAACTAAGTGAGCAAAGTGAGGGGAAAAATACAAAAATCTCCATCATATCCCATTCCATTTTAATGTGTCGCTTTCTCTTCAATTAGGAAGAGAAAGAGACACATAGCCACAGAATATGCAAATAACTGATGTCTCTTGACATTTAACAGAGGAACAGCAAATTTTTGTGATTTGAGCACATTATTATTAGTAGTTAATCTCTTCTCTTTTTAAGACCAGAATCTGTTTCACAGCTGGTGGATGCTCTTCACTTCTCTAACAGAAGTAAACAGGTCACACCAACATTCAGGGACCCAGATATGTCCTATGTACCCTGGGCTAACCCAAGGGACCCTAACTCTGTAGTTTAGGGACTGAGTTCCATTCCTTACTCTGGAATGGCTCCAGGGGGTCTCCAATCATCCCAAGAAGCCTCTTATTACCCCAGTAGACCACAGGGTCTTTAGAGGGGTGGGGCAGGACAGTGCTATTTCTGGCTTCTGGGCACATGAGGATAGATCTGCCTTGATTGCTTTGTTCTGAGGCTCCAAACTTGATTCACCTGGTTCTTGCTCAGATATAATATTAAGCCTGAAGATTTTTGTCAGGCTCTCCTATTTAGTGCTTTTTTTTGGTTTCTGAGCTTCTCTTTCCTGGTACACCCAAGTGGTGGTTATATTCTGACCAGCACTCAGAATATGTGTGGTGTGATTCTTCTAGTAACTGGTAGTCCATGCAAGCATCTCCAATACCTGCTTTATCTTCAACTATAGTAGCAGCCAGATCAGCAGAGTGGCCCTCTCAGCTGGTGGAGTGGAGCTTAAAAGTAGACCCAGAGAATCTACTAGTAGTCTTGTTTTTCTTTGCAGAAAGAACTTTAATTTTTTTATGACTTGAGTGGTCTCATAATGCCACCTAAGCATTTCTCCAACTGAACAAGAATTTCAAAACCAATCCTGCATTCTCTAAAAAATTGCAGTTTCAGTCTCAATGTGACCACAACATTGTCCCAAGTGGTTTTCCAAGAAAAATGATGTTTGTCCTAGATTCATTTTTGCTCCTTTATATTTTAACAGCAGATGTCAGTCTACCATGATTTACTGGCTTTCTCTAATGGACTCTTTGGAGAAGTGATTTTAACCCAAGAAGTTAATAAATCTTGTAATACCTCTAGAGTAGTAATCACAAACAGGAAGTTCAATATTTACAAATTCTCATTTCCTCCCTTTAAGGTAGGGAGGAAATTGAAGTTCTGGATTTAGTTTTCAGCAAATTTTACTAAAAATATCTTTACTTTCACAATACTGTGCACTTCTGATTCTCCTACCCTAACCAAACTCTGCTCCCATGCCATCCTGTTTCACCATCTTAGTCTCTCAGTCCCTTGCATTTTCCATACCTTGATCAAGCTCACATGACATTTTTCTCATATATCTTGTTTTCCCAGTATTCACAGTCTCTTTGGGAGTAAAACAGTTTTGTTCCATTTGCCTCATAATAATCGGACGGAAATCTCATAAACATCATGCTAAGTGAAAGAAGCCAGATGCAAAAGACTACATGTTGTATGATTCCATTTACATAAAACATTCAGAAAAGGCAAATTTACAGAGACAGAAAGCAGATTAGTGGTTGCCAGGGGCTAGAGTGGGAACTGAGACTGAAATGAGGCTTGATTATGAATGAGCGCTAGGGAGGTTTAGTGGGGTTGATAGAAACATTTAAAACTATACTATAGTGATGATTATAATACTGTATAAATTTGCCCAAAAAATATTGAATTATACACTTAGCATGGGTGAATTTTATGTTATGTAATATATATCTTAATACAGCTGTTAAAAAAAAATCTACTGAGTGGCTTTTGTTTCCTTAGAGGGGAAGGTGCCTGTGAGTCCTTACTTAATAAAATTTATGCTATCACTCACAAATCTAACATCATTGCTCTGCTCAAAATGCTTTCATTAAAACCTCATCATTGCCCACAAAACAAAGTTCTTCCATGGACAAGCCCCTTCATAATATCTTCTCTATCTACCTCATGTTAACTGCTTTCTCACGTCTACTCTTTTGCACATATATTCCCTGTGACATTTCCTCTTTAAGCAACACTCATTCTCCTTCTGCCCACTTGTTCCATTCCAATTTATTGTTCAAAAGACTCCTCAGGCTTTACTTCCTTGCAAATTTTTGCTTGGACTTTGCCAATAGGATTAAGTACTGTCCTGTACTATTTATGTTTATTTATCACATTTCCATAATTTCATGTAACATGCAGTATTGCATGCAATACTTTCCTTGTCTATATTCCTATCAGACTGTAATCTGTCTAACAGCAGGGGCTCTGTTGTAGTTGGTGTCTTTAATGTTAAACATAATGCTTGACAAACTGTAGGCCCTAAACAAATGTTTGCTGAACTGGACTGAATTAAAGGTTTGTATTCTCTCCAAAATTTGCCCAAGCAGAAGAGGTGACTAAGAGTTTGGGTTTCAAATGTTATAACCATATGTATCATCCAGCTGAGGTCAAAGCAAGTTGGGCTTGTTGGGAAGACAGGGGCTATTACTCATTTGATCAAACATTTGTACTTCCATATTCTCAGGCTATTCTAAACCCCTTCTGTTCCGAAACTGTTATTTTTACTGTACTGACATCCAGTATTTTGCCTTACTAATATTGTTTGCTTTTTATGCCAATAAATAAATATAAACCATTAGATCTTATGCAATTTATATTGATTGCTAGTGTCAGAAGCAAACAATATAAAGTAAAATACTACCTGAGTTCTTTAACTTTTGTTTTTGACTAAAAATTGATAGAATAATCATATTTTTGGTGACAAAATTTAGGTCTGCCGGTTTTGCTTCAGGAAAAATCGAATTGATTCAAAAGAAAATAAAAAATGGCTGCAACTTTGAGGTAAAATTTTATATAAACCAAAAAAAAAAAATAGGGATAGGGAGAATGTATCAAATTCTTAAGCTTGCAGGAACCTGTAACTTCTGAGAAATATAGAGACTATATGTCCTATTTTTCTGAGGTACTCCTAAGAGCCATAAAAACTGACTTCTCTTTGTGAGATGTCAGTAATATGTTAAAAGGGCAATTCAGTATGCTGCACACATGGTGGCCCAGGTTCCTGGGAGTGACACTCATCTGATGAGGGAGGATAGAGCCCTGTTGTACTTGGCATCCTGGAGAATGGGTAAGCATATATGATGTTGCCTTCTTCTTAAGAGTTTTTTGTTTTGTTTTGTTTTTAGTGTTGTTTATTATTAATTATATTTAGTCAAACTCTGGCTTAATATAAATATCCCTTTATTCATAAATATATAATCAATAGTATATTTTTCTAAAATCTCAATAGGAAATTATTATTATTTAAATAACCACCAGTGCATAGAAACATATTTTTTCCTTTTACAATTTTATCTAGTTTTAAAAAATATATCTAGAGGTTATAAATGTGTCACTTTAAAAAATGAACACATATCATATTTTTGTTAAATTGGTATGTGTTACTCCTATTAGTATAAACATTAGAGTTAGAATGACATAAACATTGTGAATTAATTTCCAATCTTTTACACTCAGAAAACTTACAGTGACATATAGCATTAATGATAGGCAAGAGTGAATAAAGTTTACATTTAATGGTATTTAGTTTAATTTTTTACTTTTGTAATTACTTCTACTGATTCAGTTTTAAACCACTCCATCTTTGATAACAGTTATTCAAATTACTTGTCAATTCTTCTGGCATTAAGAAAAGTTTCCTTTATTTTACAAGCTTTCAATTGTAATACCTTATCATAAGACCAGAAATGCAACATGACTAACTGCAGTAAGGTTATGCCAACAAAATAATTATCCAACAGAATTACTGCATATTGCTGCAAATTTCACTTGCAGCTCTATAGGACTATCAAATTTTAACAATGTAAAGTCATTTCTTACTTGGAACATGATAAAGGCAAAACAGCAGTATGTCTTTAATCTTCAAAACTACTTTCATGCAGACTTTTAAATAATCTCTAAAATGGTATTTGCAGGACATGGTGAGAATATATTATAAAACTACACTAAAATAGCACAATTTATTTTAAAGCAGAGTCAGAAATTTACTTTTGTGTTCTTAGAATGTCAATATGCCTTGAAATATACAGTTTCTAGAGATATATGCAATATATGTGAAAATGACAGAAGTTAGTTAATGTATGGCACACACAACTAAAAATGTGTTGTACAAACTCAAGTAGATTCATAAATTTTACATACGAATCTTCATTAGTATTTATGAAACATCAGCATTTACACAGTTTTAACTAAAAAAACCCAACATCAATCAATCAATCAGTCAATAAATAAATAAAATTTAAAAAAATCCGCTTTCAAATGCATATTTGCTTTATACAGAGGGCTATACATTTCAGAACATAATCTCTTTATTTTATATGTGTGACAATTAAAATGCATGAAAACCAAACAGAAATATTCAGAGAAGTACATTTTTACCCCATAGTGTAGATTTTGAAAAAATAAATTTTTAAGTTCTTAAATAATAAAATAAAATAGAAACAAGCCAGAAAAAAAGAAGAAAAAACTATTAAGCTCAATATATCCTGCTTATACCTGGTTTATAAAAAGAACCTTCAAATTATATGTAATCAAAAAGTAGTTCCAATAGAAGTAGTATAAACTCTTTGTATCTTGCATTGTTCCAAAAAGGAGTTAAGATGGTGTGAATGATGAATATGCTGTACTATACCACGATGAAGATGTCTGTTTGTTGGATTTCAAATGCTTCAAAATATCAATATGAAAGATATCTTACTGTTAAAAGTAAATGTACCCATCATATTTATTGTTATTTATTTTGAAAAATCATTATTAAGAAAACCCATTTTACATGCAGATTGAAATACTCTAAGGTCATTAAACTGTACAGTAAAACCAATGTGGTTAATTAACAAATATATTTTATAGTTACAAAATAACTTTCACATTAAATTACATAAAATGACAGGATACATAAAACCAATCACTGGCCTTTCATATTTCAACTTGGGACTGTCTGGGAATAATCCTTTACTTTGCAAAATAAGTTCACAATAAAATATCATTAGTAATAGACAGAAATCTGGGCAACTGTATTCAGTCTCTGAAGACTATAACTGACTAGCGAAATTCTTTTATTTACTGTATTAGAGTAACTTCTAACATGATGGATTATTTTGATCTATTTTTAAAATATTTATACAAAAATTATATGTGACAGCAGCTTTATATAATAGTGAAATAAATTTGAGGAAAATACGAGTAGTAATGTTTTTCTGAGACTGATAAAATTTCATATTCATGAAAATTAAGGCAACCGAACACACTTGGAATAAAGTCAGGTTTCTCTATATTTAGAAACGTAGTTGTTAACTTTTAACTTAGACCAAACATTTTGCATAACATTAGGCAGTAAGAAGGCAGCCCCCATCAGCAGGTAGCGCACGAAAAATGTTTGGTTTCATAATAGAGTGTGGGAGAACTACCTCTACAAAGTCTATTCGTGCTGATGCTCCTGATGCTGCCATTTCTGGTGCCAGAAAAGCTGCTGTCTCCACATCCTCTGTTGTAGTTGTCACTGTATAGTCTCAGGCGATTGGGCAAGGGGCACACTCAGGATCTTCAGATGCTATGATGAGAAAAATCAATTTCAATGCCCAAAAGATGGAACTCCTAATGCAGAAGGTGACTAAAATAATTACCAACTGGTCTACAGTACTGGGAGGTGGAATATTTGTTTGTTTCAATGTAATTTCATAAAAACAGGTTTTAAATAAGATTTTTATAAAAAGATACAGCTCTAGAATTTGAAAAATATTAGATAAGATAGAAACAGAAAGTTAAACTGAGTGAAATTGGACTAGATGACTAAAAATATGCATATTTCCAGAGAGGAGAAAGTAAAACATTCTTATAAAGGTCATTGAGTGAATGATCAACCCTTCTCATGAAACTAGCTTGCTTAAACTTTCATTTCCAAGGTTATTTATGCTCATCTAAATTAACTCTCTATTAAAAAAGCATTATCAATGCATATCGTTTAAGGAAAAAATATGAATATATTCATTGGTATTTTACTCTGAGTTTTAGAGTCCCTTTTTCTCTCTGAATATGACAAAATTTGGTTTGTGAATGTCCTCTCTATATAAAATTTTCTTCTCTAATATATTAGCTCCCATCACATGTAGAATAATTCAGCTTAATCTGTAAAGTGTTTGAAAAAAAAGCTCTTGTATATAAAAACATCACTGAAAGAAAATCAGTGACAGGTAAGTAGACATACTCTAGAAGAATACACTTTATTATATTAAAACAATTTTGATTGAAAATAATCATTCTTTCCATTTATTTATTAAAATTTAAATAGCAACTTTTGACCAGCATCTTCATGTTTTAATAAAATGTTCATTTGTAACTTGAAACATTTTTTTTTTTAAAAATCACTGACTTGAATGCAAAATGATAAATGTATATATTAGAACAAAATTATCTACAAAATATTTACCATCTCTGGAAACACAACAGTAGCTCAAATTAATATACCATGGCTATTTTGAATTAAATTAGTTAACTAACCATCTTTTTTACTTAAAACATTGGTATTTTTATGAGTCACTTATACAGATTGTGCACCTAAATTCATTATATTTGATATACTGTAAAGTGACAACTGATCACAAATTATAATGACAGATTCTTATTGAACATAATTTTTTAGCAGAAGCCATCATGAATCAATTAATCATGCCATTACTCTACTTTAATTTTGCCCTCCATTTTTTTCCAGAAAAGCCACAAATCACAGTTCAATTAATGACTTATACATATTTTATTTATAATTCTGACATACTACATTTTATTCAAATTAATTAAATGCTACAATTTTACTAACATAATGTTTTAAAATTGGATATACTTAAATAGCAAAACAGCGAATTATGGTTTCTCAGTTAAAAGCAATTATGATTATACATGATATTAAATGATGATTGAATACCTTATCTGCATTAGAAATTTCTCTTTGCTCCATCTAATGAGAATTTCATATTTTTAATTAAAAATGAAAATATAATTTTACATTACAATGTTTTTGCATATGACTGAAATTAGTATACATTAATCTTACAGTATTTTCACAGTAGAAGGCAAGAAATAGAGTCCTCAAATCTATGATTATTAATTACATTAGATGAACTTGGTAAATGCTCTAAAAGTTGAACAATTCAGTGCTTACAATAATAGGTAGATTAGGAATGCACATAGACTGAACAAAATTTATTTATCTGCATTTTTAATTGAAATAGGCAATACATATACAAATTCTTTGTGAGGATATTTTGCCTCATAGATTTTGCTAGAATTTTAGTTTTATTCATATATATTTGTGTGTATTATTAGTCATTTAAAAGAGGTGTTTATTTACAAATCAGTATAGCTATTTTACATTATTATCATAACTTTCCCAATGTATGTTTATTACATTCACATTCCTATTTTGATGATACAAGAAAAATAACAGTAAAATATTACAAAGAATATTATATTTTATTTTATATATCCTACCGTATTGTATAAATTAGAAATAGGTAATGCTATGTAGCTCAAGTCTAGGCTCAAGTTGAATATAATTATGTATTTTGTGTGTTTTTCCTGGAAAATTTGAAATATACAACTGAATAGCTGGCCAACTCAAAACAATTAAATCTTAGTGTTTTGTTTCAAATCTCTCTGCCTAAACAATGACATTATCATAGGGCATGCAGATTATTCAAGAAAAGATTTGTCTAACAGAATAGTAATAAAGCACTCGGTATTCTCATCACACTATTGAACCAGCGAAAATTCAACACCACCTAAAAGCTGAAAGAATTACAGTATACAATTTGGCTTTGAAGATAGAGCCCAAATAAAAATCATTTTCTTTGTACACCAGTGTGATCAACAGATAAATCTTTATAATGACAAATAACATTTTATTCTTTAAATACATTGTATAAAGTTTCCCAATCTATCTGTCATTTTCAGTACGAGATTATTAAAACTCAGTGAATTAAGAATGTGCTCTATTATAAAATGCAGTCATCTGACAGAAGTCTTTGGCTGACCAGTAAGAAAAATTTAACCACCTATGTTATTTTGTATATAAAAGGTTGAACTACATAAATGCAACTGTGTTCAAGCTAAATCAACTTTGAATTTCCTTTTCTCTAAAATATATTTTATAACATTTCAAAATTTTTTGTTGACATGCTTTTTCAAAGGAGCTTAATAAATAAGTTGAAGAGTGTTTTATCTATGGCCTCCAAGTCACTACAGAAGTTGTATTAAGAGATGTAAAAAGGAGGGTGTGACAGATTCCTTTTGGAGAATACAAAAAATAATTCTCAGAGATAATCTGTGATCTGAGTCTTTGTTTTACAAGAAGATATCGCCATACAGTAAAAAGAAGAGACTTCTGAGCATAGGAAATTGCATGTATAAATTTATTAAAATTTTAAAGCAAATAACTTATTGGGAACAGTGAGATATTTTTTCATTAGGGAGCTTAATATAGAGGGGTTGTTGGAAAAAAAAGCAATTTGTCATGTCTCCTTACACATTTATTTCTATACTTTGCTCTTTTTGTTCAACTTTAAAAGAAAGTGTTTCTTCACCAACTCAGGTCAAATTCATACTTGTGCACTTGATCCCAGGACTCATCAATCTTTTCTACGAAAGATCTAGCTTCTTAAGTTTTCTTTCTTCTTCAGTGTTATCCTCTTTACTGGTTCCTTACTCTTGGGCTGTGTACAATCTACACCTCTGCTACTTCCTCTTCTAACCCCCCCAAAATATGTATATCTTATACTTAGCTCAAGTTAACATTTCTTGTTCATTGAATTAAAATTTATTGAGCATCTACTGTGTGCCAGGCAATGTACCAAAAATGAGGAGCAAGATGATTTGGTTTCTGTCCTTCTTTTTTCTTTTCTGAATACAGCAGTCTATCTTACTTCCTCACTAAACATTCACTCATCAACTGATTGTCCTCTGGATTTCTAGCTCCTCCAATTTGATGAAACTGCTTTGCTCTTTGGGAGTTAGTATTACTAGTGGTTTAATCATGCCAGTTTTGGTGACAGAGAAATCTAGAACTGACTCCCCACATCTACTGCTGTCTGCTGACCTTAAATTAGTTATTTGACTTTCCTGAGCCATTATTTTCTCAATCTGTAAAACAATCTATGGACTGAAGCTCAAAATAAAGTGTATTGCATGCTTTACAGTGTTTTACCCAGAATCTTGTGTATAAAAATTTAAGGAATTGTTGTTAAGTATCAATGTCCAAAATTAGAATTCCAAATCCAGCCAACATTTCTAAGTCTTTATGTTTACAGTCTCTTTGTTCTCTTTGACTATTGATTATTCCCTTCATCAAAGCTCTCTACTTCCTTAGATCCTATGACAAGACACTCTTCAGCTTCATCTTGCAGCTTAACATTTTCATAAGCTTGTTCTCTGCCTGTTCTGTAATTGCTGGCTTTTTGTTCTTGATTCATTGCTCTGTTCACTCAATACACAAGGATCTGCTCCCATAGTTTCAAATGTATACTAATTAATTATGCCCAAATCTAGACTTTCAGCCCAGATTTCTATATCTAACTGTATTTTAGGTATAGAATTAGATCTCCCTAAACTGAATTTGTTGTTTCCCATCTAAACTAGCTCCTCTCTCTGGATTTTTTTATATTCATTTTAAATTCATTGATTTATATTCACAGTTCAACAGAACATGGCAAATTTGTTTTTTTGGCCTAGATTATTAAAATAGACTGTCTATCTACCTCTTCTCCCTCAAATCCATATTCTACATGGTTACCAAAAGAAATTTAACCACATCACTCTCTTATGGGCTGAATTTATATCTCCTCCCCTCCTCTCTAAATTTATATGTGGAATTCTCAATCCTAAGTACTTCAGAATGTAACTATATTTGGAAATACAGTCTTTAAAGAGATAATTAAGTTAAAATGAGGTCATTAGAGTGAACCTTAATCCAATATAGCTGGTGTTTTCAGAAGAAGAGGCGATTGGGACAGATTCACAGAGGAAAGATCATGTGAAGACACAGGGAGAAGACAGTTATCTATGAGTCAAGGGAAGAGACCTCAGAGAAAACCAGCTCTGGTGAAACTTTGATCTTGGACTGCTAGCTTCCAGAGTTGTGAGAAAATAAAATTCTTTTGTTTAAGCTAACTATCTGATACTTTGTTATGGTAGCCCTGGCCAATGAACATAGTACCCTGCATATATTTGCTCAGAGTATATGGGACAGAGTCTTAACATAACAAGTGGTCAACAACTGGCTACCACACTTTCCCATCTAGCTTCCTTTCTGACCACTCTCTGCCATCATGCTATGCTTCAGCAACCTTCGACAGCTTACAATTCCCTGTGGACACTATATCCCTCACCTTTGTATTTCTGCTACTACTGTCCCCTTCTTCTGTTTTCCATTCAGTCCTTTTGATTCAGCTTAATCGTTATCTTTCTAGGAAGACATCCTTTTACACTTAATTTATTTTTAAGTAATGCACAAATAAAAGCTGTAATATATAGATATACGAAAGGGGGGGGAATCATCATAGACTTTTAACCCTAATATGATCATTGTAACTCTTTAATGCTTTTTCTTTTAGCTTTATAAGATTGATTTTTACATAATAAGATTTTACTGTAAAAACAATTTTGTTTTTGTTTATTTGATGTGATATTCTCTGAGCACTTTTCACCACTAAATACATAATCTTAATGACTTCATAATATATTTCACCATGTTCGCTGACCTCAATTAATTTAATCATTCTTCTATAACTAAGAAATTCAGAAGCTCTCGTTAATTGTCCCAAGCTTAATTGTATGTGTTTTATGATTTCCAAACTTCTAATTCTTGACTTCTCTTCCCATCTTTGAATGTGAATAGCAGTTGGACCTACCTACCAGAGCATTTCACAGAAATTTAATTGGTCTAAAACAAAACTTGATATTTCTACCTAGTAGCTGTCTCATCCCTCCTTTACCTCCCAAACCTTCTTCTGTATCTATTTATAGCACAGTAATTTGCCAAATTTTCCAAATTAGCAACTAATGAGTCACCTTGAATTTTTTTTTCTTCAACTTTTCCTAATTCAAATTCAATCATCTACCAAAGTGTTTTGGCTCTATCTCCTGCATATACTTTCTGTCTTTCCTTTCAATTCCATGGTCATTATTTTAAACCGATTCATATGATCTCTGTACTATTAAAATGCTGTCTAAATCCATCCCTCCAGACTGCTCAATTCCATCTTCCTCAAAGTTGCTTCTTAACTTTTACCACAACTTTAAAGATGCAAATCTGAACATGTCACTCCGTAGCTTAATGTTATTCTGTGGATCATCAGATTCTTCAAAACCATGTTCCAACCTTTTCTCATGGCTTTGGAATATGTGTTTTATATATATTATTTCATTCAATCTTTTTCACAACCCTCTGAGGGAATTGGCCTGACATTTCCATTTTATATCAGTGCTTCTTGAGAAACTGTACTGTGACTATTTACTTATGTGTCTGTGTGCCTGCCTGCATATCCAGACTGGAAACTTGGAAGAGCAAACTATTAAGCTAAAAATTGTTAAAGAGCATAACTATCTATGTTGGCAAAATCTTCACTGTAAATTCAAGGTAGGCAGAATATTAAAAGAAAAGAGGAAGTTAAAAAATAAGTAACTTATAATAAAATCATAACAAACTGAAATACATTTTTTTACATTTCTGAATTCCTTTGGCATGGAAATGTGTGATAATTTTGTAAAGTTCTTACTAGTTTATTTATACCAGTATCTCAAAGAGCCTGAAAAACACTCCTATTGTGAGTTTAAATATATATTAACTTTTGAAAGTTTAGTCGATTCTCAAATGTTGGAAAACAATAAACATATTGTTAAAAACATTATCATTCTAAGAACAGTCCATTAAATCACAAGCAGTAATCAATAGAGGTACACATTTATTATTTCAAACATAAAAACTTAATGGAGACTTGATGGAAAGCAACAATTACCAAAGGAGTATTAATGCAGAATTGATATTGAGTGTTAACGAATTAATTTTGAAGGTAATTGAAAAGAAATTTTGCTTTGAATAACACCACTATAAGAAATGGTTATTGTGATTTTTCATTATAATTTTTAAGACTGTTCTGATGTATTCTTTATATAGAACACCTGGTAATATAAATGTTTTTAAGGTAGGATTATAGTAAGAAATTTTATGAATAGAAAAAGATAACCCTTGGAATCAAAAGGTCCATGTCTGAAAAGTCTGGATGCCATTAGACCTAACCTCTAAAAGTTATTTAGATTTTATGTTGGGAGAATGAAAGGACATACCTTTCTATCACCTAGCATGCTGCTATGTGTCACTCATTGCTGGTTTTCCACATTCTCTCCAGTTTTATGTTCCATTTACAGACTCTACAGAAATAGTAAAAGATCTAAAGAAAAAGCATCCTGTTGAACTTATCGTGAGTTTTATCCTTTGCTTTTTGAGAATTTGCCATCTTGACAACTGTAAATTTACTCACAAATAAAAGTTAGATGAGGTACATTTAGCTACAGTTATTCCTTTCGAAACATTCTATCTACCACTAAATGTTTTGTTTTGTTTTGTTTTTTTCATTTGGCATTAGCATTTAGGAGCTATGTCTTCACTCATTACTACTGGTGGATCTGAAGTTATTTCAGTCAAAAGCTGATTTTCAGGTCACTTTTAAAGTGACTTGTACTTTGTTCGATAGCTCTCTCTCTCTGTCTTCTTTTATATAAAGAAACTGCCTCCAGTAGCTCACTTATTCTGATGCCTTTAAAACCTTAATTCCTTGGCTATCAGAATCTGGTGGCTATTAGTATTGACTTCTAAAAGTTTACTATGGCTTAACTCCAACACCTTAGTTTTTCCTTCTGATAATTAGTCTTCAGTCAGTCTAGTGCCTACAACACAACAGGTTTTTAACAAATATTTGCTGAATATTGGACAGATATTTTGCAGATGGTCAACTGATACCTCTTCTAGGACAACAGCTCGTACTTGCATTGGTGCTTACATTAGACTTTTCAGCCCAGGGAAGTTATTTTATCTAGTTTTTTGGGGATAAGGTGGGAGTCATTCCACTCTGCTAGGATGTTCTCAGGTAGACTAGCTAGAATCACCTCATTTTTATACTTTTGGTCTATACTTTTCTGTCCCTACTGGCTAACTGCAGCAAGCAACTTTCTGGATCCAGAAACTTTCTCGAGAACCAACTTATCGTTGTGTCCTAGTGCTCCTCTTCTCTAGAAAAAAACAAAACAAAACACAAAACAGTCAACTTCCCTTGGACAGAAATGGTTTCCATATACTCATTAGTAAGTCTTAGTCTGCACTATATTTCATTTACATATTCAATATCCCTAACACGTGATGCGGTTTTGCTTCCATGTTTCTGTGTGTCTAGTGACAAAAAGATTGCAACCAAAGCTTTTCTTCTTTGGTTATAAAGTTCCTCACTAAAGACTAGAGGATGTTAACACCTTTTGTTTTAAGCAGTGTTTCTGCAGTGGTATAAATCTTTCATCAGTCTGTTGATGTAATTGCTGTGTTGCCTTATCTTCTCACATTTCAACACAGGGCTATGAATAGCTGATATTCTTTTCTTAACATCAACAAACACAGAATAAATTTAATGAGTAAATTACTGAGTGCTACCTGCAAGAGTGTTTGGGAGGTCTAAAATGAGCTTCATTAGCCTTCTGTTCTGGCCAATATGTTTTTATACACATTCTTAACTGTATATGTTTGAAACTGCATTAAATGTCATCCTAGACTTTTTAAAAAAAATTTTGTCAAACTCATCTATCCATTCATCCATCCAACCATCCTTCCATTTATTCTATAAACTTGTTATTGCTCTAGGTAATGGAGATAGAAAAATGAAAGACATTCTGCCCTAAAGGAAATCATATGCCTGCAAGGGAAATAAGCAAGTAAACACAAAATTACAGCATACTGGGATTTTTTTTCCTTTTGCTAAGAGAGTACAGAAAATGGATGGCTGAGACAGTCTGAGTGGGTTCAGAAAAGAATTTCTTGAGGAGCTTATCTCCATGGAGTTTTAAAGGATATGTAAATGAGGTGATCAAAAGTGGGGAAAGATGTACGAGGCACAAGAACAACATATACAAATAATAACATACACTATTATAATAGCATAATTCAGGGTAACTGGAGCACAGAGTGTGAGGAGGGAGAAGTGGTGGGGAGTGGAAAAGAGATAGTTGAGAGACAGGTCCTGAAGAGCCATTATCTTAAGGGATGTAGATATTTTTTTATTGAAGGTCATTGAACTTATTGAGGATTTTAAGATAGAAAAATGACTTAATTTGCACTTTAATTTTGGAAAAATGGAGTAGAGTGTGGCAAGAATGAAGGCAGGGAAATAGGGAATTTTAATAGCTGAAGTATGAAGTAATGATTATCTGAACTGAAACAATGGTAGCAGAGATTAAGAGAGGGAAAACAGATTTGAAAGTAATTGCTCATAGTTGTAATTTTGCATTTAGTTATGTGATTATTTGATGGCTGTCTCCTTTATTAAATATAAGCTACAAAGACAGAGTTTATTTGGGCCCATTTTGTATCTCTCATGCATAGCACAGTACCTGACATACAAGTGCTTAATAAGCATTTGTTGAATGAATTCTACAATAAATGAATTAAAAAAATGCATTCATATTAAATACATACTATGAACTGGACAGTATGCTAGGCAGTGAGGATACAGTGATGGACAAGCTAGGCAAGATTCCTATTGTGGAGAAATTTTAAAAAGGGGAGAGACAAGTAATAGAATTTGTGATAATCAGTATTCCAAAGGAATTAAAATAAGGTTTTTGGGTAGTGCTGAAGTGGGAGTGGCTAGGTCACCAACGACTTTTAGGACAAGTGACATCTGACTTAAAATTTGGATAATAAAATAGGAGCCAGTCATGAACAGATCTGGGAGCAGAAAGTTCCACACAGAAGGGAATGAATAAGCGAATTAGACAGATTTGACAGGATTTGTTGACTGATTGGATGTGGGAGTAAGAAATAGACCTAGGATGATTCATAGTACCTAGAAAATGTATTTTCTGTTATTTCTAAATGAGCTCAGAGATACAGGAAAAAGTGCAGAAAATAACATAAACTAAGTTTAGCACTGGAACTGTTGACTTTAAGGAACCTGTGATGCACTGAAATACATAGATGGTAATCCACCTCTGAGATACTTTCTTTCTAAGAACAGAAAGGATATAGACTGCACCTTTAAAGGACTGTTACCATAGAGTCTCCAGGTGAAATGTCTTAACTGACAATATCTTCAGTTTACTATATTTGCTGAAAATCTTCTCAATACCTCCTGTTATTCAGGGCCAGTAGACTCCATTTTGTTTCATACTTTTCTGTTAATGTGGTCCTCCAAACGTATGATGGCTATTAATTATTGGTAAGCTTTAGACAAGATTAATTATCTCCATGCAGAAATCTAGAAATCTGGACTCTTCTATCGCATTCTTCACTACCATGCCTCACTAGTGTTTTACTTTCCACTTTCCTGTAAAAATAGTTTCACTTCTGTTGAAAGAGGCCCAATTCTTTCGGGATCTCATCTACTACTTCTGCCCAGCAAAATAATCTATATGTCATATATCAGAACCTATCATCAATTTTCTATACTCAACCTAGATTTGGGGGTCTGGTTCAGATCTGGGAGGTATACTGCAAATATATTTTAATACTATTTTGGGCTAAAACTGGTTTCATTTACACCATAGAAGAGAAGAAAGAACATTCGACTTCTTTCCTGAGGATATTTTTGTGGTTAATTTTGGAAGGTATTCTACTAACTAATGACCTTCCAAGGTAGAAAGTGTCCTTTATGTACATACATGCCAGAGACTGCCCTGTTATGTAAATGCAAAGCTACTACAACTTCACAATGAAATATTATCTCAATAAAAAAGCTCAAGTACAAGGAATTCAACCTGATAAACTTGTGCTATCTGTCAAGATAACTTTTAAAAAAGTGCCAGAAAGTTAGACTTTAGAGACCGATTTCATGAAGTGTGGGTTGGACCTGGTAGACACTTTTCATTGAACTGCAAGAATACCTGTGATTTCTAGCTCCACAATGCACAGAGACAAAGTTTCTCTGATCTAGAATTAATTCTCCATTAGTTTCTTATATCAATGCTACTTACATCAGCAGCTGGATCCTGCTTGCTTTTTCAGTTCAATGGTACCAGTTTAACACTTCAGTCCCTTGAACTTGATTTTCTATCTCCTTAGATGTACTTAGCCTTTATCAAACCTGTTTGCTAGAGCTCCTCCTTTTTAATCTGATTTCTACTCTTAGCTCTCTGTGAAATTGATTGGCTAAATTGTTTGTCATGTCTAGCAGGATTCATCATGTAGATCAAATGTTACATTTTAGGAGTCAAAGTCCATTAAAGAGTATTTGCAATTCTCAAGTCCCACTGCTAGATTTCTACTGACACTATTATTTTTTCTAAAGCAATGTGTTGACTCAAGGTCACATTAAATTGTGCCCATTGAAAACTGTTGAAGAATACCATTATTGAATTTATTTAAAGAACATTATTTATGAACTTAGAAAAATATCAACACTTGTTGAAGTTGTGATGAATTATAATGCGAAGATTCACAAACTGCTGCTAAAAATTGAGGTAAATAATTGTCAGTCCTTTCGACTTCAATCTGAAAATGCTTTATATATACATAAAAATAAAATATAACTTTTCTAAATTTATGTGATTATCTTATACATTTTATTTTAGCATAGTTTTAATTCTTTTTAATTTTATTTACTTTTTGTATCTTTTCCTCCTCTCCCCTCTACTCTTTTACTTTTCTCACTCAGACTCCAGCCTCAAGTGACCCAAATATATAACCCAGTATATAGTCTATTATATTTTTCTCGATGCTTATAGAATCCATATAAATATAAGGGATGTGGCATTATTTGTTTTATAGAAATGAAATTGTATTGTATGTATTTTTCTGAATTTTTCATCTCTCCCTCAATAATAACTTGTAGAAATCATCATTTTAATGATTTTATGGTATCACTATATCATTATTTATTTATCCTTTCCTCTGTTAATGAATTTTTGTTTTACTCAGTTTTGTTTTTGCTGTTGTTTTAGTCATTCCAAACATTGCTGCAGTAAACCTTGTAAGTTAAGTAATCATCAATAGTTTTGCATATTGGATAAGCCAGAGTCTAATTCTCTTTTGTTTCAAATGAGTCACTGTACTGATAACATTTATTAAATTAACATTTATTAAATAATACATACTTTTCCACTGAGTTATAACACCTACCTTGTCATATTTGAAATTCTAGTAATACTAAGATCTGTTTCTGCTTCTTTTTTGTTCCATTGACTTACTTTCTATTTTATGATGGTATTTATTTGATAAGAATAGCTCATATTATGTTCTGACATTTGACAAGGCAAATCTTCCATCATTAATACTTTTTGTTATAAATTCTTAACTGTTATCCACAATTCTGTTTTTTCTCATATAAATTTTAAGATTATTTTATCTAATTAAAAGCCTTTGGAATTAGAAGGGAAAGTGGGTTAAATAAATATTGAACTTCATTAATGAGTAATTTTGGGAATAAGATTTATGATATTAAAATGTCCCATATAAGAAATGATAAATCTTTTCATTTATTCGGATCTTCTTTTATGGCTTTCAATAATAATTTACAGTTTTCTTTCATAAGTATTATGACTTTCTTCTTAAATTTATTCCTAAATATTATTTAGTTTGTGTTTCTATTGGGAATAAAATATTTATTTCATTTCTTTTATCGGTGTTATTTTTCTAGAATGGGAAAAAACTATTGATATTTATATATTTATTTTGTCTCCAACCATCCTGCAAATACCTTTATTCATTTTAGTAGTATATTGGGGTTTAGATTTGCTAAGTGTACATAAGTATGATTGTATAGTTAGCAAATAATGTAACTGTCACTATCAGTTATTTCTACTCAGATTTATAAGTCACACAGATCTATCTTTGAAACCTGAGTTTACCTCTAAGAGCTGTGCAATATTAGGAAAATTGTTCAATCTCCTTAAATCTTATTTTCCCCATCTATAAAATAGAAAGTGATAATGGTACCTACATTATAGTGATACCATGTAGATTAAATATATTGATAAATACAAAGCACTTTAGTATAGTGCTGGCAAATACAAAACACTGTGAAATGATGGCTGCTATTGTTACTATGGCTTCTAAAGAAATCATAGGCAGAAAACCAGTTTAAATAGTGAGTGTAAATTTTCTAGCAATATTGTTTCTTAACAATTTTAAAATTAAAAATAGATATACAATTTTAAATAGGCAAACTAGAAGAGCTTAGATTCTTTTAGGTAGCAAGAGATTCTCCAGGGACAATATGAAACAAAAAATGACCCAAACAAGAAATGACCCAAACAAAAAAATGACAGCCAACTATTTTGCAAAATAGGATCCAACAAAGAATATCTATTTCATCTAATGAGTCTTTTAAAGTTTAAAAAACAACAATAAAAAATACCTTATCAGAGAGTTGAAGTATACATAAACAAAGAAAAATAAAAGAGAAATAGAATAAATTCCATGAATTGTGAAAATCATTGGAAAAAAAGAGAATTGCACTCATAAGTTGATCGCAGTAGAAACAAATATATTAAGTATAGATGTCTGCTTATATTATTAACTTAATAAGTTGTTGGTTTAATTTAACTTATTAATAAAGGTACATAATATAGTTTTTTTCAAACATTAACATGCCTTATTAAAATCTACCTTATTGGAATAGGTTCTCTAGGAAAGCTTTCTATTGATTTAAAAATGAGTCAAAATTAACATCATAATTGTCAGTTTAAAGGAAATATTTCCACTGTTTTGGATTCCTTATTGCTTTCTCAACTTTGCAAAAGTTTTCTCTTCATTACATTTAGAGAAAGGTTTACAATATTTAAATTTTTATAATTAAGCTAAAAAAAAAATCTTCCCAAAGTGATTACATTACACTTGTCAAAAGAAAGACTTAATATCAGAAGCCGTTAACTCTAATTCTTAGTTCATCTTATAATAAAAGCCTTTACTAACCAAAAAGAGAAGACAGAATATTCAGATTAGCTATCTGTCAATAACATATTGGATTTGGGGATTATAATTGATATGATAATGGTAGTTTTGATAACACATATATAGTAAATCTATTATGTAAGTATGTGATACTGATATAATATGTTAGAAAAGCTATTGAACAAACTTTATATAATGCAGGAATCACAATGCATGTATTTATTGTACACATATTAAAAAGTATTTAAATTTGTCTTTAGTTACTGAAAATTATCAAGACTCTCAATTCTTATATATATATATATGTACACACACATATAAAATGCTATCCTCATGTGCACAGATGATATAAACTGAGTCACTCTTGGCAGAAACATGTGCTGTTATGGGTTGTATATGAAGCCATGGATTTGGGTTTGGACTGATCCAGGAAAACTTTGAGGGTAGCAGGAGAACTTATTTTTATTTGTGAATAGTGATATTTATTTCTTGATCAGTTACCTAGGGTTAAGAGTGCAATTTATAGTTACAAAAAAGATTTCCTTACCCTTTCCAGATGTTTACAGAAAACTTGTCCTTGATTGTCTCATTAGTGCCATTTTCTATTAACCATCTGATTGGAATATAAATACAATCCAAATTGTAACCTTATTTCTATCTAAAGGGACTCTTTATTAAATGTTGACTCAGAAACAACTAAATTGTGTTTTGTGTATGTATTGATTGAAAAAATATATGGTCTTCCTATAAAAAGCAATAGTAAGTTATCTTGCCTCTTCAAAGATATGTGAGGCAGGATCATCATTCTAATGACTATCCTTTCTATGTTACAGAATCAGAAAAAAGGACCTTTCCTAATCTTTTCCTTACCACCAGTTATTATCTACTGACTCGTCTAATAAAAAGAATCAACAACAGGTGCAATAGGGAAGAATTGGATTATTAAATCAAGTCAAACACATAGAACTACTTAAATTTTTATAAATTCAAATGGGGTATTTTAGGCAGAAGTTCTTTCTGTGTGTGTGTGTGTGTGTGTGTGGTGTGTGTGTGTGTGTTTTCTGTAGGTTTTCTCATACTATAAATTATAATGGCATGCTTTGAACATATTAAAAAATTTATGGCAACATTAAACAAGTCAGCAATAATTCAATGCAATAGCCATGAGTATAAAAACATCACACAGTATTTATGAAAGCACCGATAATGTTAAATTATTCCTTATTTATTCTTATGTACTCTTTGGCTGTCTGAATAATATTATTTACTGCCTTACCTGAACTAGAATATATTCAGGAAAAAACATTTATTTCAATAAGCATGCCATTTTCTTTCGGTATTGGCTTGACTATGTATTCTCTGACCTCTTATTTACAGAAGTTGGGCCCCATTCCACCCAGTCCCATGGTCCCTAGTCTGGGCAATTTTTTTTGCCTGACACTCAATGCCATAAAGATAAGAATGTTCAGTTGTAGCAAGAATAATATTTGTAAGTTTACTGAAATTGGCACGCTTGTGAAGTGTTGATGGGGTTCCCATCTGCTACAGCATTCTAGTTTAGAATAACTTTTCTAAATTTGCCAGAAATAATTCTAATGATTTGAATGGATCTTTATACAATCTTCATGGGTATTGAGGCAATTACATTGTTTTATTTAAGATAAGAACACTTTGAAAACATAATAGACCTTAACCCTGGTATAAAACATGCTATTATATTAACCATCAAGTAATAAAATAATAAAGGACACTGAATACTTGTCTTTAAAAGTATTATAACATACATCAATATTAGCAAATAACCAAAAATATACAAATCTTTATTATCCATTGTGTGAACAAAATATAATTTGAAAATTTTTATTGTTTCTATAAATAATCACATCTTTATTCAGTCACATTAATAATCCATATGTCTATTCAAGGTTTTGATTAATTAAGTTTTGACTTGAATAAGTTTAGCAGATTTCAGTATGAGAATATGAGACACATGATATCTGACTGGAATTGGTGGTGGTATATGATGGTCCACATACTAAACTGCCTTTATTACAATTATGCTTTATGTATATCACTAGGCCTCTGGTTCCAAGTTAAAATAATCATTCTGTGAAAAATAACATTTATTTCTTCATTTATTCAACAATTATGGATCAATTGTTTAGTGTAAGGCAGGATGTCAGGCATTGAGGAAGTTACTATGATAAATAAGATAAAAAGACTCAGAGGACAGTTCCTCAGGAGCTAGAGGTCAGATAACATAGAAAGTGCAAAATAGGCACTTGTGCCATGGTAACTTAGTGCAAATATCTTATGACTCATGTTTTAGTGGGCCAGAGGGTGTGATTCTAATATCAGTACTTTGGCTTCCTGAGCAGTTATTATCTGGATCTTGCTGTATAACTGCCACCGTGAGGTACAGCAGACAAAACAGAAGCAGAACTGGTAAACTTGGAACCCAGAGGCTCTCTTAAAATTCCCAAGTCAAAGGATGATAGGAGAAAATTTCTAGCCTGAAGATATTGATGTAGCCAGCATGGGTATGCCCTGCTTCTCTTTGATTTTTTTTTTTAACCCTAAATAAGACTATTGTAGTATTTGAATTCCTCTGAGAAGCTTCTTTTGGCTTCATTTTTGTTCCCTCCCTCTTCAAGCTTAAGAATCACTTCCATTTATCATGCATCAACTATATGAAACACTATTAGGTAATATATATATATACACACATACATACACACACACACACAGACACACACATATATATGTAAATATTATTTATAAATGCCTAAAATTATGATAGAAGAACTGAAGTTCCAAGAGGCTAAATCACTCACTCTAAAGCACACAGGTACCTTAGTGTCTGTGAAAGAAATTTGAATTAGTATTTGTCCATTTTAAAGCCCAAGCCTTCTCCACTTAGCCATGATGTTTTCCCTGCTCCTGATGGAGAAGGAGGATCACAGTTTAAGTTAGGAAAAAAGAGTATAGATTTTATTTTGTAAACTTAAAATAATATGTCACTAGTCTATGGCTATGCCAACCTGAAGAAGACCGATCCCGTCTGATCTTGGAAGCTAAGCAGAGTCAGGCCTGGTTAGTACTTGAATGGGAGACCACCTAGGAAGACCTATGTACTGTAGGTGTAAAAAGTTAAAAAAATAAGGGATTGTAAACTGACAAGATCCTTGCAATCTGTGAGGTCAACCAAGGGTTTCCTCGCCTTAAAAAAATATATATATATCACTAATAGAATTTTTTATTTTTTAAAATACCGGTATATTTTGGAAATTTGCCTTGGATTTTAAAGGATTTTTTATTTTGCTATTGAATTGTTGGAACAGCTTTTTTTCCCCAAAGCAATATTTATTTTTTATTATATACTTTTCCAGCAATAACTTCATTCTGCATGAAATTGATAAAGATTTCTGGAATCCTACTGCATCAGGTCACCCTAAGTATGATAGTTAGAAAAGAGTTTATGATACACTCAAAAATTAATATTTCTGCATCATCCAAAAAAGTAATATTTCTGCTTTATCTTACTTGTTTAGTAATCCCAGAGGGAAAATCAGTGTGCATTTTTTGTTTGAAAATACAGATGAAAAAAGGGATCAAAAACAATGGAAAATTTTTAGGAAAATTAATTATTCTTCTTTAAATTATATCCAAGGTCTCAACTAAAAACAAGCCAGAGTTAAAACAGAACTATGGTGATTTATTTATTTAATACTTATTTTGCAGGTAGAATACGAATAGTGAACAAAATCGGTTTATTTATTGGGATTTTGTATCATCTATTCAAAAATCTTATAAATGGAAGGTATGCTAGATTTTATAAGGGAGTAAATTTTACTTATGAACTAACGTTAAATATTAATCATTATATTTCATTAAAAATATACAAAATATTATGTCGATTACTGAATTACAACTGAAGCAAGAATTTCAAGTTTCTCATTGTTACTACAAAAGGCAACAGCTATCCTCTACTCAAATCAACTGAGTTAGTATCTTTTTCGTCTATTTTCTCCCACAATTTACTGAATTTCAGTTCTGCCTTCATTTTGGATTAAACTCTTTGAACATACTTTCTATGACAGTCTGAATAGTTATTTTAAATGCAAAATTTTCTATCAGGAACTATATCTAAAAGAAAAAATAAAAGGTGCTAATTCCTGATAGCAGTCTCATCAGGAGGATGTATAGTAGTAGCGTTTGGTTGTCAGGGAAGATTTAAAGATTTTGTAAAAATTTCCAAGAACAATGCATTTAGTAAGCTACAGAAACTTTGGTAAAATACATTTATAGCAAATTATAATTCCATTAAGGATATTTGGATATGAAGCATTTTAAATGGTTTGCTTCCCAAGCAACAACATTTGGCAATCTAAAGGAAACCATATTATACTGTACCTTCATCATTACCTTCTTTAGAACACATTTTTATTTCACATAATGCTATGGAAATTTGTTCTATATTAAAAAATATATAATATATTTTCTTATAAGGAAACATACTCATAGAGTATATCCAAAGTTGACATTTTTTCAATTAAAATAGATAACATATACTCAATTAATTAATTCAAGAAGGTAAATAAAGTCCACCTATAACTAAAAGTGTGAGCCATATCTTTATATTGCTAACATTTTAAAAAACAAAAAATGGCAACACCTAATTGACATCTGTGTACTCCCTTCAAGGCTAACAACGAGTGAAATGGCTAAAAGGTATGGAAGTAAAATAATAAGAAAGAAAAACCATGTGTATTATGCTTGAGTTATTTTTTTGATAATCAAGAGCCAGCTGCAGTGGACAAATTATTTAGTGAGAATATATCACAGAGCTTAATCTCCTATTCGTTTCTGCTCTTTCCAATCAATCAAGTATTCATCAGGTGCTCACCAAGTGCTTGGCATTTTTCTAAGCAATAAAGCACTTCCTTTTATACCACACCACCTGCCTTTATTTTAGCAAAAGTTCTTTAAGAAACTTTGTTATACTCTACCTTGTTGACAGTATAAAAGTAGATAAATAAGATATAGTTCTTTATTTTAAAAGTTTACAGTCTTCTTGGGGATATACTCAGAAAAAAAATCTAATATAATGTGATAAAGGCCTTCATAGAGGAATGTACAAAATGCTATGGTAGCAAAGAATAAGGAATAATTACTTGTTCCATAAATGTCAGGAGACACTTTATAGAGAAAGTTACATTCGAATTGTACTTTTAAGATTTATAGTACATCAAAAAGGAAAGGGAAATGAAACATTTCTTTTCGACCCTTTCATATTCTTAGTCACCTCCATCCCCCAACTTAGAGTTTTTAGCCCCAGATCTGAGGCACTCTTCTGTAAACAGCCTAAGTTCCCTTGAACCTCTCCTCCTCAATCTGGCATGCCTGTCAAAACCCAGCCAACTATCTCCTTCTATGTTTGCAGCAAAGTATTTGACTTTCTGAAGAAGAATGCTCAATGTTGATGAATGAATTTCTTTTAAATATATGAACTTGAATTTCAAATGGGCAGTCAATACTGCTAGATGATTCTATGACACTACCCTAATACATTAACCTTTCATTCTCTAAGAGAACTACTCTTTCACACTTTCTCTCATCTCCTGAAAACTCCAGCATTCCCTACTCTCTATTGAGTGATGATTCTTCTTCATGTTCCATAGAGAAAATCAAAGTACTTAAGTGAGAACATCCTTATCTTCCCATTCCCAGGCCACCAATCTATAGCTATTTTCTTTAGGATTTTTCCATTTTAGAAGGATCCTTGCTTCCACGGTCAGCTCCTCTACTTGCACTCTGTATCCCATCCCCTCATCTCCTCAAGATTTGATCTTGTCATTACTTCCATTCTCTCCTGCATCATTAATTCATCTGTGTCTACTGGATCATTCCCAACAGCTTACAAATATGCTTTAACATCATCCATCTTAGATAATTCTTTCCATGGCACTGTACCTCCATCCAGTTACTGCTACATTTTCATGGTTCCATTCTGCAACTAAAATTTGTGAAATTGTCTGTACTTGTCATCTCCTTTTGCTAATCCCTACTCTCTCTGCAATCACTTCAATGAGGCCCTATATAATGCATTACTGAAATAGCTCTCATCAAGCTCATGTCAGTGACCTATATCTTGTTAATGTCCATGCTCAGTTTTCTGTCCCTACCTTATCTGAATAAATGTAAATGCCACTTTTTCACAAAGGTCTGCCTTGACTAGCTTAGCTTGAAACCAAACCAAACAACAACAACAACAACAACAACGAAACTAACAATCAACCAAATAAACAAACAAAAAACCCAAACCCACTTTCTATAATATTATCTTGTTTTCTTTATAGCAATAAGCTGTCTATCCACTTACTTGTTTATACATTTATTGTATATCTCTATCCACCAAGCTTTGAAGAATAAAGAATCTGTCTCTATTTTTCATTGTCATATCCCTCTAGCACCTAGAATAGTGTTTTTATTTTTTAACTAATGTGTTGAAAAGCAACTTGTATGTTATATAAAGTCATGTGAACTAAAAACTTATCAGTAAGGGTACAAAGGCACAAATCTGCAAGTCAAATTTAGGAAAGTTAGTGGGGAGTGGTTGTAGGGAAGGTAGGGGCCACAATGGGGTCTTAAATGCCATGTCTAGTAGTTTGGATGCTATTGTATAAAGTGTGGGAAGCCAAGGTCTTTAATTTTAGCTTGTCTCTTTAGTAGAGCTGTTAGGTATGAAATCTTCATTTTATAAAAATAAAGTATATAAGTATATTTAAAAAAAGATATTCATTTAGTTGGATATAATAATTAAAGAAATGCCCTTTAAGATTCTCTTAAGTATCAGAAATGCTTTTTCTTTTTCTTTTGGAAATTGCATGAAACATTTAATCAAAGTAAAGTTTTTGCTTTTAAAAATCTGTTTAATTTATAAATGTTTTACTACAATTAGAAGAGTCAATACACTTAATAACATTTTAATATAATTAAAAGACAAAGTCATTTATCTAAAGTGCCACTTAATAACACATTCTTCTTAACAGAGAACATGTTATTCTTACTTTTTAACCAATTCATGTAGCATAATATTTTCAATCTATCTTTTTAGAACAAACATAAGTTTAAACAGCTAGTACTTGGTAAGTCTCAGCATTTTAATCTAATTAATTTTTATTTCTAATATACTTATCAAATTATAAAGTATTTACTTTGTAACTAGAATATATTGTTATAGTGTACTAAATATTAACAAAAGTCATTTTAACATATTTTAAAAGGTTTAAAGAGAAAATGAATAGAAATACAATGTCGTTAGGTAAAAGTTTAGGATCCTTCTGAGCATAAATGATGGAAAACTAAACATAATGGAATAAGAAGTTTGGCAGAGGAGAAATCATAATTTTTAAAATCCATGGAAGGACAAACTAAAATCTCGTATTACTAAAAGGAAATATAAATCCAAAGAAATTAATGTCACAAAGTTAATATCTTATGTGAATTTTCATTTTTAATACCATTCAGGAACTGATGTTAAATGTCACAGAAACTGTGGAAAACTATAACAACTTAGAAATATTCCCCTTGAGACTGTTCAACAGAAAAAGCAAGCCTTTTTAGAATGTATTTTGCATACTGAAAGACCTGAATTAACCTTGACTTGAGTAGAGACAGAAGTGGAGGCACAAAGGAAGTAGAAAGTCTAAAAAGAATTAGATACATTTCATTTGTTTTAGTGTGTATTATTGAGCCAACTATCAAAAATAACATAGTTTATTGTCTACTCATCAAGAGTCCTTTTTAAAAATAAAACTCAAAACATGGATAGAAGAGACTCTTTTAAAATGCTGGAATAAAACCTATCTCCTGAAGTTCAGTTTTATTATGCACTTAAAATACAGCTGCTCCTTGACTTACGATGGGGTTATGCCCTGATAAAGCCATTGTAAATTAACAATATTGTTAAGTTGAAAATGCTTTTAATACACCTAACCTACCAAACATTATAGCTTAACCTAGCCCGCCTTAATATGCCCAGAACACTTACATTAGCCTACAGCTGGGCAAAATCATCTCGCTGTCATTGCCAAGCATCACAAAAGAATATTGTACTGCATATTGCTAGCCCAGGAAAAGATCACAATTCATGTATGGTTTCTACTGAATGTGTATGGCTTTTGCACCATTGTAAAGTCAAACCATCTTAAGTGGGCAACCATCTATATTATAGAAGGGCTCTAGTGAAAATCAATTCAGATTTCACAGACAAACCATAATGCGAAAACTTTGCCTTGAAAAACTACAACAGATTTTCTAAGCTACCACTCTGAATGCAGAATCTATGACTGATATCATAGCAAAAGCGATGGCAAAATTAAGGGATAATTAGGAGTTTTTTGGATAGAAAAAGAGAAGTTTCCAAGAAAGATATGTGGAGGTACAAAGGTGAGTTGTATATTGGATGCAGCAGAAAAGCCCTGCGGGATGGCGAATGTTGGCAGGTAATGACACTAGAAATGCTGGCTTCAAACTATAAAGGGTCTTGATATGTTTGTCTTCTGCAAGCTGTGAGCAGTTCTTGTGAGCTTTTAAATTGACATGTGCCATGGTGCATTTTAATAAGAAAGCTACAACAATAGTAAGAAGATGGATTCCAGTGGGGGAGATGAAAGGGAGAGGAAATACTGGAGGCTAAGGCAAATAACAGTAAGGAACTCAAATAGGTCAGTGACAGAAGGAAGAGAAGAACGCTTAGATGGGACATAAGTTGATGGCAGGTGGATTTGGGGTGGTGAGAAAGGAAAAGAGAATTATGATTTCTAATTTCTGTGATTAAGTGGTTGATACTATTGTTAGGAAGTTATAATAAGATGCTGGAGATGTCTATTTTGTTTTGTTTGGTTTGGTTTGGTTTTCAGTGGACTAGTGTGTCGGGGAGAAAGTTGAAAATGATTTCAGTTTTGATATGTGGTGAATATTCCGTTTAAGATCTGGCTATTAGAATATAGAATTGGAAATCAGGTAAATGTTTGCAATTTACCACCAGAAAGGTAATGTCTGAGACCTCAGATATAGATCTAGTAACTAGGTCCTTTGTGTCTTTGTGTATTTTTCTGGCCCAAGACTGAGACAAAGATCAATACTGTTATGATGATCAGAACATATATGTAGTAAAGATACTACATTTATCTATCAAGGGGAGAACAATCAACCACATTAAGTTATTTGAATTTGCAAAGCTGCAGTAAATGGATTTATAAAAGTACATGAAGTCACAAATGATGAATATATTTCTTTGGTGCTTGTTGAGAGTATTTATTTATTTATTTATTTATTTATTTATTTATTTATTTATATCATATCTTTTAGTATCTTAGTCCAATTTACCCAAAGAAACTACCAATTTTTAAAAGAAAAAAAAATCTCAAAGAATTTGTAAGTAGATATTTTAAAGTTTTCATATACATTATTGAGGATGAGAGACAATCATTCATGAGTTCTCATTACAGTACTGTTTGAAATTAAGAAAAGAAAAATACTATCGCACATTATTTTTAAGCCTTTATTATAAAAATACTAAAACTCCCCACTATTCCCTTTCTAATGAAGAGATTTTTATGAAGTAAAATGAAAAAAAGTCAATATTTTTGCCAATCTCTACAATCTTTTCTTGCACACACTCAAGTTTTCCAAGTGCCAGTGTACACTACTTTTGTTTAAACAATTTCCTGATCCTAAATGGTTACAAGACTCATTTTCATCAACTATGACCCAAAATACAGTTTATAGTTTAAAGAAGGTAATGACTACCCAGCATTCTTTAAAAATAATGACTCTGAAGTTCAAAGAGGTTAAATAGTTCATAAATAAGTGGCAAAGGCCTGAATACAAAACCAAGTTGCTCTGGCTACGAAGTGTATACCCATTCAAGTGCATTATAACTCTTCTCATATGAAACAGGACTAAGTACAGGCTAAAAGCCTTGAGATACAATGAAACTGAAGCCACAGAACTCTCAACCTCACTATTATATCAGGCAGTTTTCATCTTTTGGTAAATTTAATCATCAGGGATTAGCGTGGCAACTGATTTATGTAGTCTGAAAGAGGGATCTGATCTAATGGTTTTGTTTGGCTTTTGTACACCCTCCTTAGCTCCTCACTGAACTTGACACAACTTTAACTAACCATATATTCTTAATTCTTTTATGTTAAACATAGGTTAAAAAGAATACAATTAGTTCATAAGACAGAGAAAGGCTATTGTCTTCCATTTTGTGATTGGTTGGAAGATATATGTTTGTTTAATGTTTTAGAAGGAACTCTAATAATTACATTGTTATGATGCATTATAATTTATGAAATGCTTTTAAATCTAGAATATTATAATTATCACTTATTTCATTTGAATTTAAAGTATAAGACCAGGTGAGAAGGAGTAAATAAAATACCCAGTTCTAAATGCAATTCTCTATGACAAAAAAACCACTAGTATGATTACCCTTGGTTAGCTAGCTTTTCGTATGATTATTTTGATAAAGATAACCGAGACACCATACCTTATAAATTGATATACACTGGTAAAAGCATAGGTAATATGATTATAAAGACACATTGTATCCAATTATGTATTATAGTCACAAAAGCAGAGTTAATAGAAACATCAAAAAGCTATTCTGTAAGCTGTGCCTGACAATGGAATTTTTTGTTACAATAGCACCAACAAACCTATTGATGTATTTTATTGAAGTAGCTAGTACAGTAATGCCAAATGAGATAAATTAATTAATAGGATCACTGAAATGAGAATAGAAAATGACTTAATCATACCTGTCCAGTTCAGAATACATACTTTTTAAAGATTTTTTTTCACTAGGCTGACAATGATAACTAGTAATAACCAAGGAAGAGAGTTTCACAAAGTAAAACATGAGTAGTACATTATAATTTGGAAGTCTGCTTATAATCGTATTTAAAAAGAATAAATGAACTTATGTGAAAACTAAAAATGTTATTTGCAAATAAATAGAAATTTGAGTGATAAATATAATATGTAGTATTTATTGTAATTCAGGTAGCAAAAAAATAAATCCCCAGTACATAAATCATTCATACATGAAGAACTTTTATCATTGAAATGCTCATTTTTATAGTGAAACATTTTAGTATGTAAATCCAAACTCTCCACTTGCCTTCTATACCTAAGAAATGAAACTACTTTTCTCCAGGTGATATCGTTCTTTTCTTTACTTTAAAGAATTTGTTTGAAAATCGCTTTTCAAAATAAGTTTTTAGGTAGAAACAATCATAAAATTATAAAAAGTTTCAAAGTACTATACAAATAACTTCTCTGAACTACTTGAGAGTACACTGTAAACCTGGTGCCCTATCATTCTCAAATACTTTAGTGTGTATATGCTACAAACAAGAACATTCACCCACAAAACCAAAATACAACTCTCTAGATTAGGACATTAACATCGATACATTGCAACCACCCAAACCGCAAACTTTATGCAAGTTTTGCCAATTGTTTTAGTTATAACATCCCTTTAGCTTTCTTCAGCCTGAAATAATCCCTGTGTATTCTTGACTTTCATGATCTAATGCCTCTCATGAATAGTGCTTTAATGTAATTCTGCTTTTAATTTATATTTATAATTCAAGGGAATCTTTTTTCTTAGAGTATGTCCAAAATCAAATTTGTAATCTCCACTCTGAATATCTTCCAACAACTCTTAAAAGGTCCTCATTCACCAGGTTCATTCAATTTTTTCATTCAATTTTGGTCACTAAAGTTTACTCTATTTATTGATATTGTCCCAGTAATTCTACTGGAACATGTCTGAAATATTCCTCTCAGTTAGAGCAGATTGGAGAATCACACTTCATGCCTTGTCCACCCAGGAGGCAGGGCAAATGTAATGATGAAAAGAAAGAAATAAGTTATACTACTTTTACATTTTCTTTAGTTGTTATAAGTATTAATTTTCTTAATTTAAAATTACTTTCCTCCCTTCTCATGACTTAGCTATTATGTGTAACTTGAAACAAGTTTGTGTATGTATGTGTGTGTGTGGATGTGCGTGCATAAATTCAAAATTCAAGGCTCAGCTATCAGTCATTGAAAACTCCCAATCATTTATCCTTGTCCTCCCCTATCTGATGCTCACCAAACACTCACATGATTACAATATTTGGTATCTCATATAATTTTCTACGCGGAAAATAATCAACTGGCAAAATAATCAACTGGCTCAAGATGCATGACAGATAGTTCTCATTTGAATTAACATAACAGCTTTCTTGTTTATTTATTGAGTGCTCACTATATGCCAGCATTTTTTTAGGCTCTGGAGATTCAGCAGTGGCAAAAAACAAACAAACAACAAAATCTTTTTAAATGGAGCTTAAGTTCTCCTGAAGAAATTATCTCTAAGTAAACAGAGTCAAAATAACTCAGAGAACCAATAAGTGATATGAAGGAAATCAAATGTTAAGAGTAAATGGTATAATAGCTAAGAGGGAACAATCTTATAATGTGATTAGGGAAAGCCTCTGAGGAGGCAACACCTGAAGAAAGTCATAAAGCATAAGGAAAATCTAGCCATGGAAAGATTTGTGGTAAAAGAATTCTAGACAGAGAGATAGCTAGTGCAAAAGTATAAAAATAAAACAAACTCATTTCTGACTTGCCCTCAAAAATATAATTATGAGAATAATTCTGTTTTGAGAAAAACACTATCTCTTGAAATCTAAAGGGATTTTTTCTTTTTTGGTTAGCTGTTTTTTCAGATGTTCAAAGTTGTCAATTATAACTTATAATTGAGACCCATTGTTTTAGTAATTCAATCTGTAGATGAGAAATTTAATTTTTTCATTCATATATCTAGAGGAATCATCATAATGAAACGATGTAAAATTTATAATACTAGCTTCTATTCAATAACTGAATTTGTTTTAGAAATCTGCACTTATCAAAAATGTCTATCAGTGTACTTAAAGGATATACATTTTAATGTATGATATATCGTAATTCTTATACATTTTTACCTTTTCACAGATTGTCAGGCATACGGACTATAAGACAGAAGATGAAAAGAAGAGAAAATCACTGAAGACCCACAATCGATTTGCAATCTTATTTTTATCCCTGAGGAAATCATGACCTATCTCTTCTTTGTATAACTATTTTAAAACTAAATTGTTTTTACTAAAAGTACAGTTCTTTCTTTACTTTCATTGGAAATGCAAAATAAAGGAGAGCAGAAAGCTCTCACATATCTCTGTTACAGGTCTAGATTGGTGATCAGAAGATAACTATATGTAATACATAGAGAAAACACATAAAAGACTAAACTTCTTTCTGAAAAATTTTTTAAATGTAAAAGCTGTAACAGCTGTACAAGTTATAAATGTATAACAGTCTACCAGGGAGATCCGCTGTCATTTCTACACATCTTTACAATGTTTTTTAAGCCAAAGATAGTTGAATACATATTATTCTACTTACTTTAATTCTGTTTGATATTGGGCCACAGTCTCAAAGCATAAAGAATACCCATGAACTATTTATGAACACTGTTAGTCATTACTCAGAAACATTAACACACGTACTTCATATCAAGTCCATAATATCAGTATGGTCAGGCTTTAATTTATATTTAAAATTTGCATCTTAAAAATATATATTTAGAGACCTGACAAATTATGTTAGATTTATTTTATATTTCATATCAAAACTATTGTTGGAGAGCAGAGAGGCATGGCTTCTCTACACACTCAATATTTTCTCCTAGATCTAAATGTAAATATTTAGACGAAGGTGACAACTGACCTTTCAGTATGGTTTAGTTTCTACTTAGCCATGTTTCCACTGTACTTTAAATGTAATATTTAAAGCATTAGGTATGCAAATGGCACTAGCTGCACTAGCTACGTTTGCAGGAGATTAATACCAAACCAGTAACACTTTCAGTCATATTGTCACCTCCGTTTATGCCTCCAACCTGGAAGAGGTGCTTTCCATTAGACCTATGTATAACGAATGCTTTGGCTTAGAGAAAGGCTACTCAAAAGGCAGGGTGTCCATATATAGCAATATTTCCTTCTTTTTATGTTTTCTCCTTGTCTTCCACTTATGGAGGAAGACTAGATGTTTTATTTCTATGTATATATTATTTCTATGTATATATGTATTTTATCCCTATGTATATTTTATCTCTATGTATGATAACATTTTTGTAAATAATATCATACATTAAATGTATTGAAGGTATTTTATTGACATATTGGTTGTAAAAATTCAATGAAGTTCAGCTAGTTTGGTTAGGGAAAGGATTTAAAATGTAAAAAATAAAAGTAAGTTTTGGTTCAGCAGAAGAAAGGTCTCTAAGTCTTGCTAATATGTTTGAAAAACTAATCACTGTACTCAATATCTTTCTGCAACACTGCAGGAGGATAATAATAGCAACATGACACTTTCAATAATTTAATTGTAACATATACAAGTCATATTGATTTATTTGAGTAAAAAACCTTCCCATTTTGAATAATTTTTGAATTTTACAATTTTTTTTTCTCTGCACAACACAAAATTCTATTTTTAGACCTGAGTAAGTCAAGGCAGGATGAAACAAAGCATTTCATTAAACTAAACATTGCATAAAATTTTGGGTATTAGTTTTTATACAAAAATATCCTATGTTATAGAAACCAAATTTTAAACAGATTAAAAAAAGGAATAGTTTGAAAGAATATATAAATATAAATTTTCTCCAAACCATTTTAGGATTTCTATTTTTATATAGTCTTGATTTAAAACTGAAAACTATCACAATCCATAAATTAACTTGAAAATTTAAGTATCTTATTGAGTTGAACCTTTTGAAATTGTTGATTGTTTTTGAGTTCAATTTCATATGTCAATGCAGTGATTTTCTAATGTGCATGTTCAGATATGAGAAGAACCTTAAATGGGCTCTTCCCACCATTACTTGTAATTATTTGATTTTATAAGGCAGGGTACATTCTTAACATGAATCTCTTATAGTATACTGTACTTTTCAGTCTCTAGGAAAAATTATATAAAAATTAATGAAAATGGCAAAGTACAGCCAAAATAAAAAGTCATTTTTTTTCCCTACTAGTGAAAAAAAAAATCACAATTAAAAATTTAGAAAATATACAGTCACTTACTTTGGTAGAGTTTTCAAGTGATTTTCTCTTAACTCCAAGATCCGCAATTTGACAAGTCTGTAGAAGTAAATTTAAAAATTGCTTCTTAATACTTTTCTATAAAATACTATTCCTATGGTAAAGTCAAATATCACTGTATTATCCATAAGCAACTATGTCCAACATTACTTACCTTGGTTTCAGATTTTAAAGAATTGTACGAATTAATTATGAGTAGGGTTGCATCAACATTAGACAATAGCAAATGTCATTTGTTAAAGTCAAGTTTGTCAAAATCAAATTGAGCAAATCATTTTTAAAATCAAAATTTCCTAAAAATAAAGATCTTTCAAAGATATCATTGAGTTCAAATCTTCTAAATTTCATGTTTTATAAAAAAATATTTGCTGTTGTTTAATGCATTGTATGCATTCAACAGATTATTAACTATCTACTATATTCCTGGTGCTGTGTCCACTGGAACATGGCAATACTTTCTCTCAAAAGACAATGAATGAGCTTGTAAAGCAAATAATGTAGCACGGTGGTTAAGAGCTTGAGCTTTACGGTCAGACAGATCTGGATGAAATCTCAAATTCTAACTCTGTGACACTGGGCAAATTAATTAACCCCTCCTAACTTAAGTTTCCTCATCTATAATAAGTATGCAATAACAGTATAAAATGTATAGGGTTTAGATTAAATGATGTCACACATGTAAATCATAATATCTGGGGCATCCTAAGTTTGAATATGTGTTAGCTGTTACTATTATCATTAATTGCACAATGAGAAAAGTGCTATATAATATGCCGCATTTCATGACTCTATGATGAACATCTTAACATTTCCAAAGTGGGTGTGAGCTGAAAATCTATAGCATCATCTGTCTTGTGGGGCTGCGGAAATCCTGTGAAGGTGTTCATAGTTTCTGTTGTTATGTAATATTTGTGATTAGGAATGTATTTTACACTCAGTACTTGTTGAAGTTTACTTGTGGAAGTTTGCAGTCTGAGGGCACACTATTAGTACTCATGTTTATAATTGAGCTTTAAAATGTACTCAGTTGAAACTACTTTGGAACACATTAATTGGATTCTCTGAATTCTTGGTGTTTGGGGAATATTTCACTGTTTGAACTATTTCACCTATAATCACCCATGTTTACTCTGCTTTTAGGTATTCATCTAGGTCTCTTTCCCTTTCTTTTTTGTTTTGACTATTTAATTTCAATCTTATAACTATCTCTATATGAAATAAAGTGATTCAGTTCTTCAGAGAATGAGTATAGCACTAGTAAAAGAGATTTTTAAAATATTTCTGTCTCAAATCTTCTTAACATTTGAACTTATGTCATAATATTCTGACTTTTGGAGGAACCAAATATCAGGTTTTAAAAGGGATCTTAAGCATCCTTTTGTTCAATTATCCAGCTGAAGGTTAAAAAACTCTAGATTACTGTAATAAAATAGAACATATTGTGGCAGACAATTTACACAAAATTAAATTCTAATTCTGTGAAATTTGGCTTTGGTATTATGTTTCTGTTTGCCTAAATTTCTTCCCTCATATTAGCACTACTAAAAGAGAACTGACAAAAATTCAAGACAAAAAAAGTATGTCTTAGGGTGACAAACATTTTCTGATTCAACAAATCAAAAGCACATTTGTAATGTTGTGGTCACCATCAGAAGGACGATGCTAATTTATGTGAATGAATAGCAAAGTACTAATTCATTTAGAAGCTAGGTAAATGCTCTTTTGAAGATCTGTAAATTTAAAAAACTGTCTAAGTATATGATGTTCATAGTGGTTATGATATCACAATCTGCAAAAGAAAGAAATTTGGGAAATGCTGATGTAGTCTCTATATGCAAATGAGGACTGCTACATGTTAAGAGACATCATTATTCCACTGAGTTCTTTTTATGTCATACATTAGCTTTAGTCAACACTTAGGTGTCAAGCTATACTCAGTCCATTATTTGAACATTTTTAAAGATGATCACTTAGAAAAATGCAGTTGACAATAAATTTATTGTCTTAACACTTAAGATAATCTCTTATATTTGCAAAACCCAAGACATAAAAACAACCTAATCCTCCATCAACAGATTAATGGATAATGAAAGTGTGATACATACACACACAATGAAATACTATTCAGCTATAAAAAATGGAAATTCTGCCATTTGTGACAACATGGATGGACCTTGAGGGCATTATGCTAAGTGAAATAAGTTGGACAGAGAAAGACAAATACAGTATGATCTCACTTCTATGTGGAATCCAAAAAACCCCACAAAAACACAAATTCATAGGAAAAAAATCCAATTTGTTGTTACCAGAGATGGGGGCTGGAAGCTGGGGTATTGTGTGAAGGTAGTCAGGGAAGGAACACCCAGTTATAAAATAAATAAGTACTGGGATGTAATGTATAATATGATGACTGCGGTTAATACTTCTATGTGGTATATTTGAAAGTTACTGAGAAAGTAAATCCTAAAAGTTTATTTCACAAGGGAAAGCCATTTTTTTTTTGTAACTATATGAGATGATGGCTGTTAACTGAACTTACTGTGCTAATCGTTTCATATGATATGTAAGTCAAATTATTATGCTGCTTAAGATCACACCTGAAACTTAAACAGAGCTTTTCATAAATTATATTGCAAGAAAACTGAAAGAAAAAAATTGTTTATTGCAGAACACCTGAGAAATATGATAAAAAATAAAAGTTATCTATAATTTTACTTCTATGTAACCAGTCTTTTATTTCATGTATATTTAGGTTGATATTAAAAACATAGTTTATATACTTTGTTATAATATTTTCCTAACATAAGAGCATAGGAATTAAACACATATTTCTCTAAGCAACATTATAAATCTTTATGTAGTACTGTCATACAGATGTACCATAGTATATTTAACCAAACAGATAAATGTGTGCTTCCACTTTTTTCATATTGTAAATAATGATAAATATCCTTGTCCATAAATTCTAATGTGATATCAAATGATGATATGATACATTTCTAGAAATGAATTACAGAAGTAGTTGTTGCAAATATTTTCGAATATTTTAAAGCACACTGCCTTGCATGAAGTTCATAGCATTTGCAATTCCATCAGTAGTATGAGAGATTGTCTCTTTCCTCATTGAACTTTCTGTGATATGCTAGAACATGAAGGCATTTTGTTGTCATTTTAATTTGTATTATTTTTATTATTCGTGAGGGTAAACATTTTTAATGTGTTCGCTGGTTGTACATTTTATTATGAACTGCTTGTACATTTCATTCATCTACTTGTTGTTCTAATGAGATCTTTGTCTTTCTACTCATTTGTAAGAATTCCTTATATGTTAAGAATATAATTTGCATTCCATATATGGTAAAAGTATTTTCCCAGTTTATTGGTTTTCTTTAATTTTTAAATATTTTCTGATATTATTTTACATTAAAAGTTTATGTAGTCAAATCTATTTATTTATTTATGATATTTTCCTTGTTCCTATTTTATAAATGTATTTCCTAACCCAAGGACCACAGATATTAATGTGTATTTTTCTGCAGATATTTTATATTTGACTCTTACAAAATTTATCTGATTATTAATAACTTAATTTTATTTTATTTTTTTGCAAACTGTTTTGTAAGTTAACATTATCTCATCTACTGAATGATAAAATAGCTTATCATAATGGTCACTTTTGAAGTTTTGCCTACTGGCGCTGGTAAAGTACATACCTACAGTAAAATAAAACTGTATCATTTAAAATTCTAAGTACTCCACTAAAAGTGTATTAGAAACAATAAACAAATGCAGTAAAGTTACAGGATAAATCAGTGTGAAAAATCCATTGTGCTCCTATATACTAACAATAAAACTGCATTAAAAATTAAAAGAAATTGAAGAGGCACAAAGAAAGAAATGGAAAGATATTCTGTTCATTAATTGGAAGACACAACATAATTAGAATGGCCATATTACTCAAAGTAATATACAGATTTAATGCAATCCCCATCAAAATCTCAATGGCATTTTTAATAGACATAGAACAAAAAAATCATTAAATGTCTATGGAACCACAAACAACCCCAATAGCCAAAACAATCCTGAGAAAAAAAGAACAAAGCTTCAAATTATATTAACAGAAAAAGAAAACACATGGACCAATGAAACAGAATCGAGAGCCCAGAAATAAAGCCACATATATATGGGAAAATAGTTTTTGAAAAAGGAGTCAAAAACATATAATGAAGAAAAGAAAGCTTTTCAAAAAATGGTGCTGAGAAAATTGGAAAGCACATACAAAAGAATGAAACTAGACTTCTATTTGTCACCATACATAAAATTTAACTCAGAATGTATCAAATACCTATAAAACCTGAAACAATAAAATACGTAGAAGAAAATATGGTACTAAACTTATTGACCTTGGTCTTAGAAAAGATTTTATGAATTTGACCTCAAAGGCAAGGGAAGTAAAAGTGAAAATAAATGAATATGTGAAACTAAAAAGCTTCTGCACAGCAGAAGAAACCATCAACAAAACAAAGAGATGACCAACCAAATAAGAGAAGATATTTTTAAAAAATCCTCTGATAAGGAACTAACATCCAAAAAAATATAAAGAACTTATACAACTCAACAATAACAAAAAACAAACAATCCAATTAAAAAAATGTGCAGAGGGCCTGAACAGACACTTCTCCCAAGAAGAAATACAAATGACCAGCACATATATGAAAAGATGCTCAACTTCACTTGGCTATTAGGAAAATGCAAATCAAAACTACAATGAGATACCGTCTCACACCTGTTAGAATGACTATAATCAACAGGACAAGAAATAACAAATGTTGGAGAGGTTTTGGGAAAAACTGCTGGTGAGAGTGTAAATTGGTACAGACAATAATGGAAACCAGTATGGTTCCTTAAAAAATTAAGAATAGAGCTACTATATGATCCAGCAATCCTTCTCCTGAAAAATTTAAAAACATTGATTCATAAAGATATTTGTACCTGTATGCTCACTGCAGCATATTCAGAGTGGCCAAGATGGAAACAACCTAAGTGTCCTTTGATGAACGATTAAATAAAGATGTGGTACATATATACAATGGAATACTACTCAGGCATAAGAAAAGATGAAATACTGCTATTTGCAACAACACAATTGATCTCGAGAATATTATGCTGAGTGAAAGTCAGATGAAAAAAGACAAGAACCATATGTTTTCACTCATATGTGGGATAGAAACAGAAAGCAACAAACGAACAAACAAAAAACCTCATAATCATGGTACAGTGATTAATAACAGTACAGTGATTACCAGAGGGGAAAAGGTGGTAGGGAGAGGTAGAACACAGTAAACAGGGTGAAATATATAGTTATGAAAGGACACTTGAATTTTGATGATGAACATAAAATGCAATAGACAGATGATGTATTATAGAACTATACACTTAAAACATGAAATCTTACTAACTAATGTCACTCCAATAAATTTAATAATTTTTTTAAAAAATGTATCATTTAAATTTCTTATTCTTACCTTCCAAAATTAGCTGGAAGAAATTCAAGAAAGGCGTCATTCAGGTAGAGCTGGGTCAGGTTTAGAAGCTGCGTGAAGCCATCAGGAAGTCTAGAAAAGAAGTTAAAGGTTTAGTCACTGTATCAATGTTGCCATAGAAACACAACAAATTATATATATATGGAGAAAAAACAGAAGTGTAATACAGTTTTCAAGTCTCCTTTTATATTACAGCAATAGAAGAATTTATTGAGCATGTTGTTACAGCTTGAACATTTTGCTTGCTGTTAAAATAAATGGCATTCACCCACCTCCACACTGTTCTACTCTGCTGAGATTTATGTCCCTACCAGTCAGTGACATCATCTCACTGTTGCCCTAACCTATGCACACTAGATATATATTTTTACTAAAAATTTCAAGTTATGTGCAGTGTTTTGTAATTTTAAATGTAATGTTCTTTCTCAGTAGAATAATCACATATACAGTAAGGCAAGGGTTTCTATTTACTCTTTCACTTAATCATTACAATTTGTCTACAGTTTGTTACAGTGATGACTAAAGCTGCCCAATACGAAAAGGAGAGTATTTTGTCCCCTTCACTGATTTCTTTAATGCAGACTCAACATGTATGTATGCTACAATTCAAGCTGGTCCAATTCATGTTCACTAAAAATAAACAAGAACATTGAAACAATAATTAAACAGAATCGTAAAGGCTTTAAGAGGCATTAAAAGAGCTGAGAAAATATCCCTTGGGGAAATTTTACCAATTAGATGAAATCATTATTTGAAATATTTAAATCTTTTTCACCAAAAAGATTTAACTCAAAGATTTTCAGGACACTTCTCCCTAGAAGCGTATTGAATATTTTCCTGTAATTAGATTTCTGTTTAAACATCTCAATGTCTTTATCTACAGTTTAGAAAAGTATATTATTTTATAGAATACTCATAAATAGTATTCAAATTTGCCTTTCTTTTAAATTATAACCTATTTCTCTACTTGCCTTTACTGACAAAATTATTTAAAGAGCCACCTATACTCACTGCTTTTTACTCCTCAAGCCACAGTTTTCTGGCATCTACCCCAACTCAATTACTAAAACCACAGTTACCAAAGCCTCCAATGACCTCTTAAGTACCAATTCCACTAACTTCATTTCATTTTGCATCCCATACCGCCTAGCAACAGTTGTCATCATTGATTGTTCTCTCCTTCTTGGCTTCTAGTATACTACTTTTCCTGCTTCTTCTCCTACCACTGGGGTATTATATCTGAGTTTCATTCCATGTTTTTTCTTCTTCTGACTAATCTTTTGTTATGAATATATATATACACACATATATATATACATACACACACATATATATGTGTACCTGCAATGTAATTTAATAAATAGAGCTAGCACCTTTTAAACCCTCTTTATGCCCCTCTCTGACTACATCTTCCTATTTCCCCCACAAATTCCTGAATGTTTACTATTCTGCTTTTTAAAAAAGTTTTACTACATCTATTTAAATCTTTTTTAAAAAGTGGCATGGTTTGCATGTTTTTGAACATTATATAAATCAAATCATACTATGATTATTTTTGAGACTTAAAAATTGGCATAATTTGTAACATTCATTCATTTTGATGTAGATGACTAATAATGATGGCAATAACTTTCTATTGTATGAATATACCACGATTTATTTGTTACCCTTTTTCTAAAGAACTTTGCAGTTGTTTCTAGTGTCTCATTTGCTTTCAATTGCAAATATTGCTTCTGTGAATATTTTTGAACATATATCCTTTTGTACAAGAAGTTACTTAATTTGTATCATTGGTTATCTGAGATTAATGTCCCCCGGGAAGAACCCCCAGTTAGTTACTAGCAGGAGTTCAAAAAGCTTGGCTCACTCACAGGTGTTTTATACTGTTCTCCAGAGTTCCCAAGAAAGTGTAAGGTCTAGTGGTCCATACAATTAAATAACTAGATAACACACCTCCAACAAGCATTTCCTGAGACCATCTCCTAAATATACTGTTTGAATTCTTTTTTAAACATCTACTTCTGGGAAATACAGACTAAACACAATTGATATTTTTATATTAGTTTGTAGAAAAATTTTATACACTCTTATGAGAGACTTTTATATTGATTATTTTTGCTGCAAATATCTTGTTCCAGTTTTTATTTTGGAGTTGAATTGTTTGTGTATAACTTACAAAAGATGTTTCTATAAATTTGCTCTTAAAGAGATGTAGGATTCATGAAAATAGGAAAAAAAAGAAGAAGTCAGGAGACAGGGAAGAGTGTTTATAATGTAAAGGTAAGACTTCACCTGAGATGGATGACCAAGAGAAGGTAAGTTCTAGAGAAAATACCTTGAACTTAAGATTTGCGAATATCAATAGGGGACAGGGTTTACTGGGTAGTAAATGTTTGACTCAAAGGTTTGAACTTCATACTATAGGATTAAAAAAATCTACAGGAGATCACTGTTTTTCTCTATATTTTTCTTTGTTGTAATACATTAGAGTTCATATCCTCATAGTATGATTGATAGTTTTTATGATAATGATAGATTTTAATCCACATTTAAATACTATTTTACTTTAAAGTCCTTTTGGTTACTACATTCATTTGAAAGAAGTAATAATTTATGACATTTTTAAAAAGGAGATTAATATATGTAAAATAAGAATGTTAAAACCTTTGATCTAGTAATTTACTTTAACATTGTTACTATTAAGAAGTAAGAAGAGTTAGAAATACTAATTTTCTAGTTATAGGTACAATTTGAATTATCCAGTTTCCCTTAGTCTACTATTCTGTATATGTATACACTAAATGATATTACATTACACTACTTCTTTGAACAAAAATATATTTCTTAATTTATGCTTCTCTGGAAAAATTTATGCAACAAGAAAATCTTGTTTCCTACATACAACACTTCTTCAAAGATTTAAGAATTGACCTCATTGTGCAGATTCCAATTTCAAAATTGGACTGCCAAAAATAAATTATATGAAAAGCCAGAATACAAAGTAAGATAACTTTTTCAGCCTAGTTACAAACAAAGATGGGTTGAAATTTTTTATTAAACCTTTTTTTTTTAACAAATATAGAGTTAAAGGGTATATTTATACAGTATGTCTTATTTAATAACATGTATATTTTTTTATTTCAATTCACTTCAACAAGAATTTGTTTACTGGTTACTCTGCACTTAGATTTGCAATTAATGTTTTTTTTCATACTTTCTCCATAAGATTCTATTAATAGATTTAGCAACATGCTTACACCAATTATTCTTTGTATAAATGTTAGGCATTTTCTATTCTTGGGATAAATGATAAATTCTTTAAGTACAAGGAATTTTGTAAGGAATTTTGTAATCTCCTCAATGATCTAGTATTGTACTTTGAAATATTATTTAAAAAATGTCTAAAGTCAGTAAGTCTGCTAAAAAAGATAGTCAATTTTATTTATTTCAAATTTTGTTTTGTTCATGAGTTAATGTTTTGATTTTTATTTTCTTTTCTGAATGATTAGTCATTTTTTTAATCCATACTTCATTGTTAACAACTAGGCAGTTCCTAGTTTTTTGGTCATAAGTATCAATGTACTGACCATCCTTTTTTTTTTTTTTTTTTTTTAAGAAAGGAAGAGTGCCACCTGCAGCACTTCATTTGGATGTGTCTGGAGTCTTGGAAGCTTGACTATTCTATGTTCTCCTACAAATGGACCTTGAGAGCTTGTGTGGAGGTTCTAGCAAGGGAGCCCAGCTACTCGCATACCCTTGACCAAAGACCGGTCCTGTCCTCTATCAGGGAAGGTCGTCCTCTTCAACCCAGAGTGCAGCTTTGGGAGAGATGCATGTGGAGCAGTGAGGGAAGAAGGGGACACCCACCTAGGCAGCCAGATCAGCTGAATCAACCCTAGCGATCAATGGGGTGATAGATGTCATAGCCAGATCACCCTCACATCTGCCCATCCTTGAATATACATACGTTTATGCCCTCTGTGTGTCTCTGTGCTGAAAGTTCTAAAAGTTTGAATTGATGGTCAGAGGGGGCCTGATTACCAATCTGTCAGTGGCGCATGGTGTTAGCATTTCTCTTGATATTTTTCTTTTTGGATGGACAAAAGCTATATCTGTTGCTAGAAGTATCGTTGAATATTTTTCCTGCTTTTAACCATTTATCTATTTATTTATAAAATTAATTAATGTATTTATTCATTTTTTAATGATGTCATTGGTTGATGAAATCCAATAAGTTTCAGCTGTACACTTCAACAGTCTAATTTTATGGAAAAAAAAATTGTAGCTTCTTAGAAAGACAATGGCCCATTTGTCAATATCACCATTTCCAGAGGAATATTCAAGGAGTGCCAAGAAAGAAGATATTCCCTAGCAAGATAGATAAACTTGATGAAGATGACAATCATGGGTTGTCTTTATCTTCCTCCAGGATATTCAATGAATCCAATATTTTACACTAATCTAGGTAGCTCTCAATAATTAAATGAAACTATTCTAAAATAAGTGGTGGTTTTCTACATTTGACTGATTTCTTTTAAAAAATTCAAATAGATTTTTATATATATTGTAAAATCATTCTCTGGTAAGAAAACACTTTTATTTTATTAATTGCTAAAATTAAAAGTGGCATTGGTCCTAAACTCATGGACTTTGGATATAGAGAGGATTTTATAAATTTGGCCTCAAAGGCAAGGGAAATAGAAGCAAAAATAAATGAATGGGACTATATCCAACTAAAAAGCTTCTGTGCAGCAAAAGAAACCATCAGCAAAACAGAGGCAACCAATTGAATGGGAGAAGGTATTTTCAAATGGGAAAAGATATTTCTGATAAAGGACTAATGTCCAAAATACATAAAGAACTTATATATCTCAACAACAAAAAAAACCAAACAATCCAATTTAAAAAAATAGGCAGAGGACCTTGACAGATACTTCTTCCAAGAAGACATACATATGGTCAACAGACATATGAGAAGGTGCCCAACTTCATTAGTTATCAGTAAAATGCAAGTAAATTTAATTTAAAAGTGGTCTATGTAAACTACAACAAAGCGAGAATCATAAAACCAGACACCTATATGGTTTAGTGGTTGAGCACAATGGGCAGTGATGCCAGAGAACCATGGTTAGAATCATAGTTCTTTCAATTATTATCTCTGTGACCTTTGCGAATCTTTGTAAGAGTTAGTTTCTTTATTTTTAAAATGATGATGCTAATATCAACTTGCAGAGTTACTCCAATGATTAAATGATCTGCCCCACAGTAAAATTGGTAAAAGGGGGAATTACGTTTTTGTACTTGGAATACTATTGTTTTTATTCTGATCTTTAAATATTAACTAGAATACTAATTTAAGTAACTTTATTAATGTCACTTTCATTGTTGGAATAGGCAAATTAAAATTGGCTGCAGACATTCTTGTGTCAACATTTTGCTTTTCTAATTCCATTTACTTCAGAAGTTAAATGAAAACATATTACAGGCATTTGACCTCTAACAGAACAGTTAAACCAAATTAAATTACACATTTTATCAGTTGTGATTAAGAAGCTAATGTAAAATCTTCTACCCTTAATGAAAGATATTTTACATCTAAATATTTAAATTTATACAACTTAAAATTATAAAATTAATATAAATATTACAGAATATTTGGAACATAAAGAGAAAAAATACTGCTCATAATTCCATCTGCTTAACACAACTATCATTACCATTTCTTGTATTTCTAACCTAATTTTCAATTAATATTTTAACATCACTGCAAACATATCATAATTTCTCCATTTATTTTGTAATTATCTTTCAACTTTGCTGTATAACCAGAGTGACTACATAATCTATCATTCAAACTAGGACATTTTTGGGAGTTAAAAGGGAGCTATTATTAATCATGCCACATCAAGAGGTGTAAACTGGGATGACTTGAGGAAACAGAGCCATATGGTTACTCTATATATATCCTTTGTAGCCATTGAGTAAATGTGCCATAATTTATTTGCAGTTTCCTTATTGTTAAACATTAATAATATTTCAGATTTTTCAAAATGTATCTTTTAATTTAAACCAAAACTAAAGTGATGCTTCAGAATTAGGGAAATATAGTGAAAGGAATCTAGAGATTCAAATATTACCTTCATGCGTTTCATCTGTAAAAAGGCATGTAGATAATATTCACATACTTCATAAGGTTGCTGTGACAATGAAAATAAAATAATGTATCTTAAAGCCTGAGACCTAATAGGTTCTCAATAAATGTTGGTCCATGCTCTTTTCACTGAGTAGTTGTTGGTTTTAATTTTATTGTGATAATTTTCGCCAATGACTTGGTTAAGTCATTCAGACTATACTATAAAGTTCATATTGTAAAATTAAAACTAAAATGAAAATACTCAAAATGGTAACTTTTATATTCCAGGGTTTTCATGACTGACTTCTCTGTAGATTTCTTGGGTGAAAGAGAATGAACAGAAAAGCAATAGATAGAGAAATCAATGAAACACAAATCTGTTTTTTGAAAAGAGCAATAGAATTGATATATTTCTAGTCAGAATGATCAAGCAAAAAAAAAAAAAAAAGAAAAGAAAGAAAGAAAACACAAATTACTAATACCAGGAATGAAAGAGAGAGCACCACTAGAGAATTCATAAATATTAAATGGCTAATAAAAGAATATTAAGAAAAATAAGACATCAATAAATTTGAAAATTTATATGAGCTGTACAAACTCATAAAAATCACAAACCATCAATGATCATTCAAGAAAAAATAATAGATAATTTAAATAGCCTTATAGCTATTATAGAAATCAAATATATAATTAAAAACTTTCCCATAAAGAAACAGCCAGGACCAGATGGCTACACTGGCAAATTCTACCACTATCCAAGGAAGAAACAATTCCAATTCTATAAAAACTTCTATAGAAAATAGAAGAGAACCTATCCCAACTATTTTTATAAAGCTGGTTTTACAGGTACCAAAACCAAACAAAGATATTACAAGAAAATAAATTTCAGACTAATATACACCATGAATATAGATGGGAAAATTCTTACAAAATATTAGCAAAACAGAGCTTTTATTTATAAAAACAGCAAGACTTCATGATCGAGTAGGGTTTATCCCTGGAAAGCAGTTAAATTGACAATTAAAAATCAATCAATATAATTCAACATATCATTAGATTGAAAAAGAAAAAAAAATCATCATATCAGATGCTTTTAAAAAAAGTCCTGACAAAATTCAACTTCCATCGATGATAAAGTCTCCAGAAACAAGATTATCAAGACATGGCAGACATATTCTAAGGTGAACCCCATGCCCTTCACTTCCTATGTTTATGCTCTTGTATAATCTTCTCCCTTTGAGTGTGGTAGGACTTGAGATTTGCTTCTAATACAACGGAATGCAGCAAACATGATGAGCTGCCACTCCCATAACTGTATTAAATTTTATAACTCTGCATTGCTAGGCGACTCACTCTATTCAGCTGCTGGCATTGAAGAAACAAGCTGCTATGTTGTGAACTGCCTATGGAGAGAGTCACATGGCTGGGAACTACAGTAGATTCTAGGACCCAAGAATACACTCAACCTGATAGCCAGCAAAAAGCTAGGACTCTTACTTTATAACAGCAAGCGAAAGAATTCTGCCAACAACCTGAGTGAGCTTGAAAGTGAATTTTTCTCCAGTTGAGCCTCCAGATGAGAATACAGCTTGGCTAATGCTTTGATTGCAGCCTGATAAAACACTGAAGTAGGGAACCCAGCTAAACCACGTCCAGAGTCCTGACCCACAGAAATTGAGACATAATATGTGTTGTTTTGAGCCACTAAACTTATTGTAATTTCTTATACAGCATTAGAAAACTAACAAAACTAACAAAGATTTTGGTATGTGGAATTGGGATTCTGATGTAATAAATGCCTAAATATGTGGAGTGGCTTTATGGAACCAGGCAGTAGTCAGACACTGAACAGTTGCTCTGAAAAACATCACAGAGAAAGACTAGATTTCCTTGAAAATAAAAGTAGAAATTTAAATTTTGAGGACCTTGCTGAGGAGGGCTCTAAATGAAGTGAGGGACAGATTATTAAAAATTTCCTCAACTTTATTGACTATATTCCTTGTGCTCTGCTTTACAACCCTGTGACTATTTTGTAACTACCAATTTGTACTTAATCTATTCTCCTTTTTCATCCACCCACAACACTTCTCCTATTTGGCAACCATCAAAACGTCCTCTGTATCTATGAGTTTGTTTCTGTTTGTTTGTTTGTTTATTTTGTTCTTTAGATTCCACATGTAAGTGAAATCATATGGCATTTGTCTTTCTCTGAGTGACTTACTCCACTCAGCATGGTACCTTCTAGGTCAGATGGGTACTGGATTTATTGGGATGATCATTTTAAAAGGTATATAAATATCTAATCATTGTTGTACACCTGAAACTAATATAATATTGTATATCAACTGTAATTGAAAAAAAATATTTTTATGGTATACTATATATTTCTCTATTTTTATTTTTTATTAAATTTATTGAAGTGACATTGGTTAATAAAACTATGTAGGTTTCAAGTATACAATTTGATAACACATCATCTATATATTATATTGTGTGTTCACCACCCAAAGCCAAATTATTTTTAAAAATCCTGAACCTGATAAAGGGCATGTATGGCAAAACAAGTAACAATTACACATAATGGTGAAGGTCTAAATGCTTTCTCTCTGCCTGGAGACAAGACAATAATGTCCCTTTCCACTTCTATTCAACACTGTACAGGATGTCCTAGCCAGGACAATAAGGAAATAAATTTTAAAAAAAGTTATACCAATTGAAAAAAATAAAACAAAACTGTCTTGACATGATTCTATCTAGGAAATCACTCCAAATCTATAAATTATTTACTAGAACTAATAAGTAAATTTAGTGATGTTGCAGAATATAAAGGCCATATATAGACATATAATTAATGTTTTTATAATTAAATTATAAGGTTGAAGTCAATAACTAATTGAATAATGGGGAAATCATTTGCAATTTCACAAAAACATGAAATACTTAGAATAAAAGAAACAAAACATGTACAAGATGTCTATGCTGAAATCTACAAAACATTGATAAAATAAATTTTTAAAGTTCTAAATAAGTATAAAAATAAACTATGCTCAGGGATAGGAATAGTCAATATTTTTGAAATATCAATCCTGCCCAAACTAACCTACAGATTCAATGTAATCTCTATCAAAATTTTAGAAGGATTTTAAATTTTTTTGTAGACATTGGTAAGCTGATTATAGAATTTATATGAAAAAACAAAGGGCATAGAATAACCCAAATATTTTGATAAAGAGGACCAAAGTTGAAGGACTCACATTCCCTGATTGTATGAATTACTATAAAGCTACAGCAATTAAAAACATTATGAAATATATGTAAGAAGATGGAATATAGATCAATGTATAAAAAAGAGAATTCAGAAATGAAACTGCACCTCAAAAGCAATGGAAGTAAAAGCAAAAATAAATAAATGGGACTATATCAAATTAAAAGTTTCTGCACAGCAAAAGAAATCATCAACAAGGTAAAGAGGAAATTGTCTAAATGGAAGAATATACATGCAAACAATGCCACTGATAAGGGCCTAATAACCAAAATATAAAGAAATCATACAACTCAACAATAAAAAAAAACCAAACAATCCAATTAAAAAATGCATAGAGGACCTAAACAGATACTTCTTCCAAGAAGACATACAAATGGCCAACAGATATATAAGAAGATACTCAACCTCGCTTACTATTAGGGAAATGCAAATCAAAACTACAATGAGATACCACCTCACACCTGTTAGAATGGCTATCATCAACAGGACAAGTAATAACAAGTGTTAGAGAGGTTGTGGGAAAAAAGGAACCCCCACATACTGTTGGTGGGATTGTAAATTGGTACATTCACTATGTAAAACAGTATGGAGGTTCCTCAAAAAACTAAGAATTGAATGATCATATAATCCAGTATTCCCTCTTCTGGGTATTTATCCAGAAAACTTGAAAATACTTATCCACAAAGATATATGCAACCTGCTGTTCACAGCAGCATTATGCATGGTGGCCAGGATGTGGAAGTAACTGAAGGATCCTATGATAGATTGAATAAAGAAGGTGTGGTACATATATAAAATGGAATATTATTCAGCCATAAGAAAAGATAAAATGCTGCCATTTGCAATCACATGGATGAATCTTGAGATAATCATGCTAAGAGAAATAAGTCAGAAAAAGTTGAAAATCACATGATTTCACATATATGTGGGCTATAAAACTGAAAGCAACAAGCAAATGTGACAAACAGTCCATGGACATGGACTGTGGGTTAGTGGTTGCCAGAAGGGGATGTAGCTAGGAGAAAAGGAGGTCAAACATTTGGTGATGGAAAGAAATCTAATTTTGGGTGATGAACACATAATACTATATATATATATATATATATATATGATGTACTGTTGAATTGTGCACTGTAAATTTATTTGATTTTACTAATCAATGTCACCCCAATAATTTTATGAAGAAGGGAACTACAGGAGAATATCTTTATGACTATGGCTTTAGCAAAGATGACTAAGATAGGAACAAGAAGCATAAACCACTAAAATATGTAAATGTTACTTCATCACAATTAAAAACTTCTGTTTGAAAATAGCTATTTGGAAAATGAAAAGATAAGTCATAGAATATAAACAATTATTTGCAAACAAATATCTGATAAAGGACTTATAGCCAGTATATATAAAGAATTCTAATAATTCAATAATAAAAAGATGACAATATAAATGAACAAAAGATATGAACTTTTACCAAAGAAGTAATATAGATTATAAATAAGTACAAGGAAAGATGCTACTTGGACATTAAAACTGTAATTAAAAACTACACTGAGATACCACTATGAGATAGTACACCTACTAGATTTGCTAAAATAAAAAAATACATATAGAAAACTGATAGTATCAAATTTTGACAAAGATGAGAAACAACAGAAACTCTAATAAGTTGCTGGTCAGAATATACAATGAATAGTTATTTTGGAAAACAGTTTGGAAACTTCTTATAAGGTTAAACACACATGAACCATACTACCCAGAATACTATTCCTAGGTGTTTATCCAATAGAAGTGAAAACATATGCTTACGCAAACAACCTACATGCCTATCAACTGGTGATAGACAAACAAATTGTGGAATACTACCTAGAAATAAAAAGGAATGTAATAATGATTCTTGAAATGATGGATAGATCTCAAAATCAGCATGTTAAGTAAAAAAGTCAGACACAGAAGTATGATGCCATTTATATAACATTTCCACAGGCAAAACCATGGGACTAGAAATCAGATCAGTGGATGATTGAGCTAACGGAACTTTTTGAGATGACTTAAATAGTCTATATCTTGATTATGGTGGTGGTTCCATGACTGTACCCATTTGTCAAAAGTCACTGAGCCCTATACTCAAAAGGGTGAATTTTACTGCATATAAACTATACCTTTAAAAAAACAAACTTTAAAATTAGTATACTCTATAAATTGACTTTTCTATCAAGTAATTTTTTATGAATTCCCAAACAGTTTAATGTTAGGCATTTTTTTTTGGTGAAAGACCATTCATTCATCTTTTAAAAAGTTGAACTTATGAAAGCCCTTCAGAGACATAGTCAATAAAACTATAAAGTTTAAGCTTCTTAAGGGTGTAATTTATCATCTGACTTCCATTCTCAAAGATCTTAGCATGATTCTTAAATAAGATGAGCTGTTAGAATTAAAGAACTAGAAATCAAAACAATTCATCATCTGCCCTGGATTATAATTCAAGTCAAGCACATGGCTGTAGTATTGATGTGAGAAGTTAGCATCCTCTGCATCTTTTTTGAGAAAATTGGATTTTAGTCTAAAAGTTTTGGAAAATACTTTTCACTGGACTTTTTTTTCTTTCCATATTCAACTGTTTAGGTAGAAAAAGCATATCTTTCAAACACATTTTATTGCTTGATGCTCCACTTTTTACTAAAGGCCTTGAGTTATTTCATACATCATTTTATACATATATTTTATACACTATAAAGACCTTCAGCTAAACGTCCTTTTATGTTCTATTCCATTCCTATTCTCATCTACAGTCTCTTCTCACGATCCATAGAGAAACCACTCTCACTATTCCCTCCCCTCAATTTTATTGGTGAAAAATTTCCCTTCAAATTTTCTTTGGTAAACTTCCTTTTGTCCTCTTCTAAACACAGTCTATTCACTAAATGATTTTCCAGTGGGCTTCAGTTTCTCTCAGTCTCTCCAACTTCATGTGGATAAAGGACTGAGGGCACTTTCTCAAATCCTGCTTTCATTTTTTTTGTATAATTATAATGCTAGTCTTACTTTAAAACTCATTCTCAGTATCCCAATATTACTGATTTGTTTCAACCTCTTCCAAATATTACTGTAACTGTCAACAGCCTTTCTAGAGTCTATGTCTACTTCCATTGTTAAGTGACTTTAACATTGAGGTTCATGGCCTCTCCAATCCATTCACTTCATAGCTTTTTTGACCTATTTGATCTGCAGCACACTCTGTTATTATAACATAACTGTAATCCGCCAACTTGGTCACACGCTGGGTCTCATTCTCCCCTGGCATTTCTCTAATAATAAATCATGAATCACATATACCCTGTGCCTGATCACAGCATTTTTATCATCTATTTCTTCCATTTTGCTATCCTCATAGAATTGTCTTTTTGCTCGTCCTGTAATCTCTGGTACACAAATACTACCTTTTTCTGGTCATGTGTAATTCCTTTACCAGCTTGAACTACATGATCAGCTATTTTCATGCACCTGTCAATACCTTAAACTTTTGTACTCTCTTGAACTTTCATTATATCCCTGATGCTAATTTTCTACCATGACCATAACTAATAACTGTTTTCTTCTTAGTTTCAGTGCTTTTCCACGGAAACTTGTCTGAGGGCCACAGAAAAAATTAGGACATAGTTTGCTTCAAAGTAATGTCATCTTGCACCAATTTGGCTTTCATTGTTACTCAGTAATGCTTTTAATCATCTTTTGTTGAAGAATTCTGATATAATTATTCCTTTTCCATAATTCTACTGAATTGAATTTTAAGTGCAGCCTTTAAAATTTAATGTAAATTTCTCTTATCCTGGTACATTATTAGTCAATAGAAACATAAAATAAAATCAAATCACTCATACTCACTTAGAAATAGGATTGACACTGGCTTCAATAATTGTTAAACACTTACAGCACTTTATATTTTCTGGAAATTCTTGTACACCTAAAATGTAAAAAAAAAAATACATGAAAGTATTCCAGTAAAAAAGTCTCTAAACTATAGTTCTAACATTAAGAATAATTAATTAAATATATAGTATAAATGTTATTGGGGTAATCATTTAAGTAAGAATAATAACATATTAGTGTCATATGATATATACATATATTTAAAAAAATAAAATGAATTAATATTTTATGATAGTAATAATTAAAAACTGAATATAAAATTGAGGACAATTGTGTATTTGACATGATAGATCTTTGCTCTTTACATATCTAAAGATATAAAAATAGTTTAGGCTTATTTAGTTATTATATTGCCACCACTGGAGGAAGGAGAAATCAGCAGATATAAGGAAACAGAAGATAAAAATCTTTGTTCCCTTCATGTTATATGATTGGAAAGATTGAACACATACATGTGAAAAATACCTAAGGACAAATCACAAAAACAATAGATATTCCCAAACTAATATATGAGTTTAACAAATTTTATGTAATTTTTCCTTGTTGGCACAGAGTGTTGCTCTGCATTGCCTGAAAAGGTGAAGAGGTGAGCAGCCCTTACTGGGTCTGCTCTGGAGGCTCTGAGGTAGCCAGCCTAGCTGATGGCCCTTGGAGAACTGTTCATCTGCTGTCACAGCTGTGCTGTTGGCTATGTGACAGAAAAACACAAATTTTTCCTCCTGAAAATCAGTAAGTTGCAAAATCTAATCCATAAATGTAGGCATCAGGAATAAAAGATGGGAGGACATTTCAATCAATTGATGCAAATGAATTAAATGCAGTAGGCCCTGAAAAAGTTAGAAAAACAGCTCTATGAAACCCTTTCTGTATGTCTGCAGTCTTACATGCTCTCAATTTTTGAAACTGTTATTGAGGAAGTAAACATTTGTATAAAGTATTAGTCCTGCTAAGCACTTCATATTAGACAGAAGGAACATTTTGTGGCAGGTTTTAGTTGGATTTTTTGATGATAGATATTTAAAAAAGAAAACCGTCCACCTTCTTAGATTTAGTTTACCTGAACCACCATGTCCATGGTACCTTGAAGCCCAGTGAGGCAGCAGGAGGGTGGCCAAACCAAGACCAGTTGTTTATTCCGTGTAAAGTAATGGTATGAAAGAAAGTATGGGGACATTTCTTATGCCATTTTATCTTATGTGAAACTTCACCAGAAACTATACTGTCCTAAAGTTATTGCTAAAGTATTTTCCTTCTTAATAAAAACCCAAGGAATTTTAGGAGCTCTGTTATGTGTGAATTGAATGAGAATGGCCAATTTATTTTTTTTGGAAAGGCCATAACACCTAGAGTTGCCCTCATTAACTAGATATTAACAAAATGGCAAAAAGTCAATAAACTAACCCTTGAGTTACCCTCAACATTGCCTCTTAGTATTCACTTTTAACTTGGATATCTAAAACCAACAGAATAAGTGTAAGCTACCTTCTTTTCTCCTGTTAGTGTCTTCTATTCAGTCACCAGTTTGGGCTCATTATACACTGGTGTAGCTAATACCTTCTGTCCACATGTGTCTGTCTTAGGACATCTTAAATGATATGCAAACCAAGTCATGAAAACAGAAGCAAATTAAAATACGATTTTAAGTAAAAGACTATATCTCCTTATTTTCTACTGAAAATGGAATTCCCTGCTGTGATGAAAATGCTAAACACAGAGCAGAGTCCTTCGGATTAGGATAGGCTCCTAATTTTATCATTCATTGGTTGGGTAACTCTAGGAAAGTCACTTAAATGTTCAGTGTCTTACTTTCCTACTATGAAAAATGGTGATTATATGAACAGTTTCATCAGAGAGTTGCAGTGGGGATAAGAGATAAAGTAGATAAATAATTGGCAGAAAGTGCTGCATAAATGTTATCTATAATTCTTAGAAATACATAGAAGCAGAGGGTATCAGTCAACAAGAGAACCAACAATATATAAATATATAACTAATTTATGCTGACTGATATTTTTATATTTTTGCTGAGGTGTTTATAGCTAATTGATTTGCTTATAAAAGGTGGAACACATTTGGAAAAATAGGTGCCAAAGGAATTTCATTATTTAGACTAATATATGTGCCCTACAGTTTAGGAAAAGTTCTTAGAGCATAACCTCAATTTATAGTTTAATCTAAACATAGAGAAGTACTATGCACAATAGTTAAAAACACAGGTTGGAAGGGTGACTGAATCCTAGTATTATCACTTAACAAGTCATGTGAATAACCTTAGGCAGTCTTGTAATATTTGAGTGTCACTCACTCATTATTTGCCTAATTCAAAGGATTGTTCTAAACTTTAGATGTCATGAATGTAAAGCACTTAGTATCATGTCTGACACTTAATAAAAACCTTATAAATACCAATAAAATTAATATATTAATAAGAGGAAAGTTAACTTAGACTTCTCTATGCCAGTGTATAAAATAATTTAATTCTCTTAATAATCTAGTGAAGAAGATATATTAGGCAATATTATCTTCATTTTATGGATGAAGAACCACAGATTTACAAGGATTAGGTGACATTTAAATACCTAATGACTGCTTATAGATGGAATGGATATAGGTGGCATTTAATTCACTTTTTTAACACCATACTCTTGTTCTTCTTTACTCTATTATGTCACTTCCTATTAAAATTATGTTAGATTTTATTGTAAAACCCACATTTTTATTAACCAATCTTTAGGACTGGTCTATCTGAACACAGTGTTTTCAATTTATAAAAAGGGTTACATAT
>CM053502.1:43318815-43340020 GCA_028627145.1 Eidolon dupreanum | reverse complement strand
AAAAAAAAAGAATTAAAATGACACCCAATTCCCTCCCCCACTCTCTCTCTGCTTCAACAAATATATGAATCAATATTATGGGAAATGAACTTTTTAACAATCTTACTTCATATTCCACTAATGATTTTTGCTTCATTATCAGTCAACCACTTTATTGAACACTTTCTGTGCCTGTACTTTAATAGTAGATCTATTGTGGATCTAGAAACAGTGTAAGGTGCAACAGTTCTGGCATTCAAGGAGTTTATACTGAGACTGGGCGGGAGCATGGCCTAGTAGAGAGAGGGCTCACAATGCTTCATTACCAGTTCAATTTTGTTTTCTTCTAATTTTTCAGGATTTACAAGGATACAGAAGACAGGTTAATCACTCAGCTCAGAAAAGTCTCTGCTGTAACTCTAGGAAAATTTATCAGTCTTGGTGACAGAGCCCAACACAGACTTCAGAAGGATGAGGGGGTAGAAGAAGTTCCTTTCTTCCTTATATTTAGATTTATTACCAGATTGAAAACTCTATCCCCCATGGAGTAAGTGTTTGTAACACACATAACATGACTTGTTGATGTTATTTCTTGATGAAGACACTAGAAAGAGTGAAAAGTTCTGGTATCAGGCTGAGATAGTGGCAGGAAAACAGACCTGGTTTTTGTTGCCATCATATTCTTTTAATTACTTAATTGATTAATTAATTAATTAATTAATTAATTTTATGGTGACATTGTTTAACAAAATCCAATAAGTTTCAACTGTACATTTTAACAGGCATATATATATATATATATATATATATATATATATATATATATATATTTATATATGTTTATATTTACACTGTGTGTTCTCTTCTCATAGTTAGTTAGATTTCTTTTTAGGATGTCATCATTCTTCACATATTTGACCCCTCTACCCATCTACCTTCCTCTTCCCCCCTCCCCTCTGGTAACCACTAGTCTATTGTCCATGTCCATGAGTCTCTGTTTGTCCTGTTTATTTGTTGCTTTTAGGTTTATATCCCACATATGAGTGATATTATGTGATTTTCAACTTTTTCTGTCTGACTTATTTTGCTTATCATGATGCCATCATATTCTTTAATAGAAATAAAGGGAGTCAATCCTCAGTTTATTTTAACACTATAATCTTGGGGAGAAGTAGATTCTGTAAGAAGAGAAAGTAGTCTTATAGTGAGGAAAGTGCTAGTGATTTTCAGATAAATAACACATTTTTAGTGTTGAAAGCCAGGCATTTAATAGGGCAGAATAATAAGCTCTAAACAAATGGTCTAATGATTTGCCAAATATCAAAAAGCATATTTATTACTAATTGAGAACAAATCCCTGGTAATATTTTCTCTCCAACTCAAATAAGACATATCAAAATAGACATCTCTAAGAATTTATATAGATACTACCAAAGTCTCTATTCTCCTCTTAACTTGCTCAAAATTTTAAAAATTTTTATCATTTAACTGGTTACACATGTCTGCTTTTTCTAGTGTGTTTGAGAGAAACTCCCTATCTTCACTGAAAGTTGAGGATATTACTGTTTTGCATGCATTTGGGGAAGGGGAGGGATAATTGGCAAGCTGGTAAAACATGTAATAATGTCTTCAACTCTGATTGCCTTTCATTACAACTAACAATAGTAATTTTGCCCACTATGATGCTTTTAAAATCCATTCTTGTATAGAAATAAGTTTTTAGAGGATGAGAGAAAAATCACTTAATTGGTGCAGAATTAGAAAGGGCTTTCACATTAATTCATTTTCATTAAAATCCTTAAATTATAGTGTCATAGTTTCTCTGAAGCTATGACAAATCAACAACTATACTTGAAATTGAATCGTTAACTAATTAAACCTTATCATTCATTATCTTGCTTTATCGTATAAAACAATTTACTCCATTATGACCATAAACCAGCTTTAGAAGCAGGCAGAGACTATTTATTCACAGATCACACTATATAAAATGCATTCATCTATGATGGACATAGAGTTTCTATTTTATGATTGAATTAATGTCTGAGAAATAAAAGACAAAAAATCTATTGGTATGGAAAGCAAGCTGGTGTATTTACCCATGGATTGCTGCAAGTAATTTTACTATCAGAAAGACTTAAGAGAAAAAGGATAATTTACATGCAGCCATGGCTCTCTCTCTCTTTCTTTCTCTCAATCTCTCTCTCCTCACACACACACACTTACACACACAACTATGTTTCAGAAAACTGACTGAAAATTTCCTAAGAAAGTTCAAGGATAATGTACTTATTTTTAAAGAGGAAGAGTTTAATCTTTATGGAAGAATAGATGCTTTATTGAACACAAGAGGTTTGAATCTCATTTTCCAGGTCATTTCTTTTTAGTTCATTAGGTGTGTTCAATGTTCCAAGTAGGTAAATATTCCAAGCATTGGGTGCTTTCAATGTTCCAAGTATGCAAATATCACTAAGAAATAGTATTTGTCCAAAAAAGTTATTATGTAATGGAGAATAATGTATATAATTAGTAGAACCCTACCCTGTACCCAAAATTCAGAGAATATATATTATATTATAAGAAACAAAGTATATTTTAAAAATTCATCATATACTTGGCTACAATGTGAAAGTCAATAAATAATGAGAAATTAGTTTCATCCAGGCCATGTAGAGCACAATATATTTTAATAATAAAAATATGATACCTAAAAAAGCAATAAATATATTGTAATACTAAAAACAACTGAGTAAACCCTCAGGAAGTAGAAGAGGCGTAATAAAAATAGTGCAGTAGGAAGTAATAAAGTTGAAATTAATGATTGAAAAATCAACCAATAAACCAAAAATATTCTTTAAATGATTAGTAAAGTAAAAAAAAAAACCTCTGTCAGGATACATGACAAAAAAGTAAAAGACAGATAGCTCAATTAAACAGCATTAGAAAGACAAAGAAAGAAACAGGCACAGATATGGTAGAGATTTATAAAACACATAGGAACAGCCTAAGGACAATGTTTGACAATAAAATTGACTGTCTGGATGATTTACTAGATTTCCCAGAAAATTGCTTCTGAGAGAGACTTAAGAAGATATAAATGTATAAGGATGGGAAAGAAAAATAAATATCCTATGCAATGATATAATTTTATACAAAAAATTCCAGAAGAATCTACTTGTTTGTTATATATTAGAACATATAATTAGCACTGGGACTAAATGTAAGAGCAAGACATCAAAATTGGTAATGTTTCTATACAGAATCAATTAAATTTAGATAAAATACTTAAAAAATACAATCTACAAAACTAGCAACTTAAACTAGGTCTAACTAATAAAATGCATGTAAGACCTTTCTTAAAGTAAATTACAAAACTTTTTTTGAAAGACACAAAACATAAATAAAGTCAAATACAATGTTCATGGATAACAGTACTTACTTTTATAAAGATATTAATTCTTCCCAAATTAATCTTTAAATTCAAGCCAATTTTTAAAATTCCAATAGACTGTGAACCTCAATAAGTTGAACCTAAAATTCATATGGAAGAATCAAATACCAAGAACTGCAAAATATATTTGAAAAAGAAAAACAGAGAACTTGTATTATCATATATTAAAAGTTAATTATTAAGTTATACTGATTAGAAAAAAATGTGCTATAAGCACAGGAATAGGCAAATAAGCTGATAGAAAAGGATAGTCCGGAAAAATGTCTTTTCATATATAAAAGAGGTAGAATTATAAATTAGTGGGGAAACAAGAGACTTTAATAAATGTTGCTGGGAAAATTAATCACCTATTAATATGGAAAAAAGTTTAGAATATATATAGCACAAAAAATAAGTTACAAATGAATTAAAGGTCTAAGTATATTTTTAAAAACCCTAATAGTTTTGGAAGAAAATACAAACAATATCTTTATGATATCAGAGTAGGGAAGAATTTCTTAAATAAGCTATAAAAATAACAGACTATATAGAGAAGAGTGATACATTTTAGTACATCAAAATGGCAACTTCTCAATGGCAAATGGTATCCAAAGCAAAGTGAAAAGACATGCCACAAATTGGAAGATGATATTTGTAACCATTTAACCAAGGGACTAATGTCCACAATATGTAATCATCAAGAACATACATAACAGAAAAAGAGTCCAAAATAAAAATGGACCAAAAAAGACAATTAGAAGCAAGATACTCTACACTTGTCAATAAGAAGAAATAAAAAAATTCCAACTCTTCTAGTGATTAGGAAAATATAAACTAAAATATCAAGCTACCCTTTCATCTGATTGGCCAACATTTAAAACATCTAATAACCCCATGTTGGCAGAGATACGAAGCAGTGGGAACTTGGTACTTTGCTAGTATAATTAGATCCACATTGATCATCAAGGACAAATTTCATAAATATAATATGGAATGAAAAACTTGCAGAACAGTGTATACGATGTATTAGCACTTCATTGAAATTTTAAACACACTAACTTTGAGATGGAGAAAGTGAGAAGGGATAGGCATGAGAATTTAAAAGTTTCTTTGATGTTTCATTGATTAAAAAAAACTAGAGAATGATATCTATAATAAATGCTAACACTTTAATCTCATTGTGAGCATGTTGCTCTCATATTTTCTTTATGCTTGAAATGTTTAACAGATTAAAATTAAGACTATTTAAATATTTTAATATGACTGTCAAGTGTTTTTAATACAAAATGGAGTTTTGAATGATAAATAAGATTGAATTAGGTGAAAGAAGTGTGAAAGATGACTTAGGCAGAGAAAATAATAGAGATTCACAGAGATAGTGAAACAGCATTAAATATTTGAGGCAGCTCTTCAGTATCTAGACCACAAAGTTAAAAAGTGCAAGTCATCTTTGGTGAATTGGAGATATGGAATAGAAGCACAGGTGGTAGTGAAGACTTTTGTATGCAGTATTAGGGAGCTTACCCTCTATCCAAGATCAATGGAAGTATCTTAAGTAGGAGAGTAATGTAGTCATATTTCCAATTTAGAAAGAGTACTAAAGCTACTTTGTGGAGGATGGGTTTGGGAATGGTAGTGGCAATAATGGGGATGGGAGGCTATTTGAGTAGTCCAAGAAAAATAAGGATACTAAACTACAATTGTATGGGAATGATGAGAAAAAAATAGATGACATATTTAGAAGGGTATGTTTGACAGGATTTGGGGACTAAACGTCTATGGAAATCTGAGGAAAGAATGAATGAATTTTTGCATGAAATACCTGAGTGGATAATATTAACATTAGTAGAGAACGGACTAATGAAGAAAAAGCAGACTGGAGTGGATGATGAGTATGGCTTTAAATATATTATTTTTGAGGCTGTTTGTGGAACGTATTTTAGCTATGTCCAGCATGCAGTTGGCTATACAAGTTTGAAGCTCAAGGGAGAGGTCAAAGCTTGACATAAAGTAGTCATTATCCCAAGAGACAAAGATATTAAATATTTTACTACATGACAGGTTAAAACTAATTTTAACCTGTGGTTACTCATTACTTATTACAATGTCATTTCTATCTTTTCCAGTATTTAGTTACAATATTTAACATGTTCCCAGTATAAGAGGTAAAGACTCTAGCCTATGTAGGGTCCCTAATGTAATATAGCATAAATGCACTCTATGTATTTTAAAAGATTCTTCTGTATAATGTTATTTACCTGCCAAACATTTATTGAACACTACCATGTATGCTGGGTATTGTTTTAGTAGCTCCAAATAGATAAATAAAATGGTCCCTGCTTCCAAGGGTTTCACAATCCAGTCAAATATATTAGGGATACATAGATATTGAATTACAGAGTGAGGTAAGTTCAAAGCAAAAATGTATACAAGGTATAAAAGAGAAAGGAGCAATTACCCTCTATGTGTACAGAGTGTAAGGAAAATTTCCCAGAATAAATGACACCTGAAATTTCTTTTTAAATGTGAAGAAGATTCTGTCTGGTTAATGAGGAGAGCACTGGGGAGGAAGGAATATTTTGAGCAGAGAAAATAATATAGTTCTTTGTGTTACAAGTAAACAGTTGATGCATTTAAGAATTACTTGAGGATGAAATGGAAGGGAGGAGGGTTAGTTAGAGTGGTTAGGTAGATGAAAGCTATTTACACAATTACGTAGATATCTTTCCACACACAATAGTTCATGTATTTAAAGATTTTAATATAAAATAGTAACTTTCAATTATGAAAGGAAAATGATGAATCAGGATGGCAGGTGGAAGAATTGGGAACGAAAAGTAAAGATTGGAGGCCACGTGGACAACCAAGATCAGGTTTAAACTTAGCATTCAAGGGAACAAGTTTCACTGTAAGGTGTCACTCATCAACTTCAAGTACATTTCAGGCAAATTTTTACCTAGATCGACAAGTGCTTAAATGAATCTCTATCTCAAAATAAACATTCTATTTTCTGTTCCTAAAGTTCAATACCGATATAGGTATTCTCTCATGATATTCTCCCATGTCTTGACTCTTTTCCATCAGGGTTATTCCGACCTTGTCAACTGTGATGCTGACACTGCACTTATTTTCTGTTATTTGCTCTTTCCCTTGACAGATTCCAAAGGATGCATTATGCTTCTTAAGTAACTGTCAAGGTCTCTGCCACAGAATTCAGTGACAGCTTTTTTAGGTATGATTTTCTGAAAGGGGTGACATGTTGAAATCTTGTACTGTTTATGTAATTTCTAGCAATGGCTCTTATATCATTATGTTCAACAAACTTTTTACACTATACTAATTTTGCAGAGTTTCTTGCCATGTCTTGTCTTGTATGTTTTTGAATAAATATTTCCAGAATATAGAAATCATAAGCATAGCTAAAAGTCCTTAAATAATAATCACAAGGACTTCTAAGGATGTTCATAGACTTACTTCTAAGTTGAAGAAGTCTAAGTTGCAATTCACTTTCTGGCAACAAAATTTTGTGATGCAAGAGCGACACTGGGAGATTATTGTAATGTTCATTAAAATCTCATATTTCTCAGGAGTTTTGTGTTTATATTTGGTAATATTTTTTTCTGATCTTCTTTAAAAATAAGGTAGATTTTTATTTATTTGAACTCTCCAGCTAAACCTTCCTGAAAGCCAAGGGAGGTAGTATATTTGGCTGTGTGAAATTTCTCAGAAGTTGCAAGTTGAAAGGAGTATTTGATATGTGAATGTATATAGATATATAAGCAGTGTTAATTGTTATTAATGTACAGAAATACCATTCAATATAAATATGTAGCCTGTAAATCTAATCTTAAAAGAATAAAAGTAGACCTAATTTTATCTTTCAATTGGCCTAAATCTAGTTGCTATTTTCTAAGTCTGCATATGGTCCCTTTAAAATTGTTTTCCTGAGTAACCTCTCTGTGGTAAGTCAAGTTTGTGTGGAAGAATATGTGTGTGCTTCCTGTTTGCATTCTTACTGTTTCCTTCAAACGAAATGCTCTCCTTTACTCAATGATTCTGGGCTTCATGGAAATCCTCAGGCTACATCCTTTACTTGAACTTTTCCCTAATAATACAGCAGTCTTAATTAATCTTCATATTCTCTAAGAATTTACAATTGTAATTTGTGCCATATAATTAAGCACTTTATTGTATAGTGTTTTATGATACTCGTTGATGATTTATAGGTGTTAGTCTTATCTCCCCAGTTATACTATAAATTTCTCTATGATTCTCATAGACTTAAACTGAAGAAATTTTACTAGCAATTTATACCAGTACACTTCAACAAGTGTTTCATATTCATCAAGAAGAACCATTCATTCACGAATTCATTCAATAACTCTTTATTGAGCTCCTACAATATGCCGCACACTGTTTTAAGCAATACAGATACTTCATTAATGAAAACAACAAAACTGAGACATCACTGAATTTTAATTTTTGTAAGGAGTCCAGACAATACAGAAATAATTTAAATATATGGTATGCCAGTTTCTTATAAATGCTATTAAGAAAATAAAACTAGGAAGAGAAATAGAGTCTTCTACTGGATAAAAACAGAGATCTTAATTTTAAACAGGATGGTTCAGAATTTCTTAGAAATGTCATGTTTAATTTGCTCAAGAGATTTTGTTGGTGGTTGTTAATAAGTTAAGATCCCTATTTACTTAGAATGTCAAACCAATCTTACCTAATTTCTATTTTTTTAGAGTGCTTAAATTAGTTTTTTCATTTCTTTCTTTTTTAAAATAGCTTCATTGAGGTATAATTGATACACAAAGAACTGCATATATTTAATAACTATAATGTGGTGAGTTTGGACATATGCAAATACCAGTGATACTATTACCGCAATCAAAATAATAGACATATCCAACACCTCCCAGAGTTTCCTTGTGCCCCCTTGTGGTTTTGTTTATTTGTTTGTTTGTTTGTCATTAGTTTTTTGTTGTGCATGGGGGGGTGAGGAAGGGGCTGATTAGAACGCTTAACATGAGTTACCCTCTTAACAAATTTGAAGTTCACAATACCATATTGTTAATTATAGGTACTATGTTTAATATCAAGCATATCTCCAACTCAATTATGATGTTTTAAAAAAATCTATTTGTCTATTTTTATATGAAATCCACCTGATCCTCCACCACACATAGTCAGAATAAGGAAAATAAACAGCGTAAAGGCAATAAAATATTCTAGAAAAGATTAAATAATATATCTGAATACAGAGGAAAATAAGAGCTGAGTATGTCAGGTAAACTAATAAGAGAAGGGGAGAGAGATTTTCTGCCTTTGACTTATAAATTAAGATTTAACTTTTCAATAAAATTAACTTAGAGTTGCAACAAAATAAAAGAAAAAGTGTTATATCATTTGCTAAGAGAAAACATTGAAGCATAGTTTCAGTAAAAAATGCAAGTTATTTAGAGATGAGATGAAATCTTACCATTTTTACTGATGTCGAGTTCTTTAAGATTAACTAAACTAGCAATTGTGGTTGGCAGATTTGAAAGGTCATTATCAGGAATACTTAGTTTTCGTAGAGCTTGACAGTTGAACAATTGCTGTAAAAAACACAATGATTAATTAGATCTCAATTTGGTTAAATCCATTCACATGTAAACTCAGTAACAAAATTCAATTCACCATCATTACAAATGGCAGTAAAAGAGTCAGATTCAAAATCTCACCTTCTTTCACACCCATATTCTCAGTTGTCTTCAGAATGTTTTCACATTCCATCCCCATGTTAGTGCCTCACTGTTCTCTTCTACCCAGATCCAAAACCCAAAAGTATTCTACTTTCTTCTTCCAGTTTACCATTAATGTGCAATTTTCCACTGATCCTATAGGTATTTTTTCCCTTTCAAATTTTTTCTGGAGTTGTCCCTTCTTTATAGCTACAAGGATTACCTTAGTTCTCTTTTCTGGCAACTCTTAGATTTCAGAAAGTATTACTTCCATTTAGTCATGATGAACAGCTGACATGCAAGAACTGATATACATTTGAGTACATGAGCTCACGTTTCTTTTGTGTCCCACCACACTGTTTCAAAAATATCTAGTCAATGTAATGTTAACCTCTGATGTTTGGTGAAAAAAAAAAATCATGAATAATTAGTTCATTTCTGTCATGGGTCCAACATGCTAGGTGAGGAAGAGTTGAGTGTTAAAGCAATGGTTCTCAAATCCAGCATACATATGATCACTGTTAAGTGGAAGTGCTTGTTTAAAATGTGGATTCTTGAGCTCTCCTCAAAGAAAGAACGATATAGTGGGTCTGGGCTGGAGGTCAAAATCTATATTTTCAACTACCACTCTAGTGATTTGGTTATTTTGATGTAGGTGTTTCCAGTACCATATTTTGGTAAATAATAAGATATTTTAGCTATGTCTGTCTTATCTTGACTACTCAATATATGAACAGCTGAGACAGAATTTTTGTTCTTTTCTAGAAGAATTATCTTAATTAGATCTCTTCTGTTTGACATTTCTAATTCTGTTTTGCTAAATTTCCACAGATGAAGTCTCTGATGACTATGCAACTGACCCGGAGTACACTTAACTATGTTAACTGCGTGTTCCTACAAATAATCTTTACAAAGATTATTTGAAATTATTCATGTAGTGCAAGAATTTCAACATGCTATTCAGAAATATTGCTATTTTTTAATGAAAGCTAAAAAAGGAAACTTTGATGGGTAGTTTTTACTAACTACTAATTTTCCCTTAAAAAATAGAAAAACGGATATCTACACTCAGGGTAAAAGTTAATTTAAATTTTTGCCCAATTATCCTGTATGGGTCATTACATTTGTATGCAATTTGGTTAGTTATAAATTCATAGATTAAAAGTAATTGCCTCATGACTGGTGGGATATACAATTTGTGATTACTATAACCATTTTATGGCAAATTTAGACAAATAATTTTCAAAACAAAGGTTTATTTTGAAATGCAAGTCTCATCATTTCAGCTAAATTTTCAATTTCTCTCAAGAATTAAAAGAGGTTCCTGTATTCTTCTCTAACTTTAAATGAAGCCACGTCAGAAATGAAAGATATAGAAACTCCTGAACATCCTATTACATAGAGAATTCAAGACATCTCTGTTATTGAGGCTAAGAGCATAGCATTTGAAATCAGAGTGATGGGGGTTCATTTCCCGCTCATCTATTTACTAGTGGCATGGTCCTGGGCTAGTTGCCTAACATCTCTGAACCCTATCAATTTCCTCATTTGTAAAATGGGAATAACTAACATTACTTAACTTGAAGGGTTGTTGAGAACATTAAATGAGTTGATATATTTCATCAATTCTAAGTCCTACATTTTTTCACATATTAACATCTTGATCATCTTATAAGCAAAAGCAAGTTATAATTTTTAAAGAGTGTTTCTTCTTTAGTGCTACTACAATAATGGTGTGTCATATAATCAATATCTTTAATTTGATTAAATGAATTACTTGTGAATATATAAAACTGTGATTGGCACATAGTAAGAGCTGATAACTGTTAGGCTTATTAAGATTTATATATACAAATACAGAGGTGCACCTATATAACTAGTCTATTTCTTACTTTTCTAGATGACAAGGTCTTTGAAGGTAGGAGTCATATCTAATTCATCTTGGTATCAACCTGTTTCATCTTTTTGTATACACCAAAGTCACTAGCACAGTGTCTTGTACATAGTGCATGCTGAATAAATATATTTAACATATACTTGGATAAGTAAAGGGAAAATGAGGAGAGTGCTAAGTTCCAGCTGAAAATGGTTCTTTACTGGGTTGGAAGTTTTAGAGTGAGAAATAATCTCAGTGGAATCTAATTTCATAAACAAAGCAGTGAACTTTTGAATATGAGTCACTATGTTTATAAATTGGAAAGAAATTAAAAAGACATTTTAATGATTCTTTCAAGATTCAAGTTTTGAATGAAAATGAAGTGAAGGATAATTATACAGTGGCTGTAATTCTTCAATATAGTATAGAATAGCAAATATAATTAATAGCTAATTAGAGTAAGACAGTTAATTGTTATCCTGCCTTTCATTTGCTAATGATATTTTCCATTTCAAAGACAATAAAATTGTTTTGTGTCTTAAAATATTTGTGTACAAAATTGTTCTTTTTCTTGGGCTAATAAAAGCAATTTAACTCTGACAGAAATTGGTTTGAGAAGAGTATGAAATTTAAATTACTGACTCAAAAAAGTAATGGTTAGGTGATTTCTAAGAGAGCTGACACAAAAGAGAAAGGCCTGAAGGTTAAAAATAAAGACATATTTGAGCTAAAATATATATTCTGATAGGTATTTATTCTTTCATGGAAAAGCATTAATTGATACCTGCTACAAACTAGATGCTATGCTAAGTGCAAGGGGCATGGAATGAATAAGACATAGCAACTAAGTTCAGATTGTTTACAACTTAATATTTAGACAATAATTGAATACAGTGTGAAGAAAATTATGCCAAGGTAAATATCAGGTGTGATAAAAAGACTCAGGTAGGAAGGATATCTGCACTAGATTATGTTGATGTTGGTGGGGTTGACTCATGGAAGTATTCCTAGAAGAGATGAGGAAAAAAGCAATCATCCAAGAGCCAGCAGAAGTAAGCAGATGAAGACCAAAGAGGGATAATGTTGCACCTTTCTTGTAGCATCTAATGATATCCCAATTCAAAACATGTGTAACTCAAACTAGTTTCAGATATTCACTTGCTAGTATGAGGAGACTTGGATCTTGGAGTGAATGCTCTGAGTCTACAACATCTACATACATTTAAAATAAATTTACTGAATTCCCATTATAAGTTATGGTCTATGTTTAGTACTGAAGATAAAGACAGGAAAAGATATTGTCAATTTCTGTTTTCAGCAGTATAGTGAACTAAATATTAAAAGAAAAATCTTTATGTGCAACAAAACTACACACACAAACACACACACACACATACACACACACACAATCCTTTAATGGATAACTGTAAAGTACAGGAATTTCTCAAGTTCCAGAATATTGAGATAATACTAATACAGAGTTAAATAGGTCTGTATTTAGCTTTTGCTCTGGTGGTATCTCTTGGTCCCTGGCAACCGAAGTCTTTTATTTTTCAAGTTTGTTTGTTTATTTATTTGTTTGTTTGTTTATTTGTGTATTTATTTATTTGCAAGTGGAAGGATAGAAGACTGCCTGGGATCTGAATAGAGTGGGAGATTTCCTTAGAGACCACTCCATATAGAGCTGATGTCTACATGAACAAACAGCACTGCAAAGGGAGTCAATGGGGAATAGATGCCTTTCTAAGTTTTGACTCTGTGTGAAGTAAGAAGAAAAGAAAAAAGGAAGAAAGACAAAGGGAGGGGGAGAAAAAAAGAAAAAAAAAGGAAGGAAGAAAAGAAGAAAGAAGAATGAAAAAGAAAAGACAGATAAGAGAGAGAGAAGAAAGAAACAAGAAAAGTAAAGAGGAAAGAAATGAAAGAATAGAAGGAAGAAAGAAATGGAGGAAGGAAGGGAAGGAAAGGAGAAAGAAAAGAAAGAAAAAAGGAAAGAAAAAGAAAAAATAAAAAGACAGAAAGAAAGATAAAATTAATCTTCTAGGGATTACCAACCAAAAACCTAACTTTCCTTGAGTTAGGGACTGGAATTAACGGTATCTATAAGACTTCCTGAAATCCAATCCAAATAATAGGTGGTTCAGTGTTAGTATTGCCCCCAACTGTCTGGTAGAAGTAAACACAAATCTCCTCTGAAGGAATAAACTTTAAATGCAGGCCTCAGGGCGTCTCACAAATAAAGGTCCAATAAACATGAGGTCATCAAAAAATAAATCATGAAATATGTGATTAAATAATTGACCTAAATTGGATGCAAAAGAACAAGTAATCTTGCCCGTAGATGATATAGATATTAGAATTACAGAAAACAAAATGAAAATATATATGGAATTTGAAATCATGATGATAAAATAAGAGATTATCAAAGAGAGCTCAGTAGGTTAGAAGATTAAACATTGCTGGAGAAAATAATAGGAAATGAAATGGTAAGAAGAAATTAGCCAAATGTAGCATAAAAGGAGGCAGAAAACAGAAAAGACTGGTTAAGTCATAAGAACGAGAATAAGAAGATTGTTTTGAAATTCTGAGAAAAGTTTGTATAGAAGAGAATAGGTGGCTCAGGAATTCCAGGGTTATTGAAACATCTATTTTCAGATTGAGGAAGTTTAATAAATTCTAAACAAGATAAATGAAAAGGAACCTACATCTAGACTTATACAAGATTGCAGAGTATCAAAGACAGTAGATCTTAAAAATTGCCAGGGAGAAGGAAGGGAGATTATTTTCAAGAAATTGAGAATGAGAAAGGCAGAAAACAACAATTAAAGCAATTATTCATTAGATATTATTGCTAAAGTACTGAGAGTAATAAAATTTTTACAGCTTTTTTTTTCCTAGGAAAAGGGTGAAATGGCTATATTTTCAGACAAACTAAGTTCACTACCAAGAGACATTCACTAAAGCAGCTGTCAAAAGATATCTTTCAGGAAGAAGGCAAATGAACGTCATAGAGAGGTCTGAGCTACAAGAAGGAATACCAATAAAATTTATTTTTTTTTAAAAAAAGGAAAACATCTGGTTAAATCTAAACAAACATTGTATAAAATAATAAAATGTCGAATTATGAGATTAAAAAATCAATGTAGGTTCAAATCAGTATGGAAATGGCATAAAAATAGACGTAGATCAATGGAACAGAACTGAGTGTCCCCAAATAAACCAACTCATATACTGTCAAGTAATATTTGGCAAGGAAGCCAAAAAAATGCAATGAGGGATAAGATAGTCTCTCTGATAAATGATGTTGCAAAGACTGGATAACTACATGCAGAAGAATAAAATTGGACCCTATCTTATAGAATTCAAAAACATTAACTCAAAATGGATTAAAGACTTAAATGTAGGAACCTGGAACTGTAGCACTACTAGAAGAAAGCAGGAAAAAAGTTCTTTGATGTTGGTCTTGGCAAAGATTATTTAGATATGACACCAAATGCACAAACCATAAAACAAAAGTAAACAAATGGGAATACATAAAACTAAAAAATTTGTGCACAGCAAAAGAAACAATCAGCAAAATAAAAGTGCAAACTTTTGAATGGGAGAAAATATTTGTAAACTATTAACTGATAAGGAGTTAATATTCAAAATATATAAGAAACTCATATAAATCACCAGTGAATAAACAAAACCAAAAAGCAAAACAAATTGATTTAAAAACAGGCAAAAGATTTGAATAGACACCTTCCCAAAGAAGGCATACAAACGGGCAACAGGTACATGAAAAGATGCCTGGCATCACAAATCATTTGGGAAATGCAAATCAAAACCACAATGAGATATAACCTCACATCAATTAGAATGGTTACTATTAGAAAGACAGAAAAAAGTTTTAACAAGGCTGTGGAGAAAAGGGAACCTTTATGCACTGTTGGAGAAAATGTAAATTGGTACAGCCATTATGAAAAACAGTATGGAAGTTTCCTAAAAAGTTAAAAATAGAATTGCCGTATGATCCAGAAACCCACTTTTGGGTATATATCCCAAGGAAATAAAAACACTATCTTGTGATATCTGCACTTCCATGTTCATGACAGCATTATTCATGATAGCCGAGAAATGGAAAAAACCTGCATCTATCAACAGATGAATGGATAAAGAAGATGTGATATACATATAAAATGGAATGTAATTTGGCTATAAAAAAGAAAGAGATCCTGCTTTTTGTGACAACATGATGGACCTTGAGGGCATTATGCTAAGTGAAAGATGTCAGACAGTGAAAGACAAATGCTATGTAGTCTCACTTGCAAGATCTAAAAACATCAAACTTATAGAAGCAGAGAGTAGAACATTGGTTGTCAGTTAAAGGGTATACAATTTCAGCCATAAATAAATAAGATCTGGAGAAGCTCATGCACAGCAGGATGACTATATTATCAACACTGTATTATTTCCTAAAAGTTTTTTAGAAAGTAGATCTTAAATGTTAACATACACAAATCACACTTGTGAGAGTTTGGAGATGTGGTACTTTATTGGTATCTTATTACCTATTGTGGTAATTATTTTGCAATATATACAAGTAACCTAATCATCCCTCTGTACATCTTAAACTTACATATGTTAAATGTCAATGATATCTCAATAAAGCTGGGGAAAATCAATGCAAAACCAAAACTATGAACAACAAAGGCATATGTATCAGAAAAAAATAACAAGATTAAACACATGGTCAGATTTTTGTATTGTTTGGGAGGAGGGTAAAGATACTGATTAACTATAATGTTAAATGTGCATGTTAAAATTTCTAGGGTAATAATTAAAGAAATAGAAATAAGGTATATAATTTCCTAATGGATAGAGGCAAAATAAAGGAAATGATATAAAGAGAAAAAAAAGATCTCTAATAAATATAATGGAAAACAAGCAAATAATTAGGAGATGCAAGACAGATAAAAATGAAGAACAGAGTGGAATAAATTAGCGCAAATATACAAATAGTTACCATCAATAAATATGGATTAACCTCTTCAATTAAAAAATAAGAACTATCAGAGTGGATTAAAATTAAAAATAAGCTATATGCTATTACCAGTGACACACCTAAAATTTGAGGGAAAAATGATAAAACTGGCAAAGTTAACTAAAATAAAGTTTATGTAGCAATACTGATTTTAAGCAAAATGCATCGCTAGAGAGAGTGACATGTTAATAAACACTTCAACTCACCAGGAATATATAATTCTAAATGTGTATGCACCTAGTATCATAGCTTTAAAATATTTAAAGAAAATTTGGCATGTCTACGTATTACAAACCTACTATCATAATAGGGCATTTTAGCACATATATCTTGATAAATGATTAAAAGCAGACTAAAATAGAAGAAAAGCTATAGAATTGATGACCATGAGCTTGTTCTAGTGGATGCATATGTAACACTGAACTCAGTCACTACAGACTATGTTTTAAGGCACATATAAAAAATTTGCAATTAACCGTATACTAGACATAAAAAAAGTCTCAATAAACTTCAAAAAATTACTAATAAAAGACCAAATTATTGGACCATAATGCAAATAAGTTATAAATTATTAACCAAAAGATAACTTAAAAGCTTTTATATTTGTGTATATATGTATATATATAAATTTTAATAATTCATGGGTCAGAGAAATTGTCATACTAGAAATTAAGTACAAGCAAGTGATAAAATATTGCATGTTAAAAATAGCAAGATATAACTAGAGTAATTGGAAGTAAATTGTAGCCTGAAATACTTACATTAGAAAAGATAAAGGGGTGAAAATGAATGTATTAAGCATGCAGCTTAAGAAAAAAAAGTAACAGAATGCAGAAGAAAGAAACAATAAAGAGTCCCTTGCAATAATATATGAAGTAGAAAAGATAGAGATTCTGAAAAAAGCATCAGACTGGGAGCTCTTCAAGCAAGAGGAATCAAGTCTTTTGTGTGTCATTGCATGTATCTTATGATTGCTTTTGTCTTTTTACATTTTATGGTGAAATATATACAAATACAAGAATGTATTTAATATGTGTGTTCTTCTAAAATTTGATAAGAAAACAAAGCCTCATATTCTTCAGTCCAGCTTACGAAAGCTGCTTCATGTCCTTCTCAATCATGTCCCACTGTCCTAACCAACCCATTAAGAGGCAAATAATTTCTGGAATTAATACAATTCTCTCATTTTTTTTAATATTTATCACAGGTTTAGTAATCCTAAAAATGAACATTTATATTTATCTGTTTATCTTTATGTAAATGAAATAATACATTATGCTTTCTTCTGCAAGTTGACTTTTTCATTCAATATTACATTGTTAATATTCCAAATTGAAGTATAAAATCTATCTATTCATTTTTACTACTTCATGATCCATATAACATAATTTTCTTATATATTCCACTGTTCATAGACTTTTAGGTTGATTCCAACTTTTTCTAATATGAACAATGCTGCTAAGAATATTCTTATATACATTTCCTAGTATGCATATACAAAAGTTTCTCTGAGGACGTAGGCATGTTTTCAAATGTAATAAGTAATAGAATTTTTTTCCAATGTGGCTATAACAATTTAAATTCCCAACAGGAATAAGAATTCTTATTTCTTTATACTATTTCCAAAATTTGATATTTTCAGACTATTTACTTTTTTTCAATCCGTGGAATGTAAAATGGTAATACCTTTTACCAAATCACTAATAAAACTGAACATTTTTTTGTTTATTTTATTCATTTGAGTTTGTTGCCTATTCTGCAGACTAATTCTTTGATAGTTCTCTCAATATATGGCTCAACTTTTATTTCTTTTTTTGGTATCTTTTAATAAAAAGACATTTATAGTAGTCAAATTTATCTTTCAGTTAATATGTACAGATGGTCTCCCCTATTTTTTTCTCCTGAAAATTTTAATGCTTTGATTTGACTCATTTGAAATTTATTTTTAATAATGATGTGAAGATTAATTCTTTTCCTTTTATAGATGACCATTTAAAGAAAAAAAACTGCATTATGTCTCCACTGATTTGTAAGACAAGTTCTGTTGTGCATCTGATTTCCACATAAGTATGAGTCAGTCTCTGGACTTTCTATTCATAGTCCACTGGTCTTTGTCCATCTCTAATTCCAGCTGGGTCACTTGAACTCTATAACTGTGATTTGTGCTTGAGCTAGAGAAGGAGAAAGGAAAATGAGAGAATGCCTGGAGAAGAAACAGCTCACCCAGGCTTTGAGAGAGGGGTAGTTCCAAGAGCAGAAGGTGGAATGGGAAGGTAAGGATAGATTGAGAAGAGCAGAGCAGTCCAGAGAGCTGTACTAGGAGAAAAGACACAGAGGAATATTAGGAATGGCAAAAAATTAAAAGTGGCTGTATTCTAAATGTTGTAGAAGGAAATAGAAAATGAAGAATTTAGCCAAAATGTGAAAGAAAGGGTGTAAGAGTCAGGGATTTGTCTTACAGGAAGTGTTCATTTGATATTTTTTAATCATATTTTTGAGTCGACCTTATAGGTGCTATCTCCAGAACACAAACACACACACACACACACACACACACACACACACACACACACACACACACATTTGCATCCAATTTCAAGGAACTTGCAACTCACCAGAAGCCCATGCACAAATCTGTGGACCTGGTTAAGGATCCTTGTGATAAGTCATGACAAGTTACTTCTGAAAAAGCCAAGTTTCTAGCTGAAGCTTCTTTCCACTCCACCCTATCCTACCTCCTGTCTACCTTTTCTCCAAGGCCAGACCTTCCCTACTTTCAGGTCACAGCTTAAGACCTGTTTACCTGCTCCACTTGTGTACTTTCATAACATTCTGTATTTCTCCCTACTGAAGGCTGGATGTTCCCATTTTGGGATTATCAGACTGTAAGCTTCGCTAGTCACTGCAGTACCTGCGGTGTATAATGCAATGCCTGACACATGATACTTTCTCAGCAAATAGTTGCTCTTTCATAAATATTCTTGCAGGGTAGTGGCAAATAACCAGATAGTTGAGTGCCTACTATATTTGTGCAAGGCACTAAACTAGATTTTAAAATATAGCATCTCCAATCCTTGCAACAACATTTCAGGGAAGGTTTTATGTCCCCGACTTTGAAGGTGAGAAAACTCAGGAAGTTAACTTTTACAAGGTTATATACCTAGGAAGTGCCAAAGCCAGAATTCAAATTCAGTTTTGTCTGACACAAAGCCGTTTCCACTGCAGCACACTGCTCCCTCCGCAATATTAGATCTGTGCTTTGGAAAGATAACTGACAACTGACGACAGTTGGAGGCTGCCTGGGAGGGTAGAGTGAATGAGACAGGAACCTTGAGCCCATCATAATGGACACGGGGGATTAGGGAATAAGACTCAGATTCAATGACTATTGACAGCAAGGATCTAAATTAGAGTAAATGTGAGTATATGTAATAGCACTTTGCTAACTCTGAAATGTTATATAAATGCGAACGATTGTAATTTGAATTGGCATTTTATTATCACCTTTATACTCTGGCTTGAAAAATTAAGGATACAATCAAAACTGTGAATGTGAGTGACTATATCTTAAAATAGTTCCCTAGAAAAAACAAGAAATAAGTTGTTTATTTTTCCATCACAAATAAAAAGAAGTATTAGCTGCTTGTGAATTTTAAAAAGAGAAACCCTTTTCCTAAAAAGTTTCACATAAAATCATAAATATTCAATGAGAGGTTTACTGATACCACATGTTGACACAAGTAGATGCCACGGGGAAAAGGGCTGATTGTTATCTAATGAGTCGGCATCACTGAATGGCTGATTTCTTAAAAGTTCCTCCTTTGAATCTCTTTAAAAGTATTCAGGCTACAGTGTCTCCAACTTCATTTGAAAGCTATTTCAAAGAAATAATTATTTTGTGCACATTATAATAAAATGTTTTAAAATTCTTTAGTTTAATACAAGTCTTAATAATTATCTTTATTTAGAAAAGAGCCAACTCAAAAATTTTTAAAAAAAGTGGTTTTATATATGCACTTGATGAAATTGTAAGCTTCTAATTATGACGTCAATTTACTCTTTTCTTTTCCTCACTCCCTCCCACCTTCCTTTCCTTCCTTTCTTCTTTCATTCCCATTTCTCTTCCTTCCTTACTGCTTGTGTTCGGTGAACATCCCTTAAACATCTACTCAGTGACAGGCACAGTGGCAGAACCAACAGATGAATTAACAAAGTATCCACTTCCTCAAGTATATAGTCAACAAGTAATTATAAATACAAAAATAAAATAAAATGGAATGTAAAAATACTAAATAAATACTATAACAGAGAGAGGGCTTTGACATTACACTTTATTCCAAAAGAAACGTTTCTAGACCTTGTGCTTAACCTAGAGAATTTGGATGTGTGAATTTCATGCATTTCAATTACTCTACACTGCTCCCTCTCATTGATATCCACCCCTTAAATGTTCATAAGTAGGGAAGTGACTGACTCAGATTTTTGTTTTTGAGAAACAACTGGCATCTGTGACCAGAAGCAGACAGGTAAGTGATTAGAGAACAACTAGGTGAAAAATAATGAGTCTTAGTTAAGGCACTGTCAGGAGGGATGAGGAGAGACACACACTGAAAGGAGGAATCATTAAAGTTTGGTTCCAGTAGTACACAGGCAGTCAAAGGAGGGGAGGTTTTGGGGTCCAACAACACTTTAAAGTCTTAGTAGCAGTGGAGCTCTAGGGTGGTATAGGAGGTGTGGAGCTGGACAAGTGCTGGTAGTATCAAATAAGATAAGGAAAAGGGAGAACTCATAATCCCTGCTAGTGCATTTTAGCAATATTGAATTGAATTGCTACAGAGATGAGCTCTTTTCTTCCCTGCAGAAAGATGGCAATGGCAATAAATACCTAGGCATTTTATCCTAGAAAACAAAAAATATCACTGCTGTTGTTTTTAAAATACAGATCTTTTCAGCAACAATTTGTACAAAGGTGTTTTTGAATCATTTTTCCCTTTAGAACAGTAAGGTTATTTTAGCATTTGTCATTGTCTTCGAAGTAAGGGAATATCTTTTACTGGAATAACAGCTGTTAGTCTGAATATAGAAAGCATAGCACCTTACTATAGCACCCTAACAGTTGCATTTAAAATTTTGTAAATGGAAATGTTTTTTAACTTATACAACTA
>CM053502.1:43267904-43318315 GCA_028627145.1 Eidolon dupreanum | reverse complement strand
AGTCGCTGGTCAAGAATTGAATCTTGAAGTGTTTCTAAATCAAAGAAAGCATTTTATCCATGCAGACTCATTTCTAGAATGAAATCAGCCTTTAGGGAATTTATTTCTAGAGTTTAGTAATAAATACTATAGAGACATTAAACTTGAATTTCTCTGGAAATTTAGAGTAGCTACATAGAAAACCAAACAAATAAAAAATGAAGCAACTTCAGAAAAAAAAATTTATACTCTAGAGAAATAATCCTCCATCAGTTCCCTAAAGGCTGATTTCATTCTAGAAGTGAGTCTAAATTGCTGTGTTAGTAGAATGCACTCTGATTTAGAACTACTTCACCTACTAAGGAGTTAGCCAGGAAACAAATAACATTAAAACAGGTAATAATCGGTTAACTGGTATTAAAAGAACTATTGAAAAGAGAGAGCAAATATTGACCCACCTATATAAATTTACATTTTAACTCTTTATGCCATTTAATTTGCTTAAATGATATCTTGTAATTTACTTGAGCATTGGACATTTACATTTATCAGTGTGTCTTATGGACCATTTTCAAAAGGAAGTACTCTGATTGGTCAGATTCGGTCAGATCTACCAAAAGGTTAACCCTGGTGCTTTTTTTCTTCCGGCTCAATTCTCTTTCTTTTTCTTTCTTTTAAATTAATTTTTTATTTTTAATTAGCATTATATCAATTCTTTGTCCTCTTATTCATACCCCACAATCTCTCTTCTACAGGTAGCTGCTTTCAAATTTTTTAGCTATTATTTCTTGTATATTCTTCTATATTTCTAGAAAATACACATGTATGTCTACTTCTTATTTTATCAATTATAGATACTGCATTTTTATTTCATATCATGGCAGGTTAAAAATCATACTATTTCTCATCACCACAACCATTCCTTCTTTTTCCTCATCTTTCCAATATATCCAATTTTTTTTGTTATATCAGTAGTCAACGCTGATATTAATGTTTATTTAAACACTGTGTTTGTTTCTTACTCTTAAAATTTTTTTCTGAAAGTTGCTTTATTTTTATTTGCTTTGTTTTCTATATATGTATCCTTAAATTTTTTTTTTTTCCAAATGCTCAAACAGCTCTGTCAATGACCAGCAATTATATTTCCAAATACAAAAGTGTTTCAGATAAATTGCTAGATCCAATTTACTTGAGAGGAACTTGCTCTTGCACTTTGTGTAGCTGGCTCCGGTCTGGGCAGATTGCTCTCTCAGTGTGATGCCAACATGGCTTCCATAGATATTCACTTGCTACCCTGCTGAACTGGACTCTGGTTTCTTGGTTCCATGCCTTTGTCTTTTGGTTTATTTCACATTCTCTGGTGAAAACTGGGCAGTCATCTGAGACTCATTTTGTTTCTTCCTCCCAAATCAAGATATCAAAAATATGACCAAATCCAGTAGATTTTACTCCCAAAAAAGCCATTCCTATCTGTGTTCTTTGTTCCATTCTCAGGGCCACTACCTTGGGCTAGGCTGTCATCCTTTCACAGATTTCTACTGGTCTTTTTACCTCTGGATTTACCATTTTATGTCTATCCTTAGTGCAGCTAGAACTATCTTTCTAAAATACATATATGTTCTTGCTGCTACCCAGATAAATGCTTAAGTGAATTTGCACATACTCCAGATAAAATTCAAACTTCTTATCTTAGCATGGAAGATCTTTATAATTTCTCCAGGCTCATTTCTGCTATTGTCACTCCTGTACTATGTATTTAAGCAAAACTTAAATTCTTTCAGTTTTCAAATATGTCTTATTTGCACTCTCTCTGAAAACTGCTCACTTCTTCTAGTGAACTCTTACTAATTCTTAAGTATTAGTTGCAATAAAATTCCTCAAGGAGGATGCTCCACTGAATGTTTCCAAAACACCTATTGCTTCCCCTCCTATTGTAAAAGACAGTATACCTGATGCAATTACTTGTTTAGTATCTGTCTTTCATGTTAAAGAGTATATAAGTCTGTTCAATCACTGTTTTCCCAGTGACTAGCAAAGTCTTGGCATGTGGTAGATACTTTTTTATTAAAAGATTAATGAATGTAAGTATTGGGCTGCAAACTCAGTTTCCTACAGGAGCTAGATAGGAACTTCAATGTTCGGCCTAGGTGGGATTTATGGCAAACTGGAGTGGCTCCATCAAGAGCCCAATGCTATTCTGTTACAACTAATTGTTACCATTTGGGCATATGGACCCCACCAGATTTTCCTTTTTTTTTTTTTTTTTTTTTAAGAGAAACCAGGAATCTAGACTTTTTTTGTAAAATATATTTTATAAGTTGGCTACTAATTCATTTCATAAAAATTGGCAGGCCAAACAAAACACAGCTGCTTGTTTCTGTTCTGTGTATAAAAGATACATTTGTATTGCCAGTCCTGAGCTTATGAAGCTCAGTTTAAGGTCTCACTATCTTTTGGTGATTTTGTGAAAAAGCTTGGCAAAATATCTCATATTTTGCATCTAAAACAGATTTTGTCATTTTTCTCTGCACAATAGCTTCTTTAAATATATGTTTTTAATACTATCATTTTCTCAGTTCTCTAGGATAAAAATTTTATCCTTAATTTCCCCTTGTTCATCCCAAGCCTGGTCAAATGCTAAATTCTAGAAGGTCTGCCATCAGATTAGTAAAGTGAAAGGAATATGGAATTTGGAGTAATGTAGGTTTAAATTTGCACTCTAAGGATTGTGTTATTTTCTAACATTTGGTAAATATTTTAGCCTCAACATAAAAGGTGTCTCTTAGAGAAGCATTCACTGTCCTCTCAATCTAAAGTAGTCTCCCAGTAATTCTTCTGCTTTATTTTTGTCATGACACTTGACATTACCTAACATTTTCTTTAAAAAAATATTTTCTTTTTTTTTTTGCAGCAATGTAGATTTTGTACGAATAACTTGTTGGTCTTGCTCAATAATCTTTCTCTAGCACTTAAAAAATTTGTCTACATATAATTGTATTCAAGAAATGTTCATTGAATGAACAAACAAAGCAATGGATGTATTTTACCTAAAACTTGGTTTTTGTACCATTTCCCCCAAAAATTGACAGTAAAAGTCAACAAATGAGTTTTCAATCTCATTGAAATCAGTTTTCAACTAGATTTGATATTTGGGTTAAGATTAGCGGTAAATGATGGGATGAGTTAAGTCTTCGGTTGGAAGATAAAACAACTCAAAAAATGACTGGGGCATGAAAGAAGTCCCAGTATCTCACCAAAACACATAATCAAGAGTTGTTGATATTATAAACTTTTGGAACAATAAAACATATTAAACAAAAATAAAAATCTGAATAAGAAAAAATTATCTAAAATTTTCCATATTATGTGTTTTACAAATTTGTCTTTCATCTTACTTTCCCTTGGGCCCCCAGAGGGTCCATTTACGTTATTTATTTATTGAAAAAAATTGCATTTGAATGCCAAAATAATTGCAATAAAAGTATAGTTTTGGAGGAAGATGCTTCAGGTAAGAGATTAAATAGAGTTTAATTTTGATTATGCATCACTCATGTGACAGTTTTATTTTGAATATGGTTTTATATAGTCAGATATATTCTATATCTTTGACACAAGAGGACAGAATATACCCTGAATAATTTTGAGGAAGTGACAAAGTTGAAAAAAGTCTTTTTTCATCATTATTTAAATCTTAGGAGAGCACTCGATAGACATATGTTGGTTTACTTACAGAAAATGCCAAGGTTATTGACAATTCCATGTTTCTGGAAGACAAACACTTAAGGAACTAGCTAGCAATGTGAACTTAAAAATTTGAGGTAATTTTATTGAACAAGTGACAGTTTCTATGTCCTACATTTGTAGACTTTGGCCATCTTTAATCTAAAGCAAACCTGTCTCATATTTCATATTTCTCAATCATGACAATTGTTTAATCAGAAACTATGATGATACAAGTAGTTTCTTTCATTTTAAAAGATTACTTTTGAGTAAAAGAAAACAATAATCAATGCTCATTCAAGTTTCGATAAACTGAAATCACAATTATAAATTAGCATATCAAAATTTTTCACCCTAAAATAGTTCTTCTATGGCTCCTATGATCTCATTAAAATTAAAACCTCTCACAAAGAAAACAAGTGCTTTGATTTCAAATAATTTTACTTAAAGGTCTAAAAAAAAAAAAGGCCTCAGACTCCTGAATACTAAATAGCAAATCTCAGTGAATGACAAGAAGAAAGAATCAATACAAGTGAAGCTACGTAATATGCAGAATACTGGAGTACACTTTTTTGTTTGTTTGTTCAGCATCCATTTCCCCTTTTTGCATTAGAACCTTAATTTTCCCTTTGAGGGCATCCCTCATTGTATATTTTCGGGAAACATGTGAAATTTAAATCGAACAAATATCATAGTTACATAGCGGTGTTCGAAGTTTCGATTCCCCACAAGAGCAGCAGTGTGTGGCCCATACTGTCACTGTGCTGTGAATTCTATGCAGCCATTCAGAGCTCTCTTGGTTCCTACCTTTTTCCCAGGTAAAGTTTTATGAACCCAGATATATTTCCAATAAATGTTCATCTTTACCTAAAATGGTCAGTTGTTTGTTATAGACTACAATTAAAATAAAAAACTGACAATCATAAATCCATAGTTATTTGGTTACCAATTAAAATTATTTTGATCGTAGTATTGTCTAAATTTATATTAAAGAAGCAAATCAAGTTTACTAAAAATATGCCCTTTCTTATCAAAACAAGCCATTTCTCTTAAGCCAAGAGTTATATATCATTTTGCTGTTTTTATAGTGCTTCCATATACTTTATATTTATTGATCCTCACTGCAGTCTTAAGAGATGGGCAGAAAAAAAATTGTTAGCATGTACTATAGATGAAAAAGCTAAGTTTCAAAGAGGTTAAATAGGTCTGAAGTCACATGACTGACTAATGTTAGAACGTGTGTTAAACCTAGGTGCTCTTTCTCCAGAACTCCTTACATTGTTCTGTAGTATTTCTGTGATAATAACTAGTAACCACAGTCACTAGACTGTTTATTAGAACACTTCCTTCTATTGTTTATAATTTTTTTTCTCTTTAAAAAAATCTAAAAGGAGTGAACATTAAGTTTGAAAAGAATTTTGGAGGACTTATTTCCTTCTCTGCCCCTAAACATGTAAAAGACTTTCCATGACATCCCTCCTTGGACTGCTTCTAGAGTCAGAGAAAACATTCTTTTGTTTAAGAAAATATTATGTGGCAGCTCTAATTTATATGGATAAAGTACTCAGAGTCTGAGAGTATGGAAAAAATGCAGAGTGTATTTTATTGGGTAATAAATTGTGAGGGAGCTACAAAAATTATCTTGCCACACCTCAACTCCCAGAATCAGTATCAAAAATTAAAAATAGAATAAAATAAAATAAAGCACCATTAAGTGAGAGAGTTTTATTTTCTGTGTCCTATGCAGATATGCTCCACCTTTTCCCATCCTTCCTCACCTCTGGCCACTGTCAAAGGCTTTACTCTTTGTAAAATAGACACCATAACAGAGAGAGTTATTTCTGCTGGTGTTTTACAGTACAATAAAGTATTTACAGAGTATCTTAAAGCTGCTTAACACGATTGAATATAAGGGGAATAAGTGTCATGATGGTGGTGGGTGTTGTTATTTTGTATAAGATAAAGGGGTAAAGCTTTTCTGGTAAGGTGATTTTGAGCAGACACCTGAAGAAAATGAAGGAGCAGGCCATGTGGAAGAGCAAAACTGTCAGAGGAAAGAGCAGGGGCCAAATGTCTGAGCAGAGTTTCCATAGCTTTAATGTAAAGACTCAATGCAAACAGCTCCCACACTGTGTTGTTATAGCCCATTTGCTGGTCATTAACTTGGAGCTTCATTTCACCTGCTGGCTGCTGGCACGATTCAGGTGCATTTTTGTTGCTCATTTATTTTCTGAAGAATCAATGAAGATTTTTGCTATTCATGGTCCAGTGACTGGAGGCAGGTCATGACGAAATTTTTGCCAGTCTAAAACAACTCTCTTTGATAAATTCCTGAACGCTTCTTATTGGATGATCAATGTTTCAGCTACATGGCCCTGCATGAGTGGCAACACGGAGGGCTGAACACCATGCAACTGGTTTTTGTAGCCTTTGCTTGGCACTTGGCTTCTCAATGTCTGTTATCTTCCTGGGAGAAACAACTGTAAATATGAAGGCCATTTTTTCTGGCTTCTTTCAGCTTACTGAGCATATTCTATAGTAGATGTAACATTGTTAGACATGTACTTTCATTTTTATTATATATATTTAAAAAATATATATAATAAATGTATAAAATAAATATATATTTATAAAATATATATCTTTATAAAATTGAATTTCAAGAATTACTTAATTAAAAACAAAATACTGGAAGAAACTGGGTACTGGAGCTTAAGTTTGTGTTTGCTATGGACTACACAGACCCAAATGGATGAATTTGAATTGAGAAAACAATTACACATGTGTTATAGAAAAATAACATTTTTAAGCAATATGTCTGCATTGCAAAGAGTGTTGTATCCTATTTTTAAAAAGTGGTATATAGTATATCCATAGAAATGAATATTCTTTGGCTATAAAAAGAAATAAAGTATTAATACATGCTACAGCATGGCTGAACTTTAAAAATATTATGTTTAGTGAAAGAAGCCAGTCATAAATTACCCTATGTTGTATGATTACTTTGTGAAATGTTTGAAATAGGCAAATGCATGGAGAAAGAGGTTCCCAGAAGCAAGAGGAAGCAGAGAATGTGGAGTGACTGTTAATAGGTATACTGTGTTACGTGGGGAAGTTACTAAAATTTTCTAGAATTAGACAATGGTGATGGTTGTATAATTCTGTGAATATAATGAAACCACTGAATTTTACACTTTGTAAGGGTAAATTTGATGGTATGTAAAATATATCTCAATAAAACTGCTGTTTAAAAAAGAGAGAGTGTAAATTTAATGCCTATCATTTCTTGTGAAGTACCATTTATTTGGCATTTATGAGTGTTTTTCACATTTGTCTGTTAAAGTATTTTTACAATAAAATAATAAAAGTCTTATATGAGATTTTTTAAATGTTTATTTAGGAAGAGAAAGAGAATGTCAGTTCCCACATTTTGCTAGATTTCAAATCCAGAAGTGTGGGATCTACTGATCTGGGTCATACTGAGGTCAAACCAGAGCCCAAAGAGAGACATTATCAGTATGCCTCAGAAAATGAGCAACTTTTAAGAACACATAGTTTAATATTCAAGTTAATAGTTGTTTCTTGCTTTCCTGTCTATTATTTAAAAAATATCTGTATGACACCCCTACATCTTATTTATTTCGTGTTCCTCTGAGTGTTTTATGGCACTCTGATAGGAAGCTAAGATCTTGTTGCCTTCCTCATATATAAAACAAACAATTCATTTAAGGTCTTTACAAGTGAAATGCTCATGATCTTAAATTTCAAATGTCTTGGAAGATTGGAAATATCCAGAATTAGCTTTGAAAATGTTTCATAGTAAGGGCTATAACCTTTTCTTCCATTCACTATTAGTAAATAGGTTTTTGTATGCTATAGAACCTAGATAAAAATCAGTTGAAATGCAAGATTTCTCTCATCCACAGAGATTTCAGCTTCATGAGCACAATCAAATTTTCAAAATTTATCTCTGTATACAAAGTTGTATACAAAGTTGCCAAGAGTGCTGGGGAAAACACAAGTAACTTCCAGCAAGTTACTAAGATGGATCTGTACTATCACTTTGCTTTTTAAAGTTTAACATTTATTTCTCTGAAATTTTCTTCTTTTCTCTCTAAGGGACATTACTTTGTCTCATTGTTTTAATTCTCACCTTTAGGAGGATGACTCTTAAATTCATCTCCAACTCTAGCCTCTCTCTTGAATTTCATTACATTTTGTTTATTCCTTTGTTGGGTACTTGCACTTGGATAAATATTTTAATTTGCTAAAGCAAGCTAATAACTAGAATGTGTCCAGAGGAAAGCAACCAAAATGGTGAAGCATCTATAAAGCATATCCTTGAAAACTGTCAAAGAAACTTGGAAACTAGTCCTGGAAAAAAGAACTCAAAGGCAATATATATTAATTCTTTTAAAATATTTCAAAGATCAAGGCTGTAATATCAGAAGCATAATTCCTTGCCCATAGAAAGCATGCCTTAATCATCTGTCACCCTGAGTGCCTAGCAAAGTGTCAGATGCATAGATAATGGATGGTCATAGAGAAACATCATTGACAAATTACAGAACTTTCTAATAACCAGAACTTTCCAGTAATAATACAACGATCTGCTTTTTAAGTTAGTGATTTCTTCCATTAATAGAAATGTTCATGAAGAGGTTAGATGACTGTTGCAAAATAGATAATAAGCAGACATTTCTGTTCTGGTAGAGTTCAAGTAGTTGTTAGCTACAAGCTGCTAAAAAGCAGCAGCCCAGCAGATGCTCATGGGTCACTAAGCAAAGCTCTTCAGTCATCTGCTGTTGTTTCGACCTGTTATGACAGCACAACCTATTCTATCCTAACTAACGCATGGTCTTTGGTAGTAGCTTTAGATAGAATGTGGCCTGAGAGAAGTAAAATATTCTGGCTTGGATTTACTTATTAGTAATAATGAGGGCGAAATAAAGTAATCTACAAAGCTGCATCTACTCAAAAATGATGAAACAGTGTGATTCTGCAAATCAAGAAAATTCTCTAGGGAAGTGGTGGTATTATCACAATCGTTTTGGTGTAGCTGTTAAGGTCAAAAACCTTTCACCCATTACAGGCAGCGGATTGTTTTCCTAGAAGCTCTCTTTGGAGATTTCAGATAGAGATGAAGTCATGCCACAACATTTTTTTATTGGAGAGTCAATACCTAGAATTACCTTGAGATGTTATAAAATCTTCCTTTTGTTTGACTCAGGGTAATTAATGTAGATTTTTTTTTTCATCTGTGATAGGACAAGGTAAATACCAATTATTAAATATTTTTCTATTCTCTATCATCTATCATCTATCTAATCTATTATCTATCTACCTACCTACCTATCATCTATCTATCTCTCTATCATCTATCTGTCTGTCTATTATCTATCTATCTATCTATCTATCTATCTATCTATCTATCTATCATCTATCTATCTATCTATCTATCTATCATCTATCATCTATCATCTATCATCTATCTATCATCTATCTCATCTATTATCTATCTAGCAATCATCTATCTAACCACAGGAAGTGAGTGCTATTATTTTCCTAGTTTTGCTAATGAAGATACTGAGGCTTCCAAAATAAAAATACCTTCCCAGCCAAATATCAGTTCTATGATCTGATCCTAGGTTTGTCTGGGTCCAAAACTGAGGTTCTTAATCTCTAAATGTTTCTTTTAAGTAGAGAAAACTTTTAAAGTATGGTGCTTCAGATTTAGTCCTATCTTCTTTCACATATGTTTAAATGGAGCTTCTCTACTAAATTCATTCTCTATATCTTTCAATTTTGATCACATATTGGCTTTTTCAAAATTATTTTTCTCATTTTAAAAGTTTCTCTTCAGTTTCAAGAAGTTCCTCTACAGTTTTTTTTTTTTTGTTTTTTTTTTTTTTTTTGCTTTTTTTCACATTTGCATTCCCACGCTACTTCATATATAACAGACACCTGTTCTGGTCTATTACTCTGTCTAAAAATTTAAGTTCCCGATTCAAAATAACAGGCAAAAAAGTACAAAATTATAAATTGTGCAGGTTTCTATCACTGTCTGAAAGGCATATGATTTTGTATTTTTATCTTTTACGACAGAAAATTAAGCAACACAGATTGAACTATTCCTCATCAAAATACTTCCTGTTCTTTCATATCTATTTTTGCATCTTTTCTGGCACATTCTTGACATATCTTTTCCTAAAGCCATTAACCTTGACTCTGTTCTCTACCTGTTGTATAACATCTTACAGTGGGGAGTCATGGCCAATTAGGATATGCTCAGTATAAAATATCAGGAAGAATGAAAACACTTATAAAAGGTATTCTGCCATAATGTAATATCAAGAATACAAATGGCTACTTCATTATTCAAAAAATCTGAAATCACAATGGTAACTATGCTAGAGGAATACAAAGAATGAAATAAGATGGCAGACAAAAAAAATGTTATTTAATCTAACTTTAAAGATTTAAATCTCTGAAGGACTTAACACTTTACCTACACGTCCTTAAAAATTTTATACAATGTCTTTTCTTAAAAGCAAAATTTCCTCATGAAACAATTTTATAATATTTTATTTGTAGTGTCCATTGTGGTAATCTCCCCAACATTTCTTCCACCCATCCCTATTGCACTGCTGCCAACAATCACAACTCCATAGATGTGGCCCATCATTGTTTAACCCAATCAAAATGATCCTTTCTTTTTTCTTTTTTCTCTTTTTTTTTTTTTACCATAGCAAAGGGATTGGATCAGCAATGAACACATGAAACAATTAAGGTATGAGACCTAAAAATGAATTAGTTGAGGGATTCTGTGGGAGACACTTTCTTGTCCTTCTCATAAAAAGAGTGAGTTTCCAGAACCAGATATTTCTCTTTTTGGATGCTGTGCAAGTGAACTCTAATTGTTGCAGGCAGTCTGCCACCATGGGAGAAGTCAGCCTCAGACAAAAGTTGATCCCACACAAGGTGAATAAAAACATACTAACTTTGGAGGCTTTCCTGAGATGGATCTTCCACTTACATGAGACAATCAATACTATTTCTTGTTTAAGTTAGTTTGGACTGGGTTTTCTATCACTCAAAGCACACATGATAAAACCAATTGATGCATCATTTCTTTTATTTCTTAATTTTTTATTTTTCTAAAAATGCTCAAATATAGCAGTGTACTGTTATGATATATCTTGATGTTGAATAATTTAGATCATAGCTTAATATTAGATACTTCAGAAGAAACAAACTCACAAAGCTGTTTAATGAAAGCAAAAAAATAATTTTGGGACTCAGAAACATTGAAAGATCTTTGAAATATATAAGAGCATATTACTAATTAAAGATGACTTCTTAATTATAATGCATTGGGAAAAATATATCTAATACGTTGAAAAGGTCTTTGGTTCATTTGAATTATTTACATTTATTGTCAATGCATTCCTATTTAAGCTCCTAGTAACTTACTTGATGTATAGACCTCTCTAATGGCTTAATCTGCCTAATAAATGCATTAAGTCAAACAATGCTGCATGACTCAAAACTCTTCATAATCTGGCTCCTCTACTTTCTGTACTCTATCTACATACGGTAGGAATACACCCACATGCACTTTCAGGTCCAGACTCATCACAGCTCTGCTGTCCTTCTTCTCTTCCTTTACATCTGTGCTTTTTGGTCAGGCCCTCCCCACACCCCTTAAAGAATGGAACTCCTCTATACATAAGCTGTGCCACGGTATTTGGCTCTTTGGCTTTGGTTATACACTACTGTACATTTACCTCAAATGCTTCTGTTTCTCTGTAATTGGGTTGTTAGATCACTGACAGCAATAATTGACATTTATTTCTCTTATCACAGCCCGACCCCTCCCCGCCCCCGCCCCCGGCCGCCCAAAGCCCAAAATACTGTGTAGTTGATATTAAATAAATGTTGCTTGATTAATTAACCACGTTTTTACTATTTGTCTTACAGAACCTATCATATGGATCTAGAAAAAGATTTTAAATGATTAAATGGGCCTAGAGCTGTCAGATTTAGCAAATAAAAATATAGGATGCTCAGTTAAATTTAAATTTCAGATAAATAACAAACTATTTTTTTTAGTATAAGCATATCCAATGACCTATTTAAAGCATAATTATACTAAAAAAGTCTGCTTTTTAGTTTAAAATTCAAATGTCACTGGATGTCCTTTATTTTATCTGGAAATGCGAGATTGGCTTACCCTACAAAAATACTTGTGCTTATTTTTCTGAATTGCAGCTAAATGACACATTTATAAATTGCTTACCCTTATATAGTTTTGCTAATCAAGTCCCATAGTACACGAAGTTCTCTGCATTGTTCCACCAGGCAGTGACAACAAATAAATTGAGTAACCATTATGTGAAAGTCACCATACATGCTTGTGTGCAGGGAGGCAAAGATAAATAAGGTGTAATTTCTGTTCTCCAGCAGTTCATAGTCCGGTGGAAGAGACAGTTGATTTCAGTCTAGCCTCTACTTAACATGCAATCCAGATGATTATATGGCCAAAATTGTTTTTAGGTCTGATTCAGACCTCCTGAGAAAAGATCTAAAATGACACTGTATACTTAGGTTGTCAAAAATGAAGTATATTGATTTTGAAGTACACATTAAATAGTTTCTGCCCCTGAGGTATTTATAAACACTATAATTAATAATCCTAAATGAAAATAATTATTAAAATTTGTTTTGATCAGAATGTTAGAGTTTGATAATAAAGTTAGTTGTATTATGGAAAATTCTTTTTCTAGTTCCTGGATATTTAATATGCTCTTTATTTAGCATAAACAATGAAAATGCATTGCATGACATTTTTTCCCCACTGAGCCATTGTGCAAATCTTTCACAGATAATGCCATTCTGATTACTTAGTCTGAGTCACTTATTTAGGTGATTATTATGATCCAGTGGTTTAGATTTGGAATCTCTCTGCTGTGTGACCTCAGTCTGCTTTAGCTAATCTCTTATCCTCCAATCTTTTCTGCAACAAAGAACACCACCACAGGAAATGATGTTATAATCACTCTGTGTGTATGTGTGTGTGCGCACACGCACACATGCAAGCATGCACACGCATGCCAAGTTTGAAATTAGTTAAAAATTTTTGCTTCATTGTATTTATGCATTGTATTCCATATAAATTCAATGTTTTTCAATAACCAAAGGTTTTAAATTCCAGAAACAACAGTATATTTTTCATAATAGTATTAACTGCATGTGTGTGTATCTGTGTGTGTGTAAAAGTATTTCTTAGACTTAGGTTTCAAAGTAATGTTACTTTAATGTACGATTTTCAGTTCTGAAATGGTGTCGTATTTTTCCTTTCTTTTTTTAAACATAAGCTGTTGAGTTCAACCCATCAATCAGTATTTTCTTGGAAGACATTTTAAATTAAAATAAGACATAATCCATAAAATGATGACTTCCATAGATTTCAATTGGTTATTAACATATTACCTGAAGTTACAAATGAAGTGGAATATTGAGGAAAGATATACCAATTTGAATGATTTGTCAGTTACCAACACAGAGAGCTATAGTTAGCATTATTGATAAGCCAAGTCTTTGGAAATTATGAAATACTCATTTACAGGGTGTATTTTAGGTTGTCAAAAATTACCTTGGGTAGCTCTTCAATTTGATTGGCATCTAGATAAAGCTCCTCTAATGTCCGTTCAAAGTTAAAGACCTCTTTTGGCACCTGCTGAAGGCTGCAGTGGGAGTAATCTAAAACTGAGATGATTTCTTCTTCACCTCGGAAACATCGGCACGGCACTAGACGGCCGATTATTTTCCGTTTAGTGGTCATCTCCAGGCACTGCACTAGAAAAAAAAAAAGAAAGAAAGAAAAAAATACAATTGCTTAATCAACTGCCTTTAGAGAGCATTCTTATAATAGTCCAAACTTAGAAATTTAATGGTGGTATATATTTTATATTTACATAATACTTTCAAGTTTATATTGGATATGCACATGCATTATATTGTTTAATTCTTAAACAGTCCTACAGGTATATGAGATAGGTTTTACTCCCATTTAACAAATAAAGAAATGGATTTAGAGAGGTTAAGAGACTTCCCATCACGCAGTTTTGGAATGCCAGAACTGGACCAGAATATAATCCTGGCTCAGCGCAAACCTATTATTATGCTTACACTCTCACTTGAAACATGGATCTATTAATATGTTTTTTAATTATACACAAATTACAGTGCAGAATAGAAACCTTCAGAATTTGTTGGAAAAAAATACTTTTCTCCTATTTCTATGAAAATATTCAAGTTTCACCCCTAACGTTTCCGATATCTTCTTTTTGACCCACAAATTCATTCCATCAGTCAACATGTATTCAGTGAATAACTACCCTGTTCTAGGCACTAATCTAGGTACTGGTACAGATTGGTAATATGCTTCATCACTAATGAGGTACCAATGAGGCCATTCATTACCAATGAGGGCCTATCTGTATGAATCTTATGATTTTAACAGGAGAAAATAACTTGTAATCATGGTAGAAACCTCTGACATCCTTGATGTGCACAAAATTATATCACAGCACCTATGATACTTTATTAAATCTATTTTCATGTCATTCTTTTCATAGAATGTAGCCTCTTGATGGTAGGAACTATGTTTTATTTATTTTTTGCATTTTTTTTGGTTCTTGACAGATAGTAGATTGTTAATTTAAAAATGTACAATGAGCAAATGAATGTAGAAATGAATAAATGGACATTTTTGGAACTCTTCCCACACAACCGCCATAAGCTACTGGTAATTCTCTTGAAATACGTATTCTAACTAAAAGGTCAATCACTATTTCTGTGACTGTTTCCCCAGGAAGAATAATGACTACTGTCTTTCTCTGAGTTCCCAGAGCACTTACCATGTTGCTTCCTAATTATGTGTACTATTTCCCTGTATACTGAGTGAGTTCTGTTGGGGTCTAGGGCAGGCCACCCCAAGGTATCCCACAATAGCATATTGATTATTTTGAATTAAACTTACTTAAGAAACTGCCCATGTAAGAAGAAAACCGTAAACTCTTTGTCTCTCTAAAAGTACGAAATACATCTCTCATCTGATACGTGCCCTCCTATTCCTGAGGGCCAAGATAACCTTATCACAAGACTTAAAAGAATCCAGAGTCAAAAGCTTGTATAAATAAGCTTTCTAACACCTTTACAAATTTACTACCCAAGCCCAAACTTTGTTTAGATTCCTCACTAACAAATGCCCAAACCTTGCTTAGTTTCCTTTCTAAAGAACACCAGCTTTCTTTGTCCTGTGAATGTCTCATGAGTTTATTGCTTATTTGTCTAAATAGTGTAAAAAGATGCCTGGTTTGATCATTTCTTTGAGCCTCATTTTATGACCTGAGCATCATATTATGATTCTCCTGTGCTCACATATTAAATTCGTTTTCCTCCTGTTATTTAAGTCTTGTGTCAATTTTACTATTTTATTATTAGTCCAACTCTGAGAATTAAAGAAAGGTAGAGTCAGGGATTCTCTGTCTCCCCTACAGATGATTATTTGCACATTTGTACAAGGCCAGCTAAAAACATTAAAAAGATGACCTTTCTTCTCCATTACTTTCTATCTTATGGTCTCCTACACTTCTTATTTCTGGGAGCCTGAATCACAAGGTTTTGTAACTGTTATTTTACTTGATCTTACTTGAAATCCTTGATTGTAGGTTGGTGACTTCCATGTTTTTATGTGGGATTTAGAACAAAATAGGCAACCAGTAAATGCACCTAGTAAATATCTGACATATATTAGGCACCTAGTAAATGTTTGGTGAGGTTATTGTTGTGATAAAGGTTAAGTGATGATGGCTTTGACTATGATAGCAGCAGTAAAGATGGAGAGAGGTATGAATTGGAAAGATATTTAAGAAGCAGAGTCAAAGGTGTTGGCAATCAATTAAATGAGAGGTGAAAGGGGAGGCTGTGAAGAAAAAGAATGTGTCTTGAGAAATTCTCAGTTTTTAATTTGAGTCACTAGTAGTCACATTGACTAACCAGCTGTGTTGCCATAGAGCTGACTAAAGGCTTATACCCTGTCTGCCTCAATGACCCACAATGAGTGAGGAATCAGTTGATGATGTTTTGTGTTGCATAGTGCCTTGCATTTATCCTTTTGTGTTGAACCACAAGGCTATCCTCCAAAATCCCTGTTCCTTTGATGATCTCATCACCTGGCAGTAGTATCTCACTATTCTTCCTCATATCATTCATTTACCATCTCTTGAATATCCTCTCCAACCATTGATAACTTTGGTATCTAATGCATGAGCTTTCAATCATAATTCCTTCCATTCCTGATTTATTCTCCCTACACATAACTTTAAAATTTTTAGAACTATCTTCTACCCTAAATTTCTAAATAACTTGATTTTTTTCAATTACAGGTTTCTAGTATGCATTGTGGCAGTCTACCTTTCTTCTAATCAATTCTCACATACTTCTAACCAATATTTATAGCAATTTTGTTTTAAATTAATAATATTTATTTTATAATGACTATATACCACTCCAATTCAATCACATTTTATTTCTTGTGCATCTTTTTGTTTCTTTAAAAACTACCTCACATTTTTTTTGTTTGATCTTTCTATGTTCCCTCTACTAATTCAATTTCCTGATGGCTTCCTCCTGGTATAGTCAAATATGTGTAATCTGTCATTTTCCCTCCCTGGAATAATCCTTCAGGAGCAATATATCTTCCTGTTCTTGTCTGGAGTGGTTGCTTATATATATGGGTATAGATATATCTATATCTATATCTATATCTATATCATCTATATCTATCTATATCTATATCTATATCTATATCTATATCTATATCTATATCTATATCTATATCTATATCTATATCTATATCTATATCTATATCTATATCTATATCTATCTATATCTATATCTATATCTATATCTATATCTATATCTATATCTATATCTATATCTATATCTATATCTATATCATCATCTATATCTATCTATATCTATATCTATATCTATATCTATATCTATATCTATCATCTACCTATCTATCTGTCATCCTGGAATTTCTCTTCACTATCATTTTGGGAATTTTTTATTTCTTTCTTGTGCTATATCTCCTATTTCCTGGATCCCATGGCTTTTTCTTTCTGGACTTATTGGAATATAACATCCAATGGTGGAATATAATATCCAATAACCTACTAAGAAAGCACCTGTGGTAGGTACATTTTTGAAAACTTTGCATGTCTGAACATGGCTTTATTTCACCCACAAAGAGTTTAAAGTTAAGCTGGATATATATACTTCTAGGTCAGAAATAATTTTTCTTCATAAATTTGAAGGCATTTTTAATTTATTACTTTCTAGCTTTTAAAGCTGTTGTCAGGAAATCCAGTTCCATTACTATACAAGGTCTTATTTTGTGTCCATCTTCACCTCCACTAGAATATTTTAGAATTTTTATCTTATCCTTAGTCTTCTGAAATGTTACAACAATGTGCTTTGATTTTTTTTAAATCCATTGTACTGAGTACTTGATGGGCCCTTTGGAAGCATTTATCTTTCAATTATGTTAAATTTTATGCTATTATTTAATTGATAATTTCTTCTTCATTGTTTTATTTTCTTTTTGCAATTTTAATTAGCTAGATGTAGGAAATGCTTCCTAGCTTTATCTGATAAGTTAATTATTTTTTCTCTTGTAATTTTTATGTTTGTGTTTTTTTAGTCTATTTTCTGGGAGATTTTCTCAACTTTGTCTTCTAAATCCACCTACTTTATTATCTTTATCTTACAGCATACTTTTACTTTCCAAAAGTTATTCCTTGCTTCCTGAATGGGTGCTCCTTTTTCATAGTATCCTGAGGGCCATAGTATCAGGGGGCCATAAAATTTTCATGTTCTCTCAGAAGATATTAACTATAGACTTTAAATCCTTTTACCCCTGAGTTTTATATTGTATTTGTTTATTTACGTCTTTATTTTTCATAACAGGGGTTTTTAAAAAATATTTGGGGATCCCTGGCTGTCCTTCAATATTGAAGAGCAAAGCTCTAAAAAGTTAATTGGAAGCTTTCTATGCATAATAGGTTTCATTGCAGGGTCATCTGGCAGCAAGCCAAAAAATACTCTTATCTTCTGGCTGGAGCATAGCTATGTAGTTTTATATAGAGAGAATTTCAGTCAATTTGCCTATTTTCAGTACTAAGTCTCTTCAGTTCTTGCCTGATCCCTGTTGTTTCCAAGACTCTAAAGTCTATGGAGTAAATACATTTTTGTATCCCCTTGTGGGTACTTTATAATGTAGCCAACAATGTACTTTATATGTAGATAAATATAAAAGGCATCTTCATTCCCTGTCTTCTCAAATTTTTTTGAAATGTCTTGTGTGCTCATGTCTTCTATTTTCTCTGTCCTCATAAGTATAAGTATTTCAAAATTCCTCTTGGTTTAGTGGAATCTTGGTTGTAAGAAGAGTTAAATAAGAAAGATGGGAGATAAACTTATGCATTTAAAAGAAAGTTTTTCTTTAATCACTTTCATACTTTTAATTCCTTGTTACCTGATCTATTAAGAGCACTGGGCACAGAACTACATATCTCTCTTGAAAACACTCTCTTTGGCTCCCCTGACATCATACCCTTCTGAGATTTATCTCTTCACTTCGGTTCCTTAATTTCAATTTTTTGAGAAGGTGCCATCTTCTCTACCAAACATTGAGATTTATCATATTAGAGTCCCCTGCACCCCCTTGCCCTGGCCTATTGCTCTTCTAATTACACACTTTCTCCCTTTACAATCTCATTCACCTTTCCCAACTCTCACTTCACTTAACTTTAATGAGTGGATGGCTATAAAATATATTTTTTAATCTCTACTCAGATTTATGTCCCTTATCATTTCTACTTTAAATTTTATGGGCATCTCAAATGTAACATGTTGTAAATTGAAATGATGCTCTTGAAAGATATAAAGCACATCATGACAGTCAAGACTCTGAAGCTAACTCCTTGGCTGTGTGACACTGAGCACATCATTTTACCTCTATCAATTTAGTTATCTGTAAAAAGAGTACATACAAAGCACTTAAAATTGTGCCTTCGAGTTTTAAGTATTCACAGTGTTAACAATTACTGTTCTGCTCAAACCTCCACTTCCTCCTGTGTTCTCAATCTCAGTGGAAGGCAGTACCATTCACCTAGTTTCTCAATATAGAAACCTTGGCACTATTCTTGACTCCTCCAGTTCCTTCACTTCCCACATTTATCATCAAGTCCTAACCATTAAACAGCCTAAACGTTTCCTGAACCAAGACCATTTTTCTTCATTTCAACTGCTCAGCAGCAACCTAGCTCAAACTATTACCTCTTATATTTACATTTGTTTCTTTCTATGGTTTTCCTTCCACAGTACAACTGGAGTGACAAATATTATGATGTCACCCTCTTGCTGCAAGGTCTGCAATGACTTTTCTCTGACTACTAAGCAACATCAAAACTTTTACTATGGCCTAGCAAGAATGATATGGTTCTGTGGTCTGATTGCTGCCTTCCACACTCATGCAGCCTCACCTGTTACCACTCTTCTCATTGTTTTCTGTGCTCTTTGCATTCACAGCTTCTTTCATATTGCTAAGACTGCATGACCTTTCTGATACTAGGGCTTTCAGAAATAGGGTACATTTCTGCAAAAGGCACATTTTCCTTGCCTATAAAAAAAAAATTAGGCGAAGAAGGGAAAACAGCCTCCTATTTAACAAGGCAGGTTATGATTCCTGAACATGTATTCCAACTATATGCTGTAATTCCCTGTGATCACATTTTAATTACTTAATAACAAATTTTGTTTACTAGATTGAAACTTCTATGGGGACAGGGACCATGTCCAGCCTATTTGACAATGCACATTTCCAATTAACTTGTCTACTATCTGTTTCAGAGTAGATACTTTAAAAATATTATTTATGTTAGCAAATGAATATAGGAACTAATTATAATGATGACTTGTATTTGTGTAGTCCTTCCAAAATTAAAAAACAATTTATAATTTCTCACCCTGTTTTTTCATAAGAAAGGCATTCATATATTATTTTCAGTATTTTAATAATAAACTAATTAAAGTTCTGTGAGTCTGTGATGTGCATAAGGGCACACACAAAATAATTAGTAGACCTGAGATTGGATCTTATAACTCCTTACCCCAAAGCCACTGATTTTTTTCTCATTAGCAGACCCTGCATTACACTTACAGCAGTGAATAGAGATTAGCATATGAGAATTTACAATGACAATTATTTACCTCTCTTTCCCTCCCTCCCTTCATCCCTCTTTCCCTCTCTCTCTGTTTCTCACACATACACCCACACCAGTGATTTTCACATAGAACACTTTATACTGCAGACCAAAATAAAGGGGTAGCAGTGAGGGAAATAACATTGTCCTCTCACCTAGTGATCGATTTTAAAGATTGTTTTGAATGTCAAAAGAATAGAAATGAAATAAGATAGAATTGAAAAAAATTTTCAGGAATGGAGAGAGGCATAAGACATGACAAGGCACATTACATACATGATATACTGAAGCACATGTTTGCTTTTTTTTTCCCAAAACATGACCACTGCCCAGTATACTATCAAGGCACAGTTTCACACCCAGTGTTTGGAGTTTGACTCAGATACAATCTGATCTCCTGTGTTACTACATATCCTTAGCACACAGCCAAAAGAAGAATTCTTCAATTTTCAGTTTTTCAAAGGGATTTAAAAATGCAAAAGGAAAAAAGGTATTCATCTCTTCTGGTTAAGCCCCTTCCAGTAAGTTCCTTGAAATCAAAGATAAGAGCATCTTTTTCTGGATTCTTGCAACACTGCATGGATTCTTTTCTCCATCGAATCTTTTTTTTTTTTTTTTTAATCTAAATTGAATAGCTAAAGGGGATTTTTTTTTCTACTACCACAGTGTGCAGTCAACAGCCTTCCTCTCCCAGAATCAAATGCATTTAAACAGTAGGGCTTGCTAACATGGCCTAACCTGGGATAAATTAAAAAAGATCCATCTTGCTACATTCTTTAAATCCTTCTCTGCAGATTATTTAAACCAAAAAAAAAAAAATGTTAAACATTTGAGAATTATACCTGCAGTAGACTCAAGCTATAAGAATACATGTATCAAAATACCTGGCTTTCAACACCTCTGCATTCCTTAGGATTTTAGACTCATGTCTGTCTGTGTTATCTTTGCATAATATTCCATACCTTGAAAGATAGGGGGTTAAGGAAAGTTCAATCTTTCCAAGATTTCTTGTGACAAATACTCTGGCTGTTTTCATTAGTTGGCACAGTCTTCCATTTTTAAAATGACAAATGTTTTTAATTAATTAACTGAGAAACCTTTTGCTTCACTAAGTGTGCCACAGGGATATGGAAAATTGCCAAACTCTCCATATTCTACTTCAAGAAACATCTTTAAAACCATTACCTAACCTCAAGTATGTCTCTGAAACCCCTTTATCAAGACAATACGCATGTTGATTCTAGAACTCTAAGTGGCATCTGAAGCTTGTTTGTTTTCTGATTGTTGAAATGATCACATTTCAATAATATTTAGATTTCATGGGTTGGTTTACATCTTATCACAATATTTTAAAGCCTTTGATTGTTATATATGATTTGTCTTGATAAAGATCAATGGATTATCATTAGGACAAAACTATTGCAGTCTTTAATGATGATATTATCACATTAGCAATCAAACTAAGAAATCAAGAAGGAAAGTATGGTGCCTAGTACCAAGAAGCAGCTTATCAAATATTTCTAAGTTATGCTTTTAAGCAAGTTACATATTTTAAGAACAGTGATGCTTCTGTTCTATGTATACACATTCTTCCCAAGGGTTTTCATCTACTGATTTCAAGTCTCTTTCTATAAATGATTCCTAATATAAAACATCAATCCTGATTTAGTTTCTGCTTAATGATATACCTATCTTTAAATAAAACTCAATTAGTCTAGAGCAAAACTTAGAAATATTTACTAATCTCTTACTCTGTGCTAGACACTGTGTTTTCCTTTTTGATTTCTTGTTTTTATTGGTTGTGTTTTAATTCTCTTAATTTCGTACTTTGGAGTCATGTTTTTCTACTGTTTTCTTTGTATTAAACATTCTATATCTTCTCCTTCCTTTCTTTACCATTCACTCAATTTGGTTTAGACCCTTACCATATCCTAGTAGTATTACCAAAAATATAACCGTAGGGAAGTAAACTATTTCCAGATATCTTTCCTTCACAACCATTTATTCAACAAATATTTATTAAATGTCTACTATGTGCTATGTAGGTGCTGGTTTATATGAGTGGGAACCATCAGTGAGTAAGAGTTCTAGTCCATGCTCTAATGAATTTACTGGATAGTGAAGGAAATGAATATTGAATAAAAAGTTATACAAATAAATTCATGATTACATATTATGATAATTGCTATAAAAGAAAAACTTAGTTTTATCCACTTTATATATTGACACATACATTAAATATCTTGGCTAATCTCCTGAAATGCATGTCCATTCCCCAGTTCTAGAAGCTTCACTGAGTCTACATTTTCAATAGCAGTATTTCCCAGTCCATCTTCCTGAGTTATATCTTCTTCTAAGAAATAAGCAGTGTGCATTAGCATATTGAGGGATCAGAGAGGTCTTGTGACAAAGAAATATGCATATCTTTGTTCAAACCAGTGTTTCCTAAACATTTTTTTAAAAATCAAAAAATTGAAAATGTTAAAGTTTATCACTGCAATTAGAAATTAGTATTCTGAATCACATGTTTAAGGAAAGGCTGGTCCACAAAACTTTTTAGTTTGCCTACTCCTAAGCTATTTTACCTAGTACTTTCATAAGTATGCTTTTCCAGTTCTATGCTCTACCTTACACCATACCCAATATTTACTGCCCTTTATCCATTTTCTTCATATGTACCAATTCTACCAATCTATGGTAAAACAATTATATCTTTTTAAAACATGTGGAATGATTTTATCTTCTGTTTATTATAACTTGTTTGCAGATCTTAAAACATCACAGTAGCTGTAAAGAGAAACCTGTAAATTGGAACATCTTGGAATGATAAATAGAATATTCTGTTTTACTTTTTAAATTATTTAGGTCATTGCCTGTGTGTGACAGTGTGTGCTGTTAAAAAATCCATAGAGTTTGAATTTGGATCACTTATTGAAGCTCAAATTCTTTTAAAGGTTTTCTGTAATTGTTCCAGACCATAAATAATGCTACTTTGCTTGTTCCTCCTCATTATCACCATTATTGTTGTTATCTTAACTAACTACTTTAAAGAACATCAGCCTAAGGATTATAAAACCAATCTGAAAAAACTCTCTTGAGAGAAAATTCGTACTACGTAGTGGCATATACAAGCTTACTCAAAATCTCTCCTTATTGTATCACATAGGTTGAATAACAACATTTTAATATTTCTGTCCTTCTCTCTCCACACCTCCTCTCTTGGAATTTTTATCTTCTGACTTACTTAAATATGAAAATATAGCTGTAGAGGACAGTAGAAAGCAGACTTTGAGATTAGATTAAAATAGCCCAAGTTCAGAAAAAGTGTTCGAATTCCGTAAAAAAATTGTTACAGTTATATTTCTTAAAGAACTTTGCTTTCAGACAAGTTGAAAGCCTCAGTCAAGAACAGTATGAAGAAATACATTTCTGAGCATTAGGATACTCTCAAAGATCTAACTTTCATAAGGTGACAACTTGAAGTAATAAGTTTCTGGAATAATATTTGAAGGCTTATTTATAGAGACACAGAATAACAGAATGGAACACACATAGTCAGATAGAGGCTATTTAATTAATAGACTCTTAGGTTTGGTTGGAAACTTCATCTAACCTTAATCTAATCATTTGTCTCATCCTCAAATAAAATACTCTTCTATCTTAATGTCTTCTGAGATATTTTTATATATAGTTTGAGATAAGACTTATATTCTTAATGATTAGTGAGTTATTAAGGAAAAGATCGATTATTCAACATGATTTACTGAGAAGCCAGAGATGTGTATTGAGAAGGCAGAGATGTACATTTGGATATAGTTTAATCAAATGTCTTATTTAATAAAAATGTGGGTACATGATGGTTAATATATATTTCTGTAAAAAAAGTCTCCTTTATGTGAAACACTTCACTCCATACCTTCTTTCAAAGATTTGAGTAGGTGAATTTAGTAGGAGCTAGTAAGAAGGCATTCTCCATAGAGTTGTCACATCTCAGAAATTCCTTGCCTTTTGTGATATGACACAATGACAATATGGTGCCCTTCACAAAAACTGATGAAAGACATGTTTTCAATTTGATATAAACAACTTAGAGAAAGCATTCTTTTCTTCTTTTTTTTTTTTTCAAACAACTACAGCACCTGGTCTTCCTAGGTGGTTTCCCATCCAAGTACTAACCAGGCCCGACCCTGCTTAGCTTCCAAGATCAGACAAGATTGGGCATGTTCAAAGTGGCATGGCTGTAGATGAGAAAGTGTTTCTAAATGGTATTTTATACTGCTTTATACTCATTCTTCAATCATAACTATAGATAACTTCTGACATTATGTTTGTTAATATTTTAATTAATACTAATGATGGTGATATTTGTGTCTTCAGGATATTTCAAGCCAATAAACAGGGCTTGTAATGATCATCGTTTAATCAATTAAGTTGCTTTGAGTATAAATCAGTTACTTTATAATCGGAAAGGTTTTAAGAGATTTATGAAACATATAAGACTGCTTGTTGTCACCTTCAGGCTGAAAAGGGAGTTAAAATAAAAGGAAAATTAATTTAAGAAGTTTAAAGCTACGAGGAATTAAAAGCATGTGAGAATGCACTCATAGATTTAATAATGGTTAAAAGAAAGGTTCATGAAAGCTTAACATGGAAGAATCAGAGGCTCACTTTAAAACAACTATTTTGGTATGATTCTGAAATTTGTTTCATTGTTAGTCTACGAAGTAAGATTAAAAGTACAATTTCAAACAACAATTTAAAACATTCTGAATATTTAAATACTTATCTTTATTTATCTTGTGAATAATGAATGCCATGTATGAAATTTTTTAGTTTAAATTCTTAATGGAATTAATTATTTAGGAGATGATAAAGGCAACAGGATTTGAAGGCATTAACAGAATAAAATCAGGAGTAAAAGTTTTACAAAGAGAACTGAAAAAGGTTTAAAGAAGGTAGATGAGCTCTTTAAATAAAAAATATGTCTAGATAACGGGGTCTGCTGGAAGACAAAACACACTTCACAAAGATCACAGTACAACCAGAATAACCATTTCCAAAATTCAAATCTGAACATGTGTAAAGTTCTTCACTGGCTCCCTGCTGCTCTCACTATCAACCCCATAGTATTGCATAGCCAGGTATGTAAGCAGTTGCCAAGATTTCAGTCTCCTCTCCCACCATACTCACACCTTACCACCTATGCCTTTGGGCTTTTGCATTATCAGTTTCTTCTCCTAAACTACATTGCCTACTCTTCTCTCCTGGATTACTTTTCCTTGTCATTTTCAATTAAATTTAAAGATCATCCTTGCAGAAAAATTTTCCTCTACTATCCCTGTTATGGGCAAATTGTGTCTTCCCAGATTCATATGTTGAAGCCCTGATTTCAGTACCTCAGAATGTGGCCTTTTTTGGAAATAAGACTATGGCAGTTAAGATGAGATCATATCTGTATTTTTATAAAAAGACGGCCATGTAAAGAGAGACAGACACACATGGAGGGATGATGCAGGGACAGAGAGATAGCATTCATCCGCAAGCTCAGGAGAAGGTTCTGGAACAGATCTTTCCCTCATAGTCCTCAGAAGGATCCTGATAATACTTGATTTTGTACTTCTAACTTCCAGACCTATGAGACAATGAATTTCTGTTGTTTCAGCCACCTGTTTTGTACTTTGTTATGGTGGCAACCCTAGCAAACGAATATAATCCTCTCTATAGATTTCAACCAAAAGTTAGGTGTCTCTTCTCCAGCATCTATAGAACCCAGGGCCCAGTCTGGCATAGACTTATTACAATTGTTTCCTCTTGAAGTAGCATGATTCTTAATTAGAGCATAAACTGACTTTTATTTTTATTCCTAATTCAAGGCAGATATGCAATATGTTCTTTTATATATATAGAGAGAGAATAATGAATAGAAGCAAAAATGGAAGTTTTGTCTGGCCTTAGGTTACCAACCTGTTGAAGAAGATTTAAAACTGCAATTTCTGAACCAGGGAAAATTGCCCGATAAAAGTATAAAATTAGATACTCTGAAAAAAAAGGCGTGACATCACAGAAAGTACAGAACAGATAGGTTACCCACTCATTCTCAGAAATAAATGTCCAGGAAAATAAATGACTCGATGTCTTTAATCAGTACATGTGGTGAATATAATAAGTGACTTAAACCTAAAAATTGAACCCAAAGAATTAAAGAAATATTTAAGAAGTAGCTTGAAAAATTAGTGCGATGGTTATCAGATGAAAATGATGGGCTTATCTGGTTTAGAAGAAGCAGTTCTAATAGAAAAGAGAGAGCATTATATGTCAATATGGACATCCTAAACTGATAATGGAAGTAAACAGAAAAAAAAAAAAAAACATTTGAGAAAGGATAAAAATAGAAAATTTATTACCTTAGAAAGTACACTATTAACCACAAGATCATGTGAAATATAGCTGAGTGATATTTTCTAATGGACATTATTATACTGGCACGGAGAAAAAATAAGAGTAAGGAGAAAAGAGTTGTTTAGGTATTTTGGACATATGAATCATTTACTCAAAATTTTACCATTTAAAATTCCATTTGTTATTTTCTTCAGAATATACAAGTAATGTAATTTATTATTAAAAATTTGGAAAATATAAAAAAGCATAAGAAAATAAAATTGAATACCGTCCTACCATCCAGAGCTAAAGCACTATTAACATAGTGGAGCTCTCCAATCATTCATTCAAAGTTGCACTCTAAATACACACATATATACAGACACATACATGCCCCTCACACATGCATACAGCACACACATATATTATTAAGATTAAATGTACTGTTTTGTGTCATGCTTTTCTACTTAGCATTATACTGTAAACATTTTCTTATCATTAAATATTCCTTGCAACATATTATGTGAAGACAATGAAAGATTCTGTTGCGGATATGTCTATTAATTTATTTCACAATCTTTTTCCTATCCTAGAAATTTGTATAGTTTAGTGTTTTTCCAAATTATAATTAATACCTTAATAAACCACCTCAAATATAATTTCTTATGCATTTACTGGGGGAAAGGATTGGAATACTTTTACTCTTCTTGATAAATATTGCAAATTTGCTCAATTATATGTACTAATTGATACAATACTTGAATATTACACGTGACTATCCATTTTCCAGCAGATATTATCAGTTTATTTTTAATCTCTGTCAGTTTGATAGAGCACAGTATAATTTAAGGTGTTTTTAATTTTTCCTTTATTTGTTTCTCCTTTGATTTATGCTTACAAAATCAGTTCGTTAAATGGATTTAAATCGATAGCTTACAAACAGGAAACACTTCATTTCTCCCCAATCACTGCTTTTAAACATTATCTTTGGAAATTCTCTTTTCCCTCTTGTACAAGAGTTTATACCAATCTCATAGCTTTCTAATTGTTCAGTTCTAGGAATAGTCTCATTTAGATAAGTAGACTTATTCTCAGGTATAGTTCCAGAATACTGTGTGAATAATCCACATATTTTTGGAAGTTTACTAGAAGCCACAATTTTTGAGCAAGTGGGTGCATTAAAGAGAACTATGTAAATGATTATATAAAGGGTACATTTTTATATGTAAAGCTAACGTTAATTTAATTTAAGTTCTCATTTAGCTTTGTGTTTTCAGGGAAGTGATAGTTATAATAACATAAATAAATGGAGCGAAAATATTTCTAAGATTTTTTTTCTCCATTGTCCTTTTAAATGGATGCCTCTTTATAGCATTTCTGTTGACTGACCTTGAAATTTTACATCAAACCTTTGATCAGGAATATTTATTTTTCTTACTGATGCAGGATGCCACAGACCAAGTAATTCTTTTAGTAACATAAATTCAATGTTTTACTTTGTTTCACGAACCCAATTAGAGCTCAATCCACCTCAAGCAATTATATTGAGATTAACATATGGGTGCTGTCAGAACAAATCATCCTCCGATTTCACATTTTCTAGATAAATGTAGAACAAAACAAGGTACAGAAATGAACATCAATGGATACAAAATGCACCTGGTTTCTCATTAAGTAGCAACAACTGTCCAGCTAGACTGGCTCTGAACCAAGGGCCAAATCTAATCCGAAGCAGAAAAATAATGTGATTTTATCATTCTCCTGAACCATCTACTTAGTTTTTAAAGATAGAAGAAAATAATTCATTAAGTGGGTTTATATGCATTGTGTTTGTGTGTGTGTGTATATCTGCATGTTGAGGTTGGGAGCATGCAGAGCCAAAGTAGAGAAAAGATAAATACTTTGAAATAAGTGAATACATCAGATAATTAGAGCAATCTTTTTAGTTTCTTAGATCAAGCATTTTATTTATATTTTAAAAATAATTCTCCCTAATCATAGTAAAAGAAATATATTTAGAATAATTAATTATTCCTATTTGTCTCAGAGCTATCATGAGTATTTGCAGTCTGCTTTGTAAAGCTAATAACATATAATTGGGAAGAGTACAGAAATTAAAAAGTATTTTATCATATTTTTAGATAATTTCCACTTTTATGTAGAAATAGAGTAGATATGTACAATAATTTAACCTCAATATCAGAGTAAGAGGCAATAGATTTTTGTTTCTTGTTAAAAGTTTATATTTCAATTAACCCTCACAAGATTAATTTTCCCAGTGAATTTCTCCTCCTGTACAGACTTTCTTATTGACTACTACTTTCACTGTTCTTTAAATTGATAACAATGTTTAATGTATCCTCTCATTATTTTCTCCTCCAAATCTGACTTTTATATTGCCATCTTTCAATTAATGAATCGATAATCATCTAGTTTCCTAAGCCAAACCTTTGGAACCACCTTCCATTCTACATTTTCTATAATTTTCCACAAATGAGTCAGATTTTTAAATGTGGCCCCTCCTTTCTGCAATCATTGCTGGAACATTGGATCATGTGCCTTCTTTTCCTCTAACTACTTAAATAGCCTTTTAGTTCATTTCCGTAGAGCCTACCCTGTAAATGTTGGCAACTTCTTCCACCTGACACATACCCACAATGCCTCTGCATTTTCCTATGCTTTTGTGAATGCATTTCCCTGCCAGGAATGATCTTTATTCTTCCTTTAACTTGGAGAAATCTTAACCGTTCATCCTCAAAACAGCTCAAATGTCATTTCCTCTGCAAAGGTTTTCCAACTTCCTCAGGATGTTAAGTTACTCTCTTCTTTTGCCCTTAGAACACTTTCTAGCCTTTATTGTGGTAAATTGTCAAAGCTCATGCTGAGGAATCATAATGACACTGAGAACCATGACCAAGACATACAATTTCAGAATTCTATACTTTAACACTATCCTTCCTAGCCAGCTGATGATTCAAAAGTTTTTTTTAAATTTCATCAGAAAGGAAGTCAAAGCACTTTCATGCTTTAGTAGATATTACATATGGGTGACATCTAAATGATAAATCTTTCTTATGAAATGTCTTCTATAGCAACATTTATGTTCTAAATAACATGCTAGCAGGTTATAATAAACAAGGCCAGACACTAACTCTGCTGGCTTTAAAGACAGAATGTTATTTTGCTTCAGGTACAAAATAATAGATATCAAATTTTAAAAATTCCTTGTCATTTATACATTGTAATTATGTTCTGTGAACAATAAAAAATTGACAAAATTAAAAGCGCTAATATAATTATATTTTAGTCACCAAGATTTAAATTAATGAAGATCTATTGCAGATCTCTGTAAAATAAGTCATTATTTTTCTGCTTTAACCTGAGAATGGATGACCATGCTAATACAAAATTGAGTAAACATTATTAAATAAATGGGTCACACATCCAAAAATTATTCATAGCCATTGCTGAGATATCTCACAATAGTTGTAAACACACACACACATAGACACAAAATTTTCTAATGACCATATAATTAATCTAAAGACACTAAACACACCCAAAATAAAATATATAAGGAGATATAAAATTATTTTACTCATAAAAATGTTAGCCTCTAAAATTGGTTTGAAAATATTTTCACTGGAAATATTCTGTTAGTTGGTTACATATAACTTATACGAAACAACATGATTATATTATACTATATTAAAATGTCAGAATATTTGCATTTTAATCTTAATTCTGATGCTTACCAGTGTCTTAATCTATGTTCAGTTATTCATATGTAAAATAATAATTTTGAAAATGAATTGCTCAGATCTTTACCAAAAGTAATAACATGTGGTTCTAATTATTTCACATAAATAGCTCTACTCTGCTTTAAATAATTCAGAATCTGTAAGGATTTTAGGCAGTTTTCCTTTGGAGTTTTTATGTCACAACACATGCATAAACACACACATACACATACATATGGTTTTTAATATTTCTGTTCTTGCTCTTTAAAAATCATCTTAAACTCTCCATCAACTTTTAAAATCTTAGCATCACTTTCTGAATAATTTGTATGGCTTAAACATGATGGAAATTCATCTTGAAATGTCCTGAAGATTCTAAGTGGGGACAGCATCTAATCAGATTTGTTTTGTACCTTGTTGCTCAGTGAAGAATAGTTTGAAGAAGGAGGAGAAACCAATCAGGAGGTTTTGAGAAAGTGCAGCCAGAAAGGAGGTAGAAATGAGAAAAGTGAACATAGTAAAAAATTAAGTAAATAAATAAATTAGAGTTACAATCCCAAACCTCGGTGATTAGCTGGTCATGGTTTGTATATCTCCTTTAGCTTGCTCCTATACTGAATAACTTTGGAGGTTAGTAAAATTTGATATTATTTCTTCCGTCTCCTCTTCATGGTTGTTTCTGTTCTTTATTTATATAGCTAATCATTGTCAATTTTCTGATTCTCACCACGGGTTCTCATCTACTCTGCATTTTGGTGATATCTACCTTCACTGCTGGACTATACCATCTTCCTTTTGTGCATGATTCTTTTCTTCTTTTCATTTTTTTTTTTAGTTTCCTATTTCTTTCTTGATTTTATTCATTCCCTCAAGTCTTAGGTTACATGTCACCTCCTCTGTGAAGCTTCCCTAATCCTCATGGATTGGATTATAGAGTTGCCAGGTTTAGTAAAACAAAAACAAAAACAAAAATAAAATAACAATAAAACAAGCAACAATAAAAAAACAGGTGCCCAGTAAACAATGGATAGTACGAGTATATACAATGCAATATTTGGGACATGTTTATACTAAAAAGTTATTAGAAATTCACATTTAACTGGGTGTTGTATATTTTATCGAGAACTATTAGTTTGGGAACCCTGACTACATGCCTCTACATAGCTCACTGAACTCAGCACTTTTCGCCTAATGTGATACAGTTGTTTAAATGACTCTTTTCTCCATTAATCTCCATTAATCTCCATTAGTCTTTCTTCCAGTGCCTAGTGCAGTGTCTGGCACATAATGAATGTTTAATAAACATTTTTTGTGTAAATTCATGAACAGATACTTCTACTAGTCTGTTCTGTTTTGACAGCTGGCAATTGTTAGGGATTGAATTGCATGCTCCCCACAAAGAAAAATTCATAAGGTTGAAACCCTAATCTCCAATGTGACTCTGTATTTGAAGAAAGGGTCTTTACAGGGGTAATTAAGGTTAAATGAAATCATAGGAGTTGTCCCTAATCCAGTAGGACTGGTGTCTTTATAAGAAGAGGAAGAGACATCAGGGATTTACACCCACAGAAAAAAAGGCTATGTGAGGACATAGTGAGAGGAGGACATCTGCAAGCCAACGAGGGAAGCCTCAGGAAAAACCAATGCTTCCAGAACATTTATCTTGGACTCCCAGCCTCAAGAACTATGAGAAAATAAAGTTCTATTGTTTAGGCCACTTTGTCTGTGATATTTTGTTCTGGTAGCCCTAGCAGACTAATATAGCAATCTTGGGTGTGTGCAGCCATCATAACTCAATATACTTTCCCCCTTCTATTTAGAAAACTGACCATTCAGTAGCACCCACAACCTCTCACGTCTTCTTTATCCCCCAGTTGGTTGCTCTGTGTATTAGAGATCTTTTCTGAAGTTGTTCGTATCTGTGCATGCTGGGTAGTTATGAAACCAGATTTTGAGTAACAGATGACAAGGGCTTTTTTTTACTGTAAACTTTTCAAGTGAATTCAGCTTGCCTAATAATAGTTCTTTGTTTAATAGCATAAATCAGTAGCCATTTTCTCCTCTGGTGATTGACATCTTGAAAATTCAGATTTACAGCCATCATTCTATACAAATTAAAATGTTTTTGGAAAAAACATGACTTTATATCTTAATAACTAGCTTTTCATTAAATTAAATGAGATGTAGATTATCTACCACATATATTAACCAATATATTGCCCAGTTAACCAGTAAACAGCATGCTTCCCCTTTGATAATAAAAATGTAAATATTCAAAGCAATTTAAAAAAAAAATCAACGCAAAGGTCTATAATCAAATCAACTATCTTTCTTAAAGTGTGTTCCCAATCTTATTTTAATCTTGTGCTCTCTTGTGTTATATCCATTCTGAGACTGTACAGTTTAAATCATCCTGTAGCTGCTAAGCAGTGTTGGCAGTAGAAAGATGGCCTCAAGCCATCCTGATCCTTGGTGGGTTGGAGGCATTTTTTCTTCTGTACTCCTCGGCTTACAGTGGACCTGCTAAAAGCCCATGGCTGCCCCTCTCTATGACTAATACCTTTAATTACTGTCCTTACCCTTATCTCTTCCTACCTTCTGCTAACCCCAACAAGGCCAGGGAAAACTGTATGATTTATATTGTGATATTTCCTAGCTAGTGCTTTTCCATATATTTTTTCCTTTTTCCTAGCTAGTGATTTTCCATATATTTTTTCCTTTTTCCAAGTCAGAAAGAAATAGATGGGATAAAGCAACTCGATTTCTTTTTCTATGGCCTTTATATGTAACCTCAACCTAATTGTAACAATGTTCTTCCCCATCAGCATCATTTCACCTCTGGTTACCATGGTGACCACTTGCTATACTGTTATTTTGCTTTTAGTCAGGTCTCTCAATCCCTCTTACTGTTCAATATATCCAGTAACCTAAAAACTGCTGTATGGGGCGTAAGTATAGTCTGTTTTTCCTCTCTAAGGAATTTCTCACTTGACCATCTTTTTCTAGGTCCAGTTTGTTTTCAAACTATTAAGAGTCCTTCAAGAACTTATTCCTTCTGTCTATTTTTCACTGAGTCTCCAGAGTTCAGTTAAGTTTTTTTGTGTGTTTCTTTTTAAGCTGCCAAGAGTTAAATTTGTATTACCTGATATTACAAATAAACAAGTAAAGCAGTTTAACTCTTTCTATATCTTATTTCTCTCACATAAATTACTCCTGGGGGGAGGGGAAGATTGCATCTTCCCCTTACAACATCTATCAGTGTGCTATTTTTGAATAAAAATATCTTTTTACTCTCTTTCAAAGAGGTACTATTTAATATTTCTAAGCCACTGACTCATACAGCAGCCTACTAATAAACTAAGATTTTATATAATAAAAAAACACATAATGGTAATTTTTTAAAAGTAGATTTTTAAAAATAGTTCCAAGTTTCAATTTATAAGACACTTGATGAATTAACAATAAAAAAGGTAAAAACTGGCAGCAAATTTTTTTAAAAAATAAGGTTTGTATAATTAACAAAGATCCTATAAAATACTTCATTGCAGATTAGTATAAACTCTGGAGCAGCTAAAGCAGAAATGATGAGAGGGCAAGAACATTCCTATGAAATTATCAGATGAAGGTTTAAATTTCAACTCTACCAATTACTAGCTCTTTCATCCCAGTTACTTTCTCAATAAAATAGGAATATTGTCTCCTAAACAGGACTGAGTGAAGTAATTAACATAAAATTCTTTACTAGAACTCAGTACATTTTCCTTCCATGGACTAAGTGAGACAAAGTTGGCCCTCCTCAAGCAATTTAGCCCACATGTGGCACCCAAACCAGTTCTCAGAAGACCTAGACAGATATTTTGCCCTCTGAAATAAAATAAGGCACTTTCCCTGTTGAGCAAGTGCAATGTGAACCCACAATTGAATTCCCTGAAGTGAGGTAGTGAAATAAATGCAGCAAAAATTCCATTCTTTCTCTTCTTTTCTGTCTTTAAAAAAGCAAGAGTAAATTCCAGGCCTAATAATTATGAAAAACTTCAGCTTCTTAGTCTTTGATCCAAACTTGAGAATAAAACTGGTAAGTTTAAGGATATCAGGACTGCTCAAGGGAATAACACAACCACAAGACGGCAGTATTTCACAACAAGCTTTACTGAGCGGCACTTGGACAGGTTTTAAGAGTCCTGGGAAATGCCTCATAGTGGGAGACCTTCCAGAGCTGGTAGTGTGGGGCTACCATTCAGAGGGGGAATAGGGCAAGAGACCTCCTGGAAAGAGAGGAATTGGAGAAGGGGCTTTTATGTCTAGGTGATGTTGCTCAGCAGTAAACTGAGGAATCTGAGTAGTCTGAGCTGCGAAGGGTAGCAGGCCATAAGGTGTATCTTACCTATTGCTAGCTTATTCTGAGTGCAGTTTTGTGGGGCAAGCAAAGCAGGCAGGCTCTAAATGGTTAAAACTATGCTTTGTGGGGCTCTATTTGAGGCAATTGGTTGTTTAAGAATTTGAGTTTGGCTCTGGCTGGCTTTAAACTAGTAGTCCTAGTATGCTGTGAAGAAATAAACAATATAGAGGCTAATACAGAGAGGTCATCTTTAACTCATTTATGTCACAGAGACTCATACTTTCAGAACCTTTGTTTATAATTTGACTCCAATCAACTCAAGCGCTGATAATATCAAAGACAATGTAAAGATAATGATAGTGATGATAATAATAATCCTGATGGCTACATTAGGTGAGGGCCTACCATGAATCTCATAACAAGGTGAAAGAGCTGACAGCTTTAATCCCTGTACATAGATAAGGAAATTAAGTCCAAAAGCACTGGAGGCATCAAGATTCGAACACAATGGTTTAACTATGAAATCTGTATTTATCCTCTACACACACACCCTTACTACAAGAATGAACTTTCAGACTAAAATTAGCTCAAATTTTCTGCAACTTTCCGGATAGAAATTTTCATCTTTCAGATATTCTACGCCTCTGAAAAAAGAATCGTAAGTTATTAGCAAACAGCGATGGAGTATTTTTGAAAATCAGCTTTTGATGAGCTAAAATGTCTCATTTTCATTCAAATGCTATTGAATTATATTAAAATATGAAGAAAATATTAAGTAATTTTTATGTGTGTAAAAACTAGAAGTAGAAAACTGGTAATAATAAAGTTCTTTTTCTCTCAAAGAGGTGAAGATACAGTAAAATGACTTAGTAAATGTTCAAATATTAAACACTGTAGAGTTACTGAATAAATTAATAATTATCTATTCTTAGCAATCAGTTAGAAAAAGTGATCAAATATTATGGAAATTTAAAAGCAGGCTATATAATACTTTTTCTGCAATGTTTAATTTTAGAAATTCCCAATGTCATTTTGGAAATAAAAATTGTGAAATAACTTCAACATATGTCATGCAGACTTGCAGAAAAGCAGCAAAAATATTATTCTGAGAAATAATGGAGCAATGTTAATGTTATTAAATGCTGATTTCTGAGATAGAAGACTTCTGCTTGCATAGATGTATAATCTGATAGAGGAAAGTTAAATGTCTTTGAATGAACTTATAATTTTAGCAAAGACATGATTTCTCTGCATAAAAATAGGTGAAGTGTTGAAAAGTCAGTGAAAGAGGTTTTTAGCATGAGCAAAGAATGTTTTGATAGTTTAAAGAAGAGAAAAGTTGGGCCAGCCACAATGTCAAAATTCAGGGGAAGTCTGTAAGAATTGATGTGAAAGGCCCCAATTTACAATAATTTTCCACCATTATTCAGAAATAAAATTATAAATAAATTGGAAGACACTTGTACCTAAGATAGGTGAATTAGGTACTCAGTTAATGCAAATAAGGAAACATGAGCAGAAAATAATAAATAATCAAATCATATTATTATCCTTGTTTTCTGGATGACTTAAATAAAATTACTTCACTGACTTAATTTTCACCCTCTCTGCTCTGTCCCTGGGTGAATAATATGCCCTCTCATGGAATCTGAAGAAAGGCATGTTCACAGAGAAATGGAACAAGGACCAATTATAAGCTTAATTGCATGTCTAACTGGGAACATCAAGTATCATCAAGAATCTTGCCAGAATTCCATTAAAGGGTTTGAATTAAGAGTTAGGAGACCTGAATTCTAGTCCCAGTTTTGCCATTAAGTAGCTACATGATTTGAGTCAAATCACCTTATTTTTTAAGTGTCCTTATGTATAACAAGAGTATATTGGTCCCCATTTCTATGACTATAAATTTACCATGTCTTAAATAGATAAGAAAATACATACTCTCTGTATTTTTTTTTCCTACCAAAAACCATCAAGATCTCTTCCTACACTGGCATCTCCCCTAAAAATTAAGTATTTCTTTCACATGTAGCTGCTACAGCACCTCTGGATCAATTCTTGAGCCACTGACTAACTCTCACTTCCTCAGGAATTTTCTCAGGTGGCCTTATTAACCATAAAAATGCTTTATATCTAAGATGTTAAAGTGGTTTACTCTATAGAAATATATTTTGGCAATGTATACATCCAAAGGAGCATGTTGGTTGCATTCCAGTCTTCATTCACATCTACTTTTTGAGTTCAAGAAAAATAAAGTATTTTTGTTTATAAAAAGAGCCAACTGTCCTTCCAGTCTATCAAAATTTAGAGTCAAAATGCTGTAAGTATATGCAAATATATCTCTTTTTCTTTATTAAAATTATATCTTAAGCCCACTGAGCATTGCAGAAATTCCCTATATTTTCTTCAACAGGGGGATCCATTATTACATTTGCTTGAACCTAATTTTTCTCTAGATTATTATCCCTGTTCGTCAACATGAAACAATATTTCATTTCCTCACAACAAAATGTTAATATATAAAACTTTAAAATAATAAACTGTTTGCAGTTGCAAATTTGAACAAGATATTTAGACAAGCTTTTATGTGTACTTTAAAAATTTTTTATTATTAATTTAAAGTATACAGTATACAGTAAAGTATACAGAACATACATTAGACATTTATATAGTTTATAAAACCATTCCCCTAATTGCTCCTTCTCTCCTCTGGCTCTCCACCTAGCCATTACATTAATGCTAACTTCATTCTCTATGCCATGCTCCCCATCTCCGTGACCATCTGTCAGCTACTAATTTGTACATCTTTAACCCTTCACCCCATTCTCTCAGTCCCCCAAACTCCTTTCCCTCTGACCATTAAAAAATAAATAAAATCCTACCATTTGCAAAGACATGGACAGACCTAGAGGTTATGATGCTTAGTGAAATAAGTCAGATAGAGAAAGATAAATACCATATGATTTCACTTACATGCAAAATCTAAGGAACAAAAAGGACAAACTAATCAAAAGCACAAATATAGAGGACAATCTGGGGATGGTCAGAGAACTTTAGGAATTTCTCAGTGATTGAATATCTTAGTTTAATTGTATACATCTTCTTTTAAACAATTTGCTACATATATGTTTCCTATTTTTCACTAGATTGTATAACTATGTCCAACTTTTTAAAACATTCAAAAAACTTTTAAAAATCAGTTTACTTGCCATTGTATTAAATGTTTCCTCTATTAAAAGAAATCCCTTTTCTTGAAGTTATGTTTTAGACCTTTTTAAAGAAAGTATTTTTAAAATCAGCTGATTGTTATTACTACTAAATTGGAATTATTTTGTAACTTGTAATACACTTTTATAGAGGGACTGTTTTTCTAATTTATTACATCTTCTAGGCATTAAATGGTTTGAAGAATAGTTCTATAATTTTCATAAAGAAGTCAGGTAAAATACTTTAATGTTCTTAAATAAATCAACTAGTTAGCAATAAAATATCATTTATTTCTTATATAGGAGAAAATTTAGGGAAATATATAGGACATTTTCACATTTTACTTGGAAATATCAAATAATAATTTCTCGATAATAACAAGCAATAGCTTTTAATAGTGTCACTCCTATTTCATAAGGGCTTTATAAGCTGTTTGAACATCTGATGTTATTCTCTCCTGAAAATGTATCAACAGAGAATCCTTGGATAAATTTGCTAACATTCACAGATGGAGACCACTTTCAATAAGTTTAGCATTGAACATTTTGTTCCAGATAACAGTTTTCCAATTTGTTATTTAATAGCAAAGTGAACACCTTTCAAAATTACAATTCAAACAACAATCTGTCTTGCAAAAGGGTATCTAAATGGTTTGTCTTTATTTTTTATTTTTCAGAAGGTTAAGTTAGGTGCAATTTAGTTTTTTGTTAGCATCCTCCAAATGAGTCTTATATTTTAGTGCTACTTCTACTTTTTGGTAAAACAATAATAAATTTATACAATTGTTAATATCTAGCTTATAAGCATACCCTTCAGCAGTTTGTTCCTTTCCCACAGGCATAGTTGCAAACTCATAAGTCAAAGTTTCCTTCTCCCACTTGCCAAATTGGTAATAATTTTAATGGTGTTACGAGCTCCTTGGTTACAAATATAGTTGTAGGGTTTTATTTCCTAGTAAAAAAAAAAGCTGACCTGCTCCCTTAAAATGAAAGGAAATATCATTAATTTTCACATATCCTTGACTAATAATCATGGAAGGAAACAAGGATTTGGAGTCTAGTGTTCTCTTTCTAATTCTCTTACTTTCCACAAAGGCAAATATTCTGATATAGTAATAACTACCTAATCTGTCTTGTTCACAAGGAGAGCACTGCACAGTAGGTGAAACCAATGAACTACAGGATGGCTTTATCCTTCTTTCCCTTGATACATATTTTATGGCCTTTAATGTAGCTTCATTCCTTGTTAAAAGCATTCTCCAGGCAATTTGACAGATGAGACCAATTTTTTTGGGGGGGTGTTTATATGATATTTTTAAAGCAAGAATAAATCTTCCTTTTTCAAATAGTCTCTAGTTAGAACCCCATAATTCTTTGTTTGGGTTTCTTTTTTTGGTGTGTGGGTGGGAAGAGGAATGGGATTTTTTTTTTTGGTTAAATGGGACTTTAATATATTAGAACTTCACAGTTCCCCAAGAAAAGCTGACAGTACATTTTAATATTAAACTATTCTATTGATAATTTAAAAAGGAAGTAAAAATATGGTCTTATTTTGGAAAAAAAAATTAAAACTACCAGTAGTTATGCATCTCAGGTGACTGTTGGAGACAGTGATACTGCATTAAGTACTTTAAAGAATCATAGGCTGAAGGTAATCAGTGTAGCTGATGTGATGATATAAGTTCATGTTGACTCAAATCCCTTATGGAAACTCTTTTTATACTATCCCCACCTTCAGAGCTGTTATAAATTAATAATCATCAAAATGATTAACAACTTTCATTTAACTTTTTCCTATATTCATGAGCATGTGATTATGGTAAAAGTTCATATTTAAAATTGTACAGTCTGCTTATTTAGTCTCCTCTAAGAAAATACAAAGCCCCACATGAAATATGTAAACTAGACTCTTCATTGCTGTCAAAGCCTTGCAGTGATACATGAAGTATTGGTTTCTAACTTTTAAATTCTTTGACTTAGAGCTCCCATGAAAAAACTCTTTTCTAATGGAATTGATACAGAAAAGGCAATTCTGTAAAATATGGTTGTTTTTTTGTATAACATCTATTAATAGGTTGGCTATAGGAATCCAGTTGGGCTTACATCTGCCTCTATGGTACAAGATAGGTTAAGAGTAACAATTAATAAAGGACAGTCAAAGAAAAGAGAGCTACTTAATTGGAGGCCTTATAAGTAAATGAAGTATTAATCTAAGAAAATATGTCAGTAAAGGAGTTAGCCGGCAAGAAAATGGTGGTTGGGAAAATTTTGGAAGAGAAATAAAATCTCTTACAGAAAAGCATTTATACTAGTAGCCTGGACCTTCACATTCATTTTCTCCACTCTCTTCCCAAATAGATCTCTCCAGATCCCTTATAGGAAGGAACCATTCATTCTTCCAGCTGCTGCTGGATGGCTGACTGCTAATGGCTCATACCTTCATCCCTCTCAGGGTACTGCCTTTTACTGAAGAAAATTATCTCACCCAAGTTATATTCCTCCAATGACTGGTTGATGCTGGTTTAAAAGCCCAGCCACCTTGCTTCCCTTTAGCATAATTCTATAAGGCTTGCCCAGCTCCATTGCTTTCTGTAGGCTCTACTGAGGCCTCTGTTGCAACTTCATCACAGTTTAATTTCTCTCTCTACCTGCCACTCCCAGTAAACCTACCTTTATCTTAGAGCCAAAGAACCCAACCTAAGACACACTCAATTCCTTAATCTACACTATTATAAAGTTCTCCCATAGGTCCCCTGCAATACCTTAATCACCAGATCCATGAACTTTTAGATTTCTTTGCAGCTTTTATTTAACTCTGTTTAGCAATTTTTTTCCTTAGCACTTTTACCTCTTTTTCTTCTGTGAACTCACTTTACCCTGATCCTCTTCCTACCTCTTTAAATGTTTTGTTTGTTTGTTTTGCTCTTGGTTGTCTTCTGAACTTGCTTTGTATTTTTTCTTGGGAAATTTTATTTACACAGTTGGATTTAGTTTCCATATTCATAATAAAACTTCCTGAATCCACATCTTTAGCTCAGATCTCTGTTGTATGTTACAAAACCACTTTGTATTGTTCCTGGATATTTCATGGCTGCTCCTGACAGCTATTTTCCCTACCTCCCACCATGAGCCCCACCAATCTAGGCTAGAGGTGTCACCTTCCAAGCATCAATACTGTTATTGCCTTTGTTGCACTGTTGTTGCTTTAAGAAGGAATTGTTCTATTTATATTTTATAAAGCTATGACTCTATAGAGTTTAATGGTGATAAAATTTCATGCAAACTCTTTCCTCCTGGCAATACAGTAGATATACAATGGTCTTATGAGTCATATAGAAATAGACCATAATACTGCTTTTCCTCTTAGTAATTAACTGTGGTAACTGTGTAAAGGTCACTTAACTAAATTCTCTGCAGCTTGGTTTCTCATCTCTCTTAGATATCATGAGGGTTAATTGAAAAAATGTGTGTTTAAATGTACTTGAACTACATAAAAGTTACCCAGCAAATGTCAATTTTCCACCCTTCTGCTCTTCCTTTCCTCTCTAGGTTTATTGTTCCAGCTATAGTTTAAACAACTAAACTCAGTTCTTAAATTCCTACTAGAAAGTGTTCAAGCAGACTGCATGTAGGAACTGGGCTCTTTGTTTAGCACAAAAAAAAAAACTTAGGAATTAAGTCAGACAGACATAGCAGCATCAGGAACTCATTTGCCTGGCATCAGAACATCTCAGGACACAGAAGCCAGGTTGCTGGCTCATGCAGAAATACCCAAGGCAACACAGGTCTGGTTAGGAACCTGTGTAGTATGCAGCTGGTAGTAGTCTCTCTCTGCCCATCATGGCCTTGAGAGTCAAGTACTGTTTGTGTCAGCTTTCCTATTTTACCTCTAGCTTCCTTCTCTTATGATCACTACTTTCTGGTTCACCTAGCCTTCAATGACTTTTCTTCTCTCTCATAATATTCATGAGTTTAGACAACAAAGTTGCATCCTGGCATTATAGAATCTGGAGAACTGTGTCATTGATTTCATTCCTTAGATTTTGAATTTCTGTCCATACAGGTTTCATTTGTAAGCTATATAAATTGGTCATCCATTTTAGGTTATTCTTTGTGGAAAATATATTATTTTTAATTTCTTTACAAATGTCTAGCAAACACAATTACTGATGCGCTCTTAGCAGGATATGCACTTGGGCACGTGGAGGTGGTTTGGGGTATAATTGATTGACTGAAGTAGTATGAGCTTACTACATTTTAAGGAAGATGAATAAATGAATAAATAATTATTTGTAATAAAAGTTTGAGGATTTATTTTAAAACTGTAAGTCCCCATAGTATATTGAAATACTTTTATTCATAAAAATTCAATAACCACATAATTTTGCAATTTTTGTGGGTCTCTGCCATTCACAAATACAGGTCTCTGTGACTTCTCATTCAAAAGAGAAATAGCCTTCTGACTGTTCTTTACATTTCTTGTTTCTCCTTATTCCAATCCATCAAGAGCTTGAAGTAGAAACTGAAGAATTAAGACCTCAAATGTATACTTAATCTCTCCTTTGAGTCACTTATTATATTTTGATGCTTCATGACACAGAAAATCAGTGTCTTAGAAACCTCTGCAACAAAGGGAAGAATGCCCTGCATTACCAACAGAGATTCAAGAGTGAGAAGGATCATGGAGAACACATCAAGCTTTCAGCTGAAAATCTTAGAGGGCTATGCTTTAGAAATGAGACAACCAAAGATAGAGTGAGTCACCCAGCCTCTACTCATCTTGATCCCTGAAAAAATTAGGGGGAACACTTTTTCTACTTTATTTGCCTAGATATTATCACCTGGAAACCCTAAAATTCTATATACCCAATGTCTGGTGTACAATTAAAAAAAATTACAGGTCCATAATGAATCAAATATAAGGAGTAACAGACACTAAAAACCAATGTATATGTGATCAAGATGTTGTAGTTATCAGGCAAGGCCTTCAGAAAAGCTATTGATATTCTAGTGGAAAAGTGGACAAACAGATCAGATGAAAATAAATAGAATTTTACCAAATAATTAGAATATATAAAAAGAACCAAATAGATATAATAGAATTGAAAACTATAGTATCTGATATTTAGAACTCAATAAATGAAATTAAAATCAGGTTAGAAATGGGACTAATGAACTAGAAGACAAATCATTAAAGAATATCAAATTAAAATAAGAGAAAAAGAATATGAAATAAAGAATAGAAGAGAAATGTGGGACACAGTAAAAAGATCTAACATATATGTAGTTGAAGTCCTAGAAAGAAGAGGGAAAGAAGGGGATTGAAACAGTATTTGAAATGATGATAGCTAGAAATGATCCAAAATTGATGAAAAGTTTTAACCCAAAATTTCAAGAATATTGCAAACTCTAAGCAAATGACTTGGGGAAAAAAAAAAAACACATGTAGATACATATGGGCATCCGTGCTTTCAGAAAGTTTACGTTACACCACTTCCCTTTTACAAAAAACCTATCTACATTACTATCTGTTTTTGATAATTGAAAGAATCCAAAGAGAATTTTTGCTTTTATGAAAAAAGTCATTACCATACTAATGCAGGTCTTTCATAAAAGTAAAGTGGCATAACACAGATTTTCAGAAAGCAGAAGATACTACTTGCTTTATGCCATTTTAGCTTACAAAGGTTTTCACAGGAACATTTTGCTTTTGGATAGTGGGGGGAAACCTGTATATTATAAAGTGCTGTTAAATAAAAAGTAAAGAGAAAATCTTAAAAGTTATGTAAACAACAACAAAAACAACTTTATTGAAAAAAGGCAAAGGTCTGGAATAGACATTTTTCCAAAGAAGGTGTACAAATGGCAATAAGCACATGAAAGGATGTCCTACATCACTAATCATTAGGAAAATGCAAATCATACTTCCTCACATCCATTAAAATGGCTAGTATATAAAAAAAAAAAACAACAAATGTTGGCTAGGATGTGAAAAAATCAGTTCACTTTTGCATTGTTGGTGGAAATGTAAAAGGGTACAACAGTTATGGAAAATAGTATGACAGTTTCTTAAAAAAAAAAAAAAAACTAAACTATTTTATAACCAAACAATTTCACTGCTGGGATGTACACAAAAAAAGTGGAAGCAGAAATTCAAAGTGGTATTTGTACAACAATCTTCATTCTAGCATTATTCACAATAGTTAAAAGGTGAAAAGAAGTTGTACTTGATCTTAGCCAAAATGCCGAGAAGTGATGGGGTGGAAACAAACTAAGTGTCCATTAACAATGTAATAGCTAAACAAACTGTATGCATAAAATAGAATATTATGCAGCCTTAAAAATAAGGCAATACTGACATGCTAAAACACAGGTGAAGCTGAAAGACATTATGCTAAGTAAAATAAGCCAGTGATGAAAGGACAAATATTGTATGACTCCACTTATACGAGGTCCCTAGAGTAGTTAAATTCATAGAGACAGAAAACAGAATGGTGGTTGGAAGGGGCTGGAGAAAAGGATCATGGGGACTTGTTGTCTAATGGGTACAGAGTTTCATTTTTCCAAGATGAAAAGTTACGGAGATGGATGTTTGTAATGGTTGTACAATGATGTGAGTGTACTTAATCCCACTGAACTATACATTTAAGAATGGATAAGATTGTAAATTTTACATTATGTATACATTATCATAATTTAAAAATAATTTTAAAAATATTTTAAAGATCATTTACACAATAAAACAAATAATTATCAAAAAAGCACCAGTGACTGAGGACTTTTTCTTAAGAGAAAAAAATAGCAGCTACAAGAAATTGTAATGACATCTTTGAAGTGCTGAAAGGAATTCTATAACCAGTAAAAATAACATTCAAAAACAAGGATGTAATAAATAATTTTCAGAGAAAGAGAAATGAAAACTAAAAAAATTGATTTCCAGCACACTGGTGCTAAAAGAAATACTAAAGAGAGTCAGTCCCTCAGACACACACACAAAAATTCCCAAATGGAAAACATATGAAGGAAAAAATGAAAGACATTGGAAAGGATAAATATGCATGTAAATATAAATGGATATTGAATGTACGAAGCGATAATAGAAATGTCTTGAGTAAGGGTTAAGATTCCTGTAGAAACATGCATTAAAACAATAATGACAAAATATGGTATTAAAGTCTCTATCAATATCAGGTAATTGTTAAAAGTAATATCAGGTTATTTGCTTTAATATATTGTGTTAAAGTATAATAAGTCAATGATGAATGTTGAAATCTCTAGAGTAACTTATGAAATCAACAAAAGAGTGTATATCTAATAAATTAAGAGAGAAAAAATTAAATAACAAGAAGTATATAATTAATGCAAAACTTAAAAAAAAAGCAATGAAAGAAAAAGGAACTTAATCAGATGGATTAAAGAGAAAATAAATAGTAAAATGGTAGATATAAATCCAACTATAGCAGCAATTAAATATAAATGTAAATGGGCTAAATGCTCCAAGTAAAAGATTGATATCATACTAGAAAGTCTATTATATGATTTTTATAAGAAATCATAAAAATAAGAACACAAGAGGCCAAAAGTAGAAAAATGCGAAAAGACATACCATACACATATTAACTAAGAGAAAGCTGACAGTATTTGTACTGAAATCAGAAATAGTAGACTTCAAAGTAAGTTATCATTAGAAATAAAAAGGATATTAGTCCCTTATCCGAGGCGTTGTTTGCAAATATCTTCTCCCATTAAGTTGGTTGCCTCTTTGTTTTGTTGATGGTGTTTCCTTTGGTGTACAGAAAGCTTTTTAGTGATACAGTCCCATTCATTTAGCTTTGCTTTTACTTCCCTTGCCTTTAAGGTCAAATTCATAAAATCCTCTCCAAATTCAAGGTCCACGAGTTTAGTATCTATGTTTTCTTCTATGCAATTTATTGTTTCAGGTCTTATATTTAAGTCTTTGATCCATTTTGAGTTAATTTTAGTATATGGTGACAGATTTAAAAATGAAAGCAACAAACAGTCATTCATTCATTCACACAAAGACTTACGGACTCGGAGAACAGTTTAGTGGTTAGCAGAGAGAAAAAGGGGTGAGGGGACGTAGATAAGGATAAAGCAGGTCAAATATATGGTAACACAAAGAAGTTTAACTTTGGGTGATGAACACACAATACAATATACATATGATGTATTATTGAATTATACACTTGAAATCTATATAATTTTAATAACCAATATTGCCTCAATAAATTTAATTTAAAAAAATAAAAAAAGGAACATTTCATAAAGAGAATGTGGTTAATCCATAAGGAATGTAAATGTTAATTGTGGTTATATCATTTGGGTGGCTTTTCAAGAAATTTTTACTATCTTTATCACACTTTCATGTATTGTTTGAAATTTTTACACTGAGCTTGGATTATACAACCTGAAATAAAATGATAAGGCTATTTTTATGTGGACAAAAAAAAAAGAAAGCGGTACAAGGATTTTAAAGTAATTTATTTCTAAATAAAATGTTTAAAAAGAGTTTATGGCTATTTTGGCCTAATTACAACTATGAAAATTAGTGCCAGGGCAAGAAAAACAAAAATAGTTCTAATGAGCATGAGGTGGAAAATCTCACATAAAAGTGTTACTCTTATTTTCCTCTTAGTCTTATTTGTTTATTTAAGGATTTGAAGATAGTCAAATAATTCTGGGTGCATTTGCACTTTAAAAAGAATGTGGGATAATCCAAAGGGAGAAAAGCATTCATTTATTCACTCTTTCATTCATTCAAAAATAACTTAGAAGTGCCTACTATGTGTCAGGTATTGGTTGAAATCATTACTTATGAAGCTGTGAAATAATACACACACACACACACACACACACACACACACACACACACGTGTGTGTGTGTGTGTGTGTGTGTGTGTGTGTGTATTTCCTGACACAGGTCTCCTAAATCTTTTGGAGTTTCCCGGGTGAAATGAGGTGACTCTGAACTCTGGGCGGGCTCCTGGATGGCTCTTGCATGGAGCCTAGTCACAGGAAAGACCAACCCATGATTAGAAGTTTGGAATTTTTAGCCCCATCTCCTATTCTCGAGGGAGAGGAGCTGGAAATGAAGTTAAAAATTGATCATGCCTATATAAGTGATCCTCTATAATATTTCAATAGTATAGTGTTCAGAAAGCTTCCAGGTAATGAACACATCCACATTCTGGGAGGGTTATGTAACCCATCTCCGTGCAAACAGAAGCACTTGTGCTCAGAACCTTTCCAGACCTCACCTTATTTATCTCTTCATCTACCTGTTGATCTGTATCCTTCACCATGTCCTTTAATAAACTGGTAAATGTAAGTGTTTCATTGAGTTTTATGAGCTGTTCTAGCAAATAATAAAATCCAAGGAGAGAAGGTCATGAGAACCTCCAATTAGTATTCAAGTTGAACAGAAGTTGTAGATAACCTGGGGACCTAGCAGTTGAGATTGCCTTCTGAAGTGTGTGTGTGTGATGGGGGGCAGCCTTATATGACTGAGCCCTTAACTTGTGGAATCTGATGCTATCTCCTGGTAGACACTGTCTGAACTGAGTTAAATTGTAGGACACCCAGCTAGTGTCACAGAAAATTGCTTGTTCTGGAGAAAAAACCCACACATCTGCTGTCAGAAGTGTAGTGAGTGTGGTAGTAGTGTGAGAGTAAAGGTGAAACACAGGAGGAAGATTGGGTTTTTCTCAACACAGGTAAATAGAATATTTGTCAGCCTACAGTGTGAAATCATTTATGAAATTACTAAATGAAATAATAACAGGTCATATATATTTGATAGGATTACCCAGTAATAAAAATTTCCTTAATGAAAGAACAGTAAATTGAATTAGCTATTCAAATTATGAGATGTTTTAGGGTATTTATAACTGAATGATATTCTGAGAATAAGTAAATCTGAATTTAAAAAATATATAAAACTACCCAATGATAAATCTAAAAACATAATTCTATTATTAGAATTGATATAGGAAGGAGATGAGGTAAAGAATATAGCCACTGTCTTGAAAAGGATTCATAAATCCATCTGGTCTTAAAATTGGATTATCTCCATGAGGATTACCAATGACTGACTAATTGTGATTTCCCAAAGTTTCTTCTACCTCAGTCATCTTCCTCCTACCCTCTTTAGCAGCATTTAACACTGTTAACCTTTATGAATTTCTCTGTTTCTTGGATTTCTTTTAAAAAATAAAACAAAAACACTGGAAACCAGTTTTCCTCTTACTTCTGACTATTGCTAAATTTTTGTGGTTGATTCTGCTTCCTCGAAACAGAATTTTGATGACTGTATAGTGATGATCCTAGGAATTGTACCTCTGGTCGTGTTTCCCTTTCATGCTGTATATGTTTTCTGCCAGACTAAATTTTGCTGGCTTCAATCGCTACCTCTATTCAGATAAATCAAGCCCATATCTCTTCTAGTCCTAGAGCTCTAGTTCTGAATTTCCACCACTCCTGCGATAGTCCATTTAGCTATGCAAAGGACACCTGAATTTCACTTTTCCAAACTAAAGTTAGCATTTTAACACCCTCTACTGAAAGGTAACTGTTCTTCTTTTAATCTTCCAGATCTCAAATAATGGAATCACTATTCATTCAAGCCAAGTTCCTGTAGAAGCCAATGAAGAAGGTATTTTTTTCATATTAGTCCTGCTCTGCATCTTTACTGCAACTACTCTAACTCTTAAAATTTTCCATCTGGATTACTACAAGCATCAATTTCCTGTTCTTCCACCAATGGACTCTCTCCCAACAGTCTACCAGAAGTTTTTTCTTTCTTTTTTTTTTTAACCAACTCTTCTTTTACGTTCTTCAATACCTTTTAAATTATAGTCTTCTTTCATTTCTTTCTAAGCTAAAATTGATGTTCACTATTACTAAGGTATTTTAAAACATACTTTCACAGTTTTTTCTCCTTTAGCCAATTGAACTATTTGAAAAGTCTTTGAATTTTGAAAATGCTTTCCTTTCCATTGCCTCACAGTGTAAGCTTGTATAACTGTATGAGAATCCAAGATAAAAAGTCAAAATTTATAAAGCAAATACATTAAGGACTAATAATTTATATTATAATGATGTTTTTCCTTTCTTAGAATTGCTTAGCATTCTTCTTATCAAAACTGTGTGGTTCCAATCATATAAATATTTGATAGAATTTATATGTGAGGTGTTTATCATCCACGACTTGTCATGTAGAAAGCCATAAAAGAAGATTGAAAGGGAAAAAATGATTGTTGGCTTATAATTCTTTAGGAATCTGTACTGTTAAGCAATTGAAATCAATTTTAAACATTTTTTTGTAATTATAGAAATTTCTGCTACTATAGGATTTTAAATATAAAAATATGTACTACTCTTAAAATATTTTAATTGTGGATACTGCCATCATTTCTTATACATTTCTCTTCACAAATATATTTAAATCAACATTACCATTGAAAAATACGTTATATTAAGAATCAATTGTATTTTTATCTGAAAAATATATGTATATTATATATGTGTACATATAAATGTATTTATGTTTATGTTTGCCTATATACATATAAATATGGAATTTTAACATGTAAAATAAATTTCTAATTGCAAAATTATTTCCTTAATCCATATCAATTAAAGATTTGATATACATATTTTCTAAAATCCTTTTAGCTTTTACATTTTCTGATTCTGTTACAATCTCCAAGATACATTTGCAGAGAAAGAATTGACTCCAATCATTTTAATGTGGAACAATGAGATTTTTTTCAAAGATTCTTCTTGCCATTCAAATAATCTTATTTACTCTTCTCACATTCTTAAGTCCTTTTTTTTATTCACTTATCCAAATATTGCATGATTTCATCATTGAACCTCTTATTTAATTTCTTGGAAATGTCAGTAAGCACTGATAAATGGAAAGCTCCTGCTTTGTGTCTGGATTTCATTTGATATCACCTTGAAATTTTGAAATGTAACCTTCAAATGTGAATGTAATTTAACTCTAGTTCTTAGAAGCATGATTATAATTTCTATTAAGGATTTATGAGAGGAATTACTATATATTTGCATAATGGTTAAATATGTCACAAAGTATAGGGAAATTCTTATTCTTTTTTTATAAAGAAATATATTGTTGAATTAGGGCTCTAAAAATAAGGCTGAGAGATGATACAATATTTAAACTCATCTTTCTGACCAAAATAACTTCATTATTATTGATAGAAAATTACTTTCTTTAAATTCATAGTTACTATTTTTCTTCCTAATTATTTGTGATGTAATATAGTTAACATAAATACTACTAAGTATGAATTTAAAATTACAAAACTATTTGGTCATTATCGAGTAAAATTCTCAGAATACTACTGAATTTTATATATTTAAGCATAGTAAAATAACATAGTATCTACTTGCTAGTTATTCCTGTCTCTGCAGACTTCTAGGTTGTGACCACTTTGACTTGCATTTTTTTCGAGTAGCGGGCTCCTTTAAAAAAAAAGAAAATTTAAAAAATTTTAATTAACTGTAGTTATAAATTAACAAATACATCTAAATGAACATAATAAGTAAGGCTGGAAAGTGAAGAGCTTAATCAGATGCTTTTCTAATTGTCAGGTTACACATCCTATCAGAATAGTTCTACAAATGTTACCACTATAAATATTTGAGTTGTGAATGCATAAATTCA